>JAMPIV010012836.1:0-172476 GCA_024509875.1 Oreohelix idahoensis | reverse complement strand
AAAGGATTGGGAGATTCGCCATCATAACACCAATTTTCAAAAAGGGTGACAATCGACAATGTGGAAACCATAGAGGCATATCCCTTCTCAGTGTCCCTGGTAAAATCTACTCTAGAATCCTAGAGCAGAGACTCCAACGCCTAGCTGAGCCACAATTGGATGAGGTCCAGTGCGGATTCCGAGCAAACCGAAGTACTCAAGACCTAATCTTCACACTCAGACAGCTGAGTGAAAAGGCCCTTGAGTACAAGAGTGAGATCCATCTTTGTTTCATAGATCTGGAAAAGGCGTTTGACAGGGTCCCCATGGAGCAAACTTTGGGACTGTTTGGCAAGGAAGAACATTCCAGCACCTCTGATTCATGCTATACAGAGCTTCTACAAGTCTTGCAGAAATTATGTGAGGACAGCAAACCATAAGTCAGAAGAGTTCAGGACCACCACTGGTGTAAGACAAGATGATATCCTATCACCTTACCTCTTCATACTCCTTATGGACGATGTCATCAAGGCATGTAAGGAGAGAACAAGAAAGTATTCAGTGGGGTACTGGAAGATGAGACAGGTCTTTATTTCGGAGCTGGCATTTGCTGATGATGTTGCCCTGATTGCTAAATCAGAGGCACATCTCCAATCCAACCTGCAAGTCTGGAAGGAAGAGCTGGAGAAGAGAGGGATGGTCATAAGCAGCTCTAAAACAAAATCCATGGTGATATCACGAGAAGAAAGAAACATCAGATTAAGTTGGGAGAACAGGTCCTGGAGCAGGTCGACCACTTTAAATATCTCGGAGCTATTATAGACCAAAAGGGAGGCATCAAAGAAGAGTTGGCCACTCGAAAAGCAGCGGCTGGGAGACTTTTTCAGGCCATAAATCGAGGATTCCTCAGCAAGAGAGAGGTTGGTAAGAAAACAAAGATGGCTGTATACCGCTCCACCTATGTCCCAGTCTTGACATATGGATGCGAGTCATGGGCAATGACTACAACCCACAAAAGCCAGATCCAAACCTCAGAAATGAGGTATCTGAGGAAAGTGGTTGAAGTAACAAGAAGAGACATGGTCTGCAACCAGACGATCCATCAAGGCCTAAAATCCCACCCGCTGCAGACCCAAATAGAACAGTCCCAACTAAGATGGTTTGGCCATGTCTGCAGAATGGGAGAAGATCGGCTACCACGACAAGCATGGGAAACAAAGAGCCAGGGATCCAGACCTCCAGGACGACCCAGAGTCCGCTGGGAGGACAACATTAGACAATCTTTGAAGGACCGAGGACTAGAATGGAACCAGGCCAGGAAGAAGACAGCTGATAGAATGGTCTGGCGCTCTCTCTTCCAAACCTCTACACCTCACGGTAGAAGGGGAACGACTAAGTAAGTAAGTAAGCAGAATAAAATTATAACCAACATCATCCATGTGTCAAGGTTGAAGGGGTTGGGTCTTACCAAAAATAGAAACTTTTATTTGTAAAAATCAGCTCCACACAATCAATATGTTTTTTACATTAGAAGTATGAATCACAGACAATAATAAACATTTTTTTTTTTTACAAGCAACAATGTATATATGCTTGTTCCATCATTAGAAATAAGAGTCTTTTGTGAGGAATCCAGCTCAACACATTTACTCAGTCTTATATATTAGGAGTATTTTAATTTTTTACACGTGCTAATATAATGAACAGAAATTGTGTCTTGGGTGAACAAAGTGTGTCATGCCGGGTACTTACAGCTAGTTGTTGATAAAAACTGAGAATTACCCAAGTAAGTTAAACTGACAGACTAGTTGTTGATAAAAACTGAGATTGACCCAAGTAAGTTATACTGACAGACTAGTTGTTGATAAAAACTGAGATTTACCCAACTAAGTTAAACTGACAGACTAGTTGTTGATAAAAACTTAAGGGTGACCCAAGTAAGTTAAACTGACAGACTAGTTGTTGATAAAAACTTAAGATTGACCCAAGTAAGTTAAACTGACAGACTAGTTGTTGATAAAAATTTAAGATTGACCCAAGTAAGTTAAACTGACAGACTAGTTGTTGATAAAAAACTTAAGATTGACCCAAAGTAAGTTAAACTGACAGACTAGTTGTTGATAAAAACTTAAGATTATCCCTTACAGCTAGTTGTTGATAAAAACTGAGAATTACCCAAGTAAGTTAAACTGACAGACTAGTTGTTGATAAAAACTGAGATTGACCCAAGTAAGTTAAACTGACAGACTAGTTGTTGATAAAAACTTAAGATTGACCCAAGTAAGTTAAACTGACAGACTAGTTGTTGATAAAAACTTAAGATTGACCCAAGTAAGTTAAACTGACTGTGGTGGATTTGATGTTATGGATTGTTGTAGGTATTATTATATGTGTATTTCATGAGATTAGCTATGAAGGTCTCTGAATTTACCCAATAGTATTGTGAACTTTTCAGGGTACCTTTTCGCTACCACCTCTTTTATCTCATTCAAAATGTATTGATATTATTATATTAAATGACTTTGTGTAGTGTCTAGGGTTATGAATGTAGAGTGTAATGTACAATAATCAACAAACATACAAACAAATAGTTTATTCTTCACAACAGCACACAGTACTACCACTATAACATACAACGACACTCTAAAAGGCTATCTTATTTAAGACTGTGGTTTGATTTTGTGTAAATATGATTTTTACAATTTTATTATCCTGATTCTAATTTATTTGGAATCAGGATTGACAATTTAAAAGTGAAATCAAAATAATCATTTACATCAGTCAACTAGCACAATAGATCCTCTGTCCATACATAAAATATTTTTCTAATATACGTCTGTAGTGTTCTCCTACTTTAAGGAAATACTGGTAGTACCACTAGGTCGTTGTTTGAAATCATCCCCTTTCTGTAATGTTTGTTTCTATTTTGTCACTTGTGGAACTATTAAATATTTGTCCCAGTTTATTCACTGTCACTTTTTATATTTCTTCTTTAATTCTGTAGTTGAGCTCTCAGGTGCCGAACGAGAACTTATCTTGGCAGTAGAATATAGGTTGAACCTTTCCTCTGCTCGCTTGACAATCTGTTCCCTGTTTGATAGGCAATGGCCACTAGCATGGGCTTGCAGTAAACTGGCAGAGTCCTGAATCAATCAGTTTTCAAGCGTTTGGTACCACATTAACGTCAGTACCCAGGACCTCTGAAATGTGAAGGTATGCATCCTTCTTAATATCTAGCATACACTAATAGTCCACAGTTAAGGACATGTACATTACAAACAAACACAAAGGGTCATATCCTTATACAAACCTATGCCACCATTTTCTTTTGATGTGACAATGTACACCAGTATTCCTCTTCCCTAATAAGTTACAACGCCACTGCAATTCCAGCTGTAATCTCTTCCATATAATAGGATAGGTGTTATGCTCCTTTATGACAATCATACATATTCTTGTATTTTTACACCTCTCTGACAGTCTATCACATGGTGGATCAATCTTTAGGCTTTGCCTCATGTTCGCTATAGACCCACTCATGTCCATACATATATTATTATTTCACATTCAATTTTTATATAAAATACAGATTAACTCTTAGTATATAAATACAATCTTACCACAATTTTGTTCAATAAGCGAAAATACACCTGAACACATAGTTTCGATGACTGACACTTATTCTTCACATTTTGAATAGCAAGCTTATGTTTCGATTCTTATAAATAAACTCTTTATTGTCCATCCCGTGTCATAAATTACTCGTATACTAAATAGATTAATAAATGTCAATCTTACCGCACAATTTAACTTGATCATGGTGAAATGATTGACACAGTTTCGATCTGCTTTGTTTGTCCAGGCTAACCCAAATGGCGTCCCCTATCGCTATCTATCACTGTTGAAAATTTTTTCTAGAAAATGGCGTCCCCCCTTCCTAACGCTTATTCACAATATCGATTCAGTTGGCCAATCACTTTTAATTTTACAGGGGTAAACAGTCTTTTTTTCAAAAAATATCATTCAAACCTTTCTACGTTACTAGGCTATTTATGTTTGTTCAAAGGTCAGCCAATAATATTTCGTCTCACTTCAAATGCCACCCAATCAGATTCACTGTACTATCCTAGCCTATCTGTCACCTACTTTTTTCCCAAAAAATATGCGATCCAATCTAAGCAGATATGACTTGACCTGACAGTATCTCTGATCTCTATGTATGGTTTTTTTATCAATAGTTGATTAGTTAAAGGGATTATTTATATAAAAGTAATAACATATTCTTGGTCAGCAAGTCTTCAGGTACACGAATCTACGATTTTTAAGGGGCTATGTGGTTTTGGTGGTTCAAAATTCTATCTGTTTTTCTATGTTAGTTGTTTATTTTTAAACTACCTCTCGTTCACTCTTTTTTTCATGTAATATCAAGCTGAATACGAGAGCTTAGGTCATTCATAATAAGATAAACATGTTTCCATGACCGTAGTGTATACATTTTCTAACTTTTTCATTGAATTTGGGGAAACCCCTAAGGCAAGGCTTGCCAGTGTGCTACAGTTGGCTTTTATTTTAAAATCAATGCAAAACGAATTAGCACTTCATCTATCCTTGCCCCTCCTCGTTCCCCAATGCATTTTAGGCAAATATTTTTCTTATAAAAACTAGGAAAAGTGGTTGTTTATGTCAAGGACGAATTTGAAAAATTGGGGTACTGTTTTGTTCGGCTATTCGTTAGCAAATAATAATCTGAAGGCGTAGGCGACACCAACCGTTCTAGCAGAAAATTCTTTTGTACTTTCTTATCTTTGCCTTTATGCCCTATACTATTATATATTAATTTAGATATTGTATTTAGAAATCACTACACTGACAGACTAGTTGTTGATAAAAAACTTAAGATTGACCCAAGTAAGTTAAAACTGACAGACTAGTTGTTGATAAAAAACTTAAGATTGACCCAAGTAAGTTAAACTGACAGACTAGTTGTTGATAAAAAACTTAAGATTGACCCAAGTAAGTTAAAACTGACAGACTAGTTGTTGATAAAAACTAAGATTGACCCAAGTAAGTTAAACTGACAGACTAGTTGTTGATAAAAACTAAGATTGACCCAAGTAAGTTAAACTGACAGACTTCTATTAAAATATTTCATGTGACATAAGCTATTACTTATCACACTAGTGGGTTACTAAGGGTTGCTAAGGGACTACTAACACTCTTATCTTCCAGGCATGGCATAAGAGCTGACTAAGGAGAGTTGGTCATGTGACCAGTTATCACATGCTGTAGACAATTTGTAACCACACAAAATTTACCCAGTAATGTGTAGAACATCTCTGCAGAGGTGTCCATTTCTGCTTTGATAGCCTCTACTGGAATGTCATCAGAATCAGCTCCTTTTCCTTCTGTTAGAAGCTTTATGTCTTTCTTTATTTCTTCCTTACTTGGTTTTTCACAGTTGACTTGTAGCTCCTCGACTGCTGGCTGGAAGTCAGGGGGATTTTGTAGATACAGTCTGTTGAGTTGAGTCTGTTTTGTGGAACTGTCTGTGAGAGAGAAGAAATAGCACCAGATTGGAAAAAAGGATCTCTGGTCAAACTGCATTAGAAGGGAGATTTACAAAAGATTTACAAGTGCATTAATTAAATGTGAATAATCTTACTATTAGTTGCAGGAAAAATATTTAACAGGTTCATCCTCAAGAACTTGAAGTCTATGGGTAGAGAACAAACAGGTTCTAGATAAAGCAGATCCTGTTTCCGGTGAACCGTTAATTTGTAGAACTGATTCAATACCATTTTATTGGTTTATATACTTATACAGATCAGAATGTCACATTGAGAATAAAAGTGGAACAAAGTCTGAAATGGAAAGTAACTCTTTACATTAGATTTTTGGACTATGAAAAGGTATTTGGCAGTGTAGACAGAGAACCACTTTGGAAAATGATGAGGCAATATGGAGTCCCATTGAAGATTATTAACTTAATGAAGAAAACACATGAAGACTTAACATTTTTCACAAATGAAAACTAAAGAACTCGAGTGCAACAGGGATGCCTGTTGTTACCATTTCAATAATATAGGCTATAGATTGGGTTGTGAAAACATCAACTTCAACCAATAGAAACCTATTAAACTCTGATTAAACAGCTTCATGATCTAGATTTTACAGATGAACTGGCTCTCCTGTCCAAAAACTGTAATCACATGTATGACAGAATGAAAATACTTAATGAGAGGTGACAACAAGTGGGTCTGAAAATACACAGGGAGAAAACAAATATAATGAGAATAAATTCAGGAAATGATAAAAATATTGCTCTTGTAGAAACAGCACAACAACAAGATGTAGAATCATACATGTAACCATGGCAACAATATAGACAACACAATTAAAATAAGATTACAAATGGCTACAACAGGAGCTTTAAATACATTTGGAAACCTCACAGATTAAAAAAAGTAAATCCATTACAAAAATAAGAACCTTTTAAGATGCAGACACTAGACTATTGTTCTACACCTCACATATACAGACACATCTAGATTACTGCTCTACACCTTACATATACAGACACATCTAGATTATTGTTCTACACCTCACATATACAGACACATCTAGATTACTGCTCTACACCTCACATATACAGACACATCTAGATTACTGCTCTACACCTCACATATACAGACACATCTAGATTACTGCTCTACACTATGGGATGGTTGCTCTACTTCCACCTCGAAGAGACTGCACTCCCTGCATAAGAGAGCAGTACCTCTGATTACCGATAATCGCACGATACTACACGCAAGGACACAAAAAGAACCCAAAATACTGTCCCTAAAAAAATTTCTCCTCTACAACAAAGCCAAGCTGACTCATGCAATTCTATCAAACAATGCCCCATCATAATTACGATCATTGTTTCAAACCAGTAGAAGAGAGGGACTACAATTACATCAGTTATGTCTTCCCAAACCTAGGATTGACCTGTTCAAAAAGAGTCTAGCCTACTCTGGAGCCTACTTATGGAACAGCCTTCCACACTACATAAACAACCTATACACACAATACTCATTCAACAAAGCACTTTTTAAACACTTGATCAACACCGATGATCTACCCCCATAGAAGCAGCCATTGTCAGTCCACATCTTATCTATATGTCAACCTTTCTTTTCCTCTTCCGCTCGTTATTGTCTATGTAAATAATTTGTTTTATATCCATGTAGTGTTACTATATAATGTAATGTATGTGAGAATGTACATGCATAGCACTGTACTTTTGAAATATGTAATGTATTTGTTTGCTAAAATGTGATGATGTGTATGAGAATGAGCAGATATACATTTTTACAGCTCGAAGATGAGTCCTGCTACAGAAGTTCATAAGAAATTATTATTATTTCATTTTCTCTCAAGAATGTACAGATATAAGCGAGAATGTGTTTATGTAATTTGTGTATTGATGTTTAATGACACATTCAAAAATGCAGATTAATTGTTGATGAACACATGAGTGAGTGTCGGGATACAGAATGAAAGATAAAGGGCTGGATGGTCGGTCAGACCTGGGTCCCCAATTCTTGACCCTTTTAAATAAAGTTATGTCCATCTATCTCTCCTACTGATTCTGTCCCTGGAGTTTAGGAAGGCAAAGAAATAACACCAAGTCTCACCTCCTTCAATAGCAGATGGTCAAATACTTGATGAGTTCTGATACCATGCCATCTAACATGAGTTCTGATACCATGCCATCTAACATGAGTTCTGATACCATGCCATCTAACATGAGTTCTGATACCATGCCATCTAACATGAGTTCTGATACCATGCCATCTAACACGAGTTCTGATACCATGCCATCTAACATGAGTTCTGATACCATGCCACCTAACATGAGTTCTGATACCATGCCACCTAACATGAGTTCTGATACCATGCCACCTAACATGAGTTCTGATACCATGCCATCTAACATGAGTTCTGATACCATGCCATCTAATCTGATCATGTTTGAAATCATAATTTTCTGTACATTTTTTTAATTTTTTTTATTAATTTTAATTTTTTAATTTTTTTTTTTTAATTTAATTTTATTATAATGTTTGTTTAATGAACAATACTTAATTTTGATTATGACGCTGTTATATTACCTTTATAATGTTGCATGCCTTCATATTAATGCTTTAAGTAACATGAGGGAATGATAGGATATAATGTACAAGATAAATGAGAGTGGAAGGGCAGAATGTTAGACGGGCCTGCGCTCCCAATTATTAACCCTTCGAAAATATACTTTGTTTGTTCGTTCGTTCATCAGTCCTATTGTATGACTTGAAACACGTCACATCAGTCCTATTGTATGACTTGAAACACGTCACATCAGTCCTATTGTATGACTTGAAACACATCACATCAGTCCTATTGTATGACTTGAAACACATCACATCAGTCCTATTGTATGACTTGAAACACATCACATCAGTCCTATTGTATGACTTGAAACATGTCACATCAGTCCTATTGTATGACTTGAAACACATCACATCAGTCCTATTGTATGACTTGAAACACGTCTGATAAGTCCAAATTTAAGCAAGGGCAGTAATTGTTATGAGTCTCGGATGTACAATAGATTATAATGATTGTCCCACTTGAACAGCTGTTGTCTGGCTGTTAATTTATTAAAAAAATAAATGAGCGTATCGCATTCGAATCTTCAAGATTCAGAACGCTTTTCACTGTGGCGAGTTCCACGTGAGATGATTTTCTGCTAAGCTATTTTGAGCGATGAGCGAAAGTTCACGGGGAGTTAGCCCCAGGTTTTTTGGGTGATTAGCTGGGGTGTGCTGAGAGTTTGATGGAGGGAAGGTGTCCCTAGTGTGTGAACGGGGAGGATTGTTCTCAGCTATGTTTTTCGATGTGTACCAGAGATATTTGTGGTACAGGCATTGATGCTTAATTGGATTTATGTGTGATTATCTGTCAGATCTATATGTGCTTATCGGCAGATAGAATGCACTTGATTAAAGATATGTTCTGAAGGCCTTGGAGTGTACAGGCCGGTTATTAAGTCATATTCGCTTTCCCCTGAAGAATTTACTATGGTGAAGGAATAACGCTGAGACATGTTCTGGCCATATAGTGATTGCAGTCTTTCGAGTTTAAGGAGCAGTGATATTATTATGACTGCAGTATTATTATTATGACTGCAGTGGACGCAGTCCTTGTGAGGTGTTGGAATAAGGATCAATGATATTATTATGACTGCAGTATTATTATTATGACTGCAGTGGACGTAGTCCTGTGTGGTGTTGGAATAAGGATCAATGATATTTATGACTGCAGTGGACACAGTCCCTTTTGAGTATAATGGATATTGTAACGGCCAGGGTTACAGTGATATTATTATGACTGCTGTGGACACAGTCCTTTGAGATGTGTATGGATGCTGTTTTGATTCAATGTAAACTGTATCTCGTCTGTGTCATCGTGACCGTGTTGTGGCGTGAATAAAGTGTTCAAGAAAATGTCACTAGTCTTTCAACCCCTTCATGACTCGTATGTGAGCTAGCGTGGTGTGAGTGACTGTTCCTTCACACCCTTCACATATCATACACGGTAACAGCACAGCAGTACACACATGGATATTTAGCCTATATACAGTATGCAACAGACTGGATGAATAATCTTACTGTATCAGAGTTAGAATCGTACTGTATCATTGGGTCTTATCAGTTGGTGGTTTATAGTCAAGTTGGAATCAATACAGAAGAGGTTACTGCTACGGCAAAGTGGATAAACCGGTAACATTCATGGTGGCCAAGACTGGTTTTATCTTCTGTTCCAGTTCAAGTTGGATCGAACTCACGACATTTATAATAAGTACACGTTCGGATGATTTGCCTGTGTGGCGTGATATTTGACATATGAATAGCAACCTTGGTATTCGACTACTCTATGGTTAGCAATTGTACACTTCATCTGCAACAGTGGATGCAACATCGTTTTGCAACAAATACTGATTGTTACAGTGGCGGCAATCAATAAGCCTAGCGGCAACAGTCGTGGCCAAAACTTACGGACGTGATCCCACGTCATCTGCGTTATGTGACTTTCTTCTATGCTGTGTGGTGCATTTAAGAATCCATCATCATCACCAACTACGTGTGCAATAGTGATTGTTTTCAAACTTACATGGTGTGATACCTACTATAAAAGACTTGCCCCAAAAACAGACGTTAACATAACTAGGCGGGAACATATCTGATGGAGTGCAGCTTATTAATACTCATCTATATAGAGGACTACAACATATCTAACATTTCCATTGCCAAGATATGCTTCATGATTCAGTTCTGCTTTTTGAATTGAAGCTTTCAAGTGAACTGTGCCAGTATATTGGTGGCGCAATTACAGAAGTTTACCATCATAGTAAACAAGAGATGTCAAGTACTTCCTTTCAAGTGGATTATCAACGAGATTGACAGACTGTGTACCCCTACAGTTACAGAGGGAATTCAAGCTGATGTGCAGTCATTCTACACGGGTGCCTCAAGTAGATGATTGGCAGTAATACAGTTCCTGTTTACCTGTGCGGTTTACGAGCGCACATACCGTAGCGAGGACAAAGGACCTGAAGTGAGAAGTGTCAAGCTGCGGTGACCTTATGCGATGAACTGTTTTCCTCAGCAGACTTTGTGATGTGCAGCATTTTGGACGGGCGTATTTCCCTTTATTAAAAGATAAGTGGTTTATGTTGTGGAAACTGTGCCATTTTATCTTGTGTCAACAAGTCTTCCTATATATATTGTGTACTATTTGTTGTAATGAGTATTTCATGTTAAATATTATATGTTTCATGTAAACTTATGAAGATTATATCCCAGTTTACCCAGGGCTTCATAAGCATTCTTTAGTATTTGGTTAGTAAGTGTCAATTCTATGACAATTCCGGTTTAAGATTACAAACCTTACCGAAATTTAGGTTACTATTTGTCTCTTGGGACAATTAAGTGTGTAGTTGTGACGTAACGTTTCATTGTGGTTTTCATATTTTTTTTTCCTGTTTTTTAGTTTTATTGATTAATTTGTTTGTGAGCGTTTTTCTCTATTTCCTATCTTTTAGTTTTTATACACATTTTCGTTTATATACGGTGTTGGGTATTGTATTGCCACTATTCGCGGTTATCATTACATGCTATGTAAAATTTTTTGCCTTAGTTAAGCCTTACTGTTCAGTTGACTTCTGCGAACGTTATCGTTTGTCTTTTAGTACCTTGTCTTCGTAATCGTTGTTCTTACTATCTATATAATATGTTAGTTGTTTGTAACTTATTGTAAGACTTTGATGCATAAGTGTTTAAGGCTATTTCACATAATATTGACATCACTCAAATTGGTATATTTTACAAAGGTTCTATGCACATGAAGTTATGCTACTATGATATAAAGTAATTAACTGATACTTGCAATTATTGGAAAGGATATTTAGCTTGGTGAGCTGAAAAAGGTAATTTTCCGAATATTTAGGGACATAAAACTTGTGGTAATTATAACTGGTGAATATATATATATACAGTGGACTTGATTGTAATCACCATGGATGATGAGCTGAATCCAGGCGATATGAAGACTATATTGCAAGATATATTTGAGGAAGTTAGACATTATGAAAGATTGCGAGGCCCACGATTGGAAGGATTTGTGATGGACCGTTTTTTTGGTTGAAGTGGCATGGGGCCTAAGGGGTTTTGCTGAGGATACTTTTTATTCCGTTCCTCACTTAATGATGGCTAGGCATTTGGCGGATTTGGTGCATTACCTTCGGGTATTTTTGCACAAGCATACTGATTCTGGACATGATTATATGACAGAGGTGATATACGATATAATTTACAACGACATTCCTAACAATCAGAAACAGGAGTTACGAAATGAGGAGTTAAAAGATATAATTTATAATGACATTCTTCATGAACAGTTGGAAGAGCAGAAGCGTATGAAAGTAATCAAACAAAATGCGTTACAGGAAAGGGAGAAGATTTTAGAAAGTGTTGCTAAAGAGAGCAAATTACAAGCAACAGTAACTAAACTTGAAAGTGATCTATATAAATCAAACTTGGATCTTGAAAGAGGGCAAGAAGAATTAAATTCTGCATTGTGCAGGATTAAATACTTAGAAGCTGAGTTGGAAGATAAGCAAGGCGAAACTATTAATCTCATGCAGAAACTTCAAGAACAGAAAGAGATACATGACAGATTGAGAGTTCAGGCAAAACAATGTGAAAACTTATGTAAGGAAACACGTTGTGATTTATTGGATGACAATGCGATTTTCGGTCGTCGACTTAGAGAAAAGTATTTGGCATCTCCCGAGAAAGTTAATAAGCTTGGGAATGGCCAGAAGAGTAAGACCGAGGCGCTTCATATGGAGTTAACACAGTTAACAGCAAGTAAGGAAAAGGGTAGTGGCTACCCAACAGCCTCCTCTGCCCCACATTCATTGATCAACGGGTTCAAACGCCTGTTGGCTATTGCTGTTGAAACGGACTACACATTCAAGGAAGCGGAAAGGACCAAGGAGTTCTTAAAGGACCCATTAAAGTTTGCTGCTGTTGCCGATACAGTTGCACCAGCTTCAGCAGCCAATTTAGCACAAAAAGAAGAGAAGAAGAGATTGGAAGAGTTAATAATGGAGAAGGATAAATTAGCTAAGATTGTAGCGAAGGAAAGAAGTAGAGTTTTGACATTCAATGACGTAATTAAGAAACAAAGTGAACAGATTTCACTTAAAAATATTGAAATTACGCAATTAAGGGAAAGAGTGGACGGTTTGGTTGATATAATTTTAGGGAGAAAAATACTGTCTACTGTCAATATTGATAAAGTTAGACAGAAAGACGGTTGTCAACACGTCTTAAAAACGTCGAGTCAGCAACAGACACTCGATGACAACACTAACGTAAAACGGGGTGAGCAGAAATCCTTGCGTGGCCGATATAACTTTCATCGTACTAGTGACTATTCTAGTAATATTAATAGTTCCTGGCGACAGGCCAACAAGGGTAATATTGATAACAAGGTTAATCCTACTGTGATACTTGATTCTGTACATCACAGTAAAGACAAGGATAAATTTCATGTCAATGTTAAAAAAACTAACCTTGTATCTGAGGTTAGAAAGCCTCATAAAAACATAATAAGGGACGAGACTAGTAGGACTGGTGCCCAAAGTAATACTCAATATGTTAGTAATCATAAGGATTTTATTATTCCTATTACTGATTCAGAGATTAAGTACGCTGCCACAGAAAAGAAGAAAAACAATCTTGACAGGAAAGATAATACAGACTTTAAACATTATCAAGGGAGATCAGCAAATTGTAATCTGTCTTCTCCAAGAAACCAGAAACAGTTTAACAGATCTAAATATTTTGGTTCTGAGGATTTTGAGAAGTATGGTAAAAATGATTACAGGAAAGATTATCAATTTTACGATAATAAGTCTAGAAGTCAACATAAACAATCTGGCAGATATTTTTATCAAAAGAGAAATAATAATGGCAACTTTGCTAAATTTTCTCAACAAAGGCCTAAAGTCATTAATAAACAGGGTAATAATAATAAAAAGGGTGTCTCTAATACAACTGCTTGTTCTACTTGTGGTTTTGAGAGAGTATCTCGCTGTTATGAGGGTAGCAAATTTTTTTCAGCATCCAATAGCGACGACCTTGAGCTACGATCATTTTCTGCCCCATAAGCCTCCTGTGGTGTTTTCACGTATCAAGGGAAGGCTTGTTGATCGGTAAAAGGGCTACAAGTTACACAAGCCACAGTTTTAGGTAAATGTAACGTTAATTTCCGTTTTACATCGTTAACTCGGACTGTGAATTAAAATAGAATTTTTTCATTTGTATATTTTCACAGCGACAGCTTTGCAATAGAAGTCTATGTTCCGGTGTTACATTAACAGAGAGAGTAAGGTATGCCACCTTGTATCCATGTGGAACCAAGTGAAACCGGATAGCAAGTTGACTCTGAATTGTATGCGGTTATCTTGCCAAGTTTATGAGATTATTCAACACGGCTGGAATTATTGCCTGTTCAACTTGTTTAGAATATGGATATTATTGTATTAAATAAATATAGGATATTATTATATAGAATTGTATTAAGATACCATATAACTTCTATTAGATAGGGTGTAAGCTCATTTTATGCACATATTTATTTTTTGTACGACGATGTTTGATGATGCAACTATTAATTTCATACTATTCTTACACTATTGTGTCATGATGAATATTGTATGTATTATAATCGTAATAAGGTGTATGATATCATTTGCGAGTGACTTGTCTCTGTAACTTTTTGACAAAATCAGTGGACTATAGTATTTACGCACGCTAGTCAGAAGACTATGCTCGTTTAGTCAATTCATGGTTGACATTTATGCTCTGTTGTGAGCTTAGCGCTACAAGAGCTGATACATCAAACATTGATGTGTTTTTGCAGAGTTGATTATTAGGACTGTTTTATACGCATGATGAGTTTGTCAGCCCTATGCACAACCTCATTAGCTAGGTATGGTGCAGTAGTCATTTTTAGAGAGTCACTGTACTCACTAAATTTAGATTTTTTTTCTTGTGTTTTGATGTCATGTTTATTTATGTATTAACATTCTAAGACATTATGTAGTAACTATTACATTGTGAAACATAATTTTGGAAACATAGTTTGATTATATCAGAGTTAATTTTGTATTGCAAGTTGAGAACGTATTCTGAAACATTGGTTTCTGAGGTTTTTCGACACAATAACACCTGTGAGCTTAAAATAATGTGATTTTTTTTTGTTCTTGCAATTTAGACATGCATCTATTTTCCAGCAGATTGTTTTGATTTTGTATCTGCTTAAGTATAAGAATTTTGTATGTCACACATTTTTGTTAAGCTAATTACATCTTGGTATGTTAATATTGGGTTAAACTAAAAAAAAAAAATTGAAATATCATTTTTATTTAACTTAGCGTCATGAAATATTTTTGTTTTACTTCTTGGAAAATGTTTTCTAAGATTGTAAAATTTTTTCGGTACCCTGCGCTTAACTGTGCGCTAGAGGGAGTAATGATGTGTTTTTTTTTTACTTAACGCTTCATGATGCGTTAGTTGGAGTTTATTAATAACGGTATTATTTTTTGTGTATAATGTCTGATGGTTCATTGTTACTTATGAATAAGTTGGATAACTGGGTTAAGGTTAGATTATTCTTCGTTTATCTACAGCTTTCTTTTGTGGTTGTTAGATATACACATACATTGTCTTGTGTCTTATACTTTCTTGTCATCACCATATGTATTTACATAATACGTTTTTTATCAAATGGTTATTACGATGTATTAATCCATTGTTCTCTACAGACATACCTATGTTTTTCTTTTGTCTGTCCTGATTATTCTTCATTTTAGTCCATTTCTTCTACTGAATTTTCGGTAGCGGTTCATATGTGGATTATACTTTCATGTTGCATTTATATGTCACTTGATACTATTTGTATTCTTATTCATCCTACTATACTGATACTTGAATCAGGTATATTGTTAGGTTAATTCTATACTGCATGGACTTAACTTTGTTGAAAGCAGATTATTTTGGTAGACTTAGCTGATTATTTTGTATGTTTTGTTTTCTGCTTTACTCATAATGCTGATATTTTTTGGATGATATATAGTATTTGGACTTAACAGGTTGATTAATTTTCGGATTAGAGCTTTATCACCCACTTATTTTTTGGCTGAGTAATCTTTTCAAAAAAAATGATGTTATCATTTTTTTCCCCGGGGGGTGGTGTAAACTGATAAGTCCAAATTTAAGCAAGGGCAGTAATTGTTATGAGTCTCGGATGTACAATAGATTATAATGATTGTCCCACTTGAACAGCTGTTGTCTGGCTGTTAATTTATTAAAAAAATAAATGAGCGTATCGCATTCGAATCTTCAAGATTCAGAACGCTTTTCACTGTGGCGAGTTCCACGTGAGATGATTTTCTGCTAAGCTATTTTGAGCGATGAGCGAAAGTTCACGGGGAGTTAGCCCCAGGTTTTTTGGGTGATTAGCTGGGGTGTGCTGAGAGTTTGATGGAGGGAAGGTGTCCCTAGTGTGTGAACGGGGAGGATTGTTCTCAGCTATGTTTTTCGATGTGTACCAGAGATATTTGTGGTACAGGCATTGATGCTTAATTGGATTTATGTGTGATTATCTGTCAGATCTATATGAGTTATCGGCAGATAGAATGCACTTGATTAAAGAAGTGTTCTGAAGGCCTTGGAGTGTACAGGCCGGTTATTAAGTCCATATTCGCTTTCCCCTGAAGAATTTACATGGTGAAGGAATAACGCTGATACATGTTCTGGCCATATAGTGATTGCAGTTCTTTCGATGTTTAAGGAGCAGTGATAATTATTATGACTGCATGTATTATTATTATGACTGCAGTGGACGCAGTCCTTGTGAGGTGTTATGGAATAAGGATCAATGATATTATTATGACTGCAGTATTATTTATTATGACTGCAGTGGCAGTAGTCTGTGTGGTGTTGGAATAAGGATCAATGATATTTATGATTGCAGTGGACACAGTCCCTTTTGGCAGTATAATGGATAAACTGCGTAACGGCCATATGGGTATTTGGAGTGATATTTATTATGAACTGCTGTGGACACAGTCCTTTGAGATGTGTTATAACGATGTGCTGTTTTGATTCAATGTAAAACTGTATCTCGTCTGTGTCTATCGTGACCGTGTTGTGGCTGTGAATAAAGTGTTCAAGAAAAGGTCACTAGTCTTTCAACCCCTTCATGACTCGTATGTGAGCTAGCGTGGTGTGAGTGACTGTTCCTTCACACCCTTCACATATCATACACGGTAACAGCACAGCAGTACACACATGGATATTTAGCCTATATACAGTATGCAACAGACTGGATGAATAATCTTACTGTATCAGAGTTAGAATCGTACTGTATCATTGGGTCTTATCAGTTGGTGGTTTATAGTCAAGTTGGAATCAATACAGAAGTCCTATTGTATGACTTGAAACACGTCACATCAGTCCTATTGTAAAACTGATGAAAACACCAGTCCAAGCATCATGGAACCATTGAGACTTGAGAAGATGCTGGAGTCACATCAGGAAACACACTAAGTACTGACTTGACAACTACCAGACAAGCCTATTCATGGAAACACGACATCAGTCCTATTGTATGACTTGAAACACGAAGAACAACAACAATCAAAGAAGCTACACTCTTTCTTAAAATTGATGCCTGCTTAGAATAGAAGGACTGAAGTGCTATGATAAGATCACTCATGTGGAACTAATGACAACTACCAGATACGCATCAGTGGAACCTGAGATGAGAAGATGCTGGAGATTGATAGGAAACACACTGAGAACTGATGACAACTACCAGACAAGCATTCATGGAACCAGAGATGTGACGATGCTGGAGATTGACATAAAATACATTGAGACAACCTGGTGACCGCATTCCTAGAAGTCTAGAGGAAGGTCAAGGACATGGAGAAGAAAACTGGAGACAGACATGAAGAGGGTGAAGAAGAGATAGAAAGAACTTGAGCTGATGGCACAGGACAGGAAAGACTTGACACAGGGCATGAAAGACTTGACACAGGGCAGGAAAAACTTGACACAGGACAGGAAAAACATGACACAGGACAGGAAAGACTTGACACAGTACAGGAAAGACTTGACACAGGACAGGAAAGACTTGACACGGGACAGGAAAGACTTGACACAAACAGGAAAGACTTGACACAGGACAGGAAAGACTTGACACAGGACAGGAAAGACTTGACACAGGACAGGAAAGACTTGACACAGGACAGGAAAGACTTGACACAGGACAGGAAGACTTGACACAGGACAGGAAAGACTTGACACAGGACAGGAAATACTTGACACAAAACAGGAAAGACTTGACACAGGACAGGAAAGACTTGACACAGGACAGGAAAGACTTGACACAGGACAGGAAAGACTTGACACAGGACAGGAAAGACTTGACACAGGACAGGAAAGACTTGACACAGGACAGAAAAGACTTGTCACAGGACAGGAAAGACTTGACACAGGACAGGAAAGACTTGACACAGGACAGGAAAGACTTGACACAGGACAGGAAAGACTTGACACAGGGCAGGAAAGACTTGACACAGGACAGGAAAGACTTGACACAAAACAGGAAAGACTTGACACAGGACAGGAAAGACTTGACACAGGACAGGAAAGACTTGGCAAAAGTTTGTTGAAAGCCTCTGCTCCTAGAGGTGCTCAAGAGTGATGAGAGAGACATAAATGTCTTTTGTTGACAGTCACATCATTAGTTCATTAAACATATATGTCAAATATAAGAGGACATGACATGTAGAATTTGTTGACAGCCACATCATTAGTTCATTAAAAATATATGTCAAATATAAGAGGACATGACATGTAGAATTCCTCACAAGAGACAATGTCAAAAACCCTTTATTCTAGAGTCTGAATGAGACAACTGTGATCTCATGTTATCATTTCTCTTCTTATGGTTTATAGATTAGATTATGAAAAGAACAATATGAACCAATGGAAATGAAATTCAATATATGCTGCCAATACATACAGCTCAATGATTGTCAGCAACCTTGGCCTTCTATCTCAAACCAAAGAAACCCTATCAAAAACAAAAACAAGAATTTTCAATGCAAATGCCCCAGCAGTTCTATAATGTCTCTGAAACATGAAAAATTACCCCCCCAAAAAATAAGCACAAACACACATGTAAGAAGATATAGATTTTTAAATGCTTACTATCAGCTCAACAGAAGAGAACAAGTGGTAATCTTCAGACTCCGCACTGGCCACAACAGATTGAGATACCATCTATTCAACAAGCTAAAGATAGGAACTACCGATCAGTGTAACTGTGGCACTGATAAAATGACTGCTGAACATCTGCTTCAAAGTTGCCCCTTATATGTGGTACAGAGAAAGTGCATATGGCCAACACCAGCTCCTTTTGTGGAAAAGCTTTACAGGGATTCAAATAGCCTCAAACTGATTACTGCTTACTTTGAGAACATTCAAGTGGACGTATGAGAGTGTACGAAGATGAAGAAATGCTTTTATTTCTGATTGCAGAAAAAAAATTAAGATCATTGTGGTATGATATGATTGCTAATGTGGAACTGATTGAAACAACCAAACAAATATCAGTTGAAAAAATGGCAAGGATATGGAAAGAAAATGAACAACAAAAAATACAGCAAGGAGGGCTCGGCATTTCTGTTTAGTTAATTTAAAAAAAAAATCCTGTTCAATCTCTAATAAGTTATAATTAAGATATATAGTATGTGTAGTTTTAGACTTAATTGTCTACATAATTCACATGATCTTGCATTTTCATGTCTTCTTTTCAGATTTTAATCCAAGACATACAGATCAAAGTCCCACACTAGTGTATAGAACAAGGAAGGGTAGGGGTGGGTGATCGCACCAGCTCAGAAGGAGGGAGGCTCCAAAAAGTCAGGTTGTTTCTCTGCGAACGCATGTGTCCAACTAACATAATTTGAATCTTTTCTTTCTCAGCAGATTCTCTCAATTTAATTTTCGACTTCAAATCCAAAGTATTCCTATTCTTCAGCTGTATAATCACAACTAGTGTTAGTGAGCAGCTGCACGTCCTCTCTAGGCAGAAAACTTATAAGCTACATATCTATTTCCCCAAAGCCCATGTTGCATGGAAGCAACTCCATTTGGAGTTCAAGAGCAGAAGCTGTTAAAGTCATTTATGAAAGATTTGATGAACTAGCAGATCTACTTGAGAAGCTCCATCAAAATGTTTTTAACTTCATTTTAATTCATTTTTGAATGCTTTCCTCTTTTCACACAACATGCCTAAGAAAAATTCATTTTTGGCGAATGTCATCAAATTCTTGGCAAAAATGCTGACCATGTACCAAAAGAACAATGCTTTGGACAAGATCGAAAAAGAGGCCGATCAAAAACAACCTGGAACATGAGATGCAAAGAATGAACCAGAGTTTGAAGGATCTGGAATCAATCAAAACGACTAGAACTTGCTTTGAACAAAGAAGAAGAAGAAGAAGATCAAATTGTTTGCAAACCAAAACAATTGCAAGATCCATCAAGGAACATTTTGAATCTCAAAAGAAACTTAATGCAAAAAAACAGTTTTGAATACAAAGACCAATGCAAAAAACAGGACAGCACAATATTTATTAGACGTCTTCCACCTTTCACTCTGATCCACACAGATCACAATTGACATGAAGTCCATCTGGTCAATTATATTGGGCCAACAATCAGTGTTTGTCCTTACACTTTGAAATGATCTGAACAACACACATATTTGAACATAGTCCTACTCTATGCATTAAGCAATAGTAATTCTCATATTTATGACATAGCCCATAAAGTATCAACTGAGACTTATATCCTATTTCATACACATAAAAGATCATCAATATAAGAATGAATACTTTCTGACACAATAAATAAGGACAATCATCTCATGTCATAATATTTCTTACACATAATGATGTGCTAAGCAATGACCTTTTGAGCACCACAAAGTTCCAAGATAAAGGACACTTTGTGGTGTGCAAAAAGAGGTGCAACAGATCAAAGCTGAAGGTCGATGTGTGATGCCCATTGAACTATAAAAAAACTTCCAGTGGTAGATAAGACTGCCCGAGTGATAAGATGCATTCTAGACAGACTTCAGCAGGAAATGTCAACACCTTTCAGTCAACTGAAGACTTTTAAACATGGAATTTGAATTCCTTCTCAACACTGAGACTTTTATCAAGACAGATAATGCTTAAGAGATCTATTAGAAGTGCACTGACCTGGCAAGCTTTTATGTCACAGACATTGATGGCAAGACCCTTATCTTAATAAGCAATTGCAGGATGCTACTGCGTCTGTGTCGGCGTCTGTGGCCTAATGGATATGAACGTAGTTTCATAATCCAGATATACCAGGTTTGAAACCTGCTGCAGGCGGTTTGGTAGCAAATCGCTTTGTGTGGATTTTTAACAATGGTATAAGCGCCGTACTGTTCAGAAAGCAATGGCAAACTACTGAATGAAAAAATTGCCTAGAAAAATCACAAACAGCCAATAAAAGCTGGGGTTGATTGCCACGTCCTGTAAAGGATATTGCCTAGAAAAATCACAAACAGCCAATAAAAGCTGGGGTTGATTGCCACGTCCTGTAAAGGATAAGCAACTAGCTTTTTAACTGCAGTTATGAACTGACTTTGTTCCAACAACTGCTTTGGGTTTACTTTCATTCGTTGTGTCTTATGGAAATTATGTATTCCAAAAGTTACACATAGAACTGCATATTCTGTAATGATTTCTACTTCAGTAGCCAGTTGTGAGCATTTGTTTAGTACATTAAAGCTAGTTCTTTTGTATTTATGAGTATCTATGGAACAGGAACATCTGAGTAATCTGGAACTTCTTAGTATTGAAAGAGGAAATCTTGAGAACATTCATTTTGGTAAAATAATTGATCAATTTGCAGGAATGAAGGTACTAATAACACTGACAAACAACATTTTTCTTTCTTATATAAGAATAAGTGTTCTTAGGTCAATTTCTTGCGCTGATTTCAAATCTGAAATCCGTTTATCTCTATCACGTCGGGTTCTTAAGATATTTGTGAATAAATATATTTTTGGGAAACCGTTATTTGCTCCGTTTCATTTTTACTATATAACTTATTAAAAATTAATAAAAAGCAACATAATTCTACTTTTTATACTGCTAAAAGATGCATGACATATGTTACGCGATTTTTCAAATAGTTACTGTATTTTAAAATAATTCTGAGCAAAATATGGCTTCTAGAAGTTGTAGAAATTCGGCTGATCTGTTCTGTTACGTGTGCGGATATTTTACCGATCGTGTTAACCAGAAAAACTTTACACCATTACTAAAGATAGCATATGAACTTTATTTTGATTCGAAAGTTGATGATGCAAATAAATCTTGGAAGCCAAATGCGGTTTGTTCGATACATTGGCAGGTTGGTTAAGAAAATCGCCGAAGCATAAGTCGATGCTTTTGGCGTGCCAGTAATATGGCGTGAACATACAAATCACTCTACTGATTGTTACTTCTGCTTGACAAATATCCATGGTTTCACTTTTAAAACTAGAAAGTCTGTGGTTTATCCAAATATTGAATCGGTTTCGAAACCAGTGCCTCATGATCCAATCACGTGTCCGATCCAAGTACCACCAGAACAATATCCGTTGGTGGACGTAAATGAACCATCAGAAAGTCATAGTTTACCTGCTTTAGAAACTAATTCTGACTCAGATTACATACCGGTGAATGATGGTGTTTACTTAATTAACCATTCAGAAATTTCAGATCTAATACGTGATCTCGCTCTTACCAAAGGACAAGCGAAATTACTCGGTTCGCGACTCAAAGAATGGAATCTTTTAGCGCCCAATACTCCGATATCTAAATTTCGTCATAGACACAGAGAACTTGTTCAATACTTTGAGATGGATGATGACATTTGCTATTGCAAAGATGTAAACGGTCCATGAGCACATAGTCAACGAATGGCGATTTTTCATCGATTCTTCCAAGACTAGTCTAAAAGCCGTGTTATTGCATAACGTATATTTATTTTCATCAATTCCAGTCGCCTACTCTGTTCCTATGAAAGAAACTTATGACAATATGGTTATTCTTTTTGCAAAAATAAAGTACAATGACTACCAATGGCGGATTTGTGGAGACCTAAAGGTCATTGCAATTCTCACGGGCATGCAGACTGGGTATACTAAATTTTGTTGCTTCCGATGTGAATGGGACAGCCGCAACAGACAGGAACATTATGCAAGAAAGGTGTGGCCTATCCGGATCGTCTGCAACTCGGGCATAAAAATGTAATAACGCGAGCCATTAGTTAACAAAGACACCTTCATTTAATTTTGGGGGGACCACTGTTACATATAAAGTTGGGGCTTATGAAGAATTTTGTAAAAGCGTTAGATAAAACGAGCAAAGCTTTCACTTATCTTCGAGAAAAGTTTCCGCAAGTTAGCGATGCAAAGATAAAGGAAGGTATCTTTGTAGGACCTCAGATTAGGAAAGTTATTGCAGACAAACATTCGAGAACTTGTTACATGGTAGTGAACTTCGCGCATGGATGGCATTCAAATCGATCGTCGATAACTTTCTGGAAAATCACAAATCTGTCGACTATGTTGCATATTGTTAAGCAGTGCATATATGCATACATAATTATGGGCTGTAACATGTCCCTCAAAATCCATTTGCTCGATTCGCATCTTAACTTTTTCCCTGACAACCTTGGCGAAGTCAGCGATGAACATGGAGAATGATTCCATCAAGATATCGCCGTAATGGAGTCACGTTATCAAGGACGGTGGAGTGTGACCATGCTTGCCGATTATTGTTGGATGCTTCATCGCGATGTACCACATGCCATTCACCGACGAAAGTCGACTGCAAAGAAATTCAAGCCTACATAACTGTTATACTTCTTGTACGAATGATGTTGTAATACTGTATGCGTTGTTAAAAAACTGCAATTGCGTATTTCTAGAGATCCCGACCTGATAGAGAAAAACGGTTTGCAGATTTAAAAACAGCGCATTAAAATTGACCAGAAAAACATAGAAATGTTAGAGAAAGAAAAAAAAAGTTTTTTTTTGTTAGTCAGTGTAATTGATATGTAGTTAAAAAGAAAAAAAAAATGGACATATGTAGTGTACTGTTTATTAAGTCAAGGAAGATGAGAGGAACTGTGGTAAGACATGGAGTACAATGGATGGGTGTGAATAAAAAATCTAAAAAAGGTGATTCATCTTAGGAGGACAAAAGACAAAGAAAATAGCAAACATTGTGGCCACAGGTGTAACTGTTTATACTGTTAATAAAAGACTTATTACAAAGAGTGGTTTATTTCTTTTCTTTTGTGTTTAACTAATTCTTAAATTTCATATTTTCCCAATAATTCATCCTGGTGCTCTTAGAAGAATTTAAAAGTCATGACAGTGCTTCATATAGTCCTTTAAACTTTCTTTTAATTGGTCTACAAAATGAAAATATATTTTATCTGGCAGTGACCAAGGGCTATAAACCCTTGGTATGCTATTGCCCCAACCAAGTAAAATTTGCAGAAAGGGATTTTCTGTGTGGACTAAAGATACCCAAAAAAATAATTGAAATTTAAAAAAAAAAATACACACCTGTGCATTTAGGGTAGAAACCCTAAAATATAATGATGTTGGTAGTGGATGTGTACAAACAACACTTATTATGTTACATATTCATTGACAGTTGTAAGTGATACCATTGAGCACAGGTTTACATTTTATGTCAAAAGTTGTAAAGTATTACTGAGTAAATTGTCCGGTACTGTCTTTCCTTACTGCAGGATATACAGATGTGGAACTGGTCCTCCTACTCTCTCTCCCTGCAGAAACATGACCATCTTCCTCACCTTCACTTTCTATCTTCACTGTGTGTCTCTGAAAACAAAATATTGAACATATTCAAGTTTGAAACAATTCACTAGTCTTAAATAATTAAAATATTGCCCCAATTTGACAACTACATGATAAATTTTTATGTATTTAAATTTCATTCTTTTCTCAGCAACTGTCCTTGATGAAGACTGTACATTACACTGACGTACGCTTCATTGCAAAAGAAAAAAATAAAGAAAAGAACCTAGCAATAAGTAATAAAATGTTCAAATGGGCAATATTTTAACAGGTTTTTCAGTTTAATTGCCTCAGGCTGTAACAAATTTGTTATCAAGAATGAAAAAGAAAACTCACTTTAATATCTGTACTGATTTCCTGTTTTATTTTTTGATCCAGGAATGGGATCTTCTGTTCCATATTTTTTGCAATCTGAGAAGAATAATGAATTATGTGTAACAAAAGCTTAGTTAGTTACAAGCTGGTTATTCAAGATACTGATTTTACAAGATATTTCACTCAAGTTTTCTTTTTTTTTTTTTTTAATAATGGTGAAAAAAAAAATATTACAACTTGAAAATGTAAGGAAGAGTGATACATGTTTAATGGTAGAATGTCCAATGTCATATTCAATAGTCTTTGCTATACTGACTTGTTTCTGAGTGATACATGTTTAATGGTAGAATGTCCAATGTCACTTTCAATAGTCTTTGCTATACTGACTTTCTTCTGAATGAGTCAGAGCTGTCAAGCGCATGCAAAATGTCTAATTGATCATTTAAATAAAAATATAACTTCTATCTATAATCTATCTATACATGTGCTTTATGCACTACACCATTTCAGATAGAGAAAACAGATGAGAAAATTATGAAAATGATAGAAAGCATCAACACTGATGGTAAGGACCTGAGAGTTATCAACAACATGTACTAGCAACAAACATCAGCTATGACAATTAACAGCCATATAGGAACGTTTTAGCAGATTAATAAAGGGTGTTATACATGTTTGATGATAGAATGTCAGTGACTGTATTTTAAACAGTTTGTGCCATATTGATTTTTTTGAGTGATTCAGAGATTTTCAAATGCATGCTAAATGTGTGTAAGATCATGTTTGAAAAATGTAACTTTTCCCATTTGATAGCTAGAATGTAAGTTTCAAATAAAAGAAAGATTTAAAAATGCCAATTTTTCAATCAATCAATCAATACCCTTTAGCTCCCCAAGGAGCATAGGCCTTCAACAAACACATGCCAAGTCTTCCTGTCACGTGCCATCCACTCAAGTTCTTTCCATGTTTTCCTCATCATTTTCACCTCTGTATCCAGCTCTTTTGTCTGTGTGTTTTTTGGTCCATCTCTGCCTCTCTTTCCCTCAGGATTCCAGAACATGGATTGCTTTGTAATGCTATCAACAGGTTTCCTCAATGTGAGTCCTTTCCATCGCCAGCGTCTTCTTCTTAACTCTTGTTCCACTGGCACTTGTCTGGTTCTTGTCATCAATTCCACATTTGTGACTTTGTCATACCATTTCAGTCCTTCTATTCTACGCAAGCACCCGTTTATGAAAGTCTGTAGCTTTTTGGTTGTTGTTTTTGTTGTTCTCCATGTTTCAGAGCCATACAATAGGACTGACCTTGACATTTGAGTTGAAGATTCTTATTTTCATATTGGACTTTGTTACTCTTGTTCTCCATATGCTTCCCAATGCAATGAAAGCTTCTCTTGCTTTTTGTATTCTTATTTTGATATCACTGTCTGTCCCTCTAACTCTGTCTATATTACTGCCAAGATATGTGTACGATTCTACATCATGGCAATTTTTACAAAAGTAATTTGAAGAGACATGGTCCACAACCAGATGATACGTCAAGGCCTAAAAAGCCAACCCCTGCAGACCCAAGTAGAACAGTCCCAACTGAGATGGTTTGGCCATGTCTGCAGAATGGGAGAAGATCAGCTAAAACAGCAAGCATGGGAAACTAAGAGCCAAGGATTCAGACCTCCAGGATGACCCAAAGTCTGCTGGGATGACAACATTAGACAATCTTTGAAAGACCGAGGACTAGAATGGAACCAAGCCAGGAGGAAGACAGCTGATAGAATAGTATGGTGCTCTCTCTTACAAACCTCTACGCCTCACGGTAGAAGAGGAATAACTAAGTTTGTAAGTAAGATTGGACTGGAGCTGAAATATTTAAGAAACAGAAACACAATTTCATTTATTTATTTTTTTAAATTATTTGTTATCATATCTGCACTTCACAAGGAACAACAGACACAACTTCATACTAAATAATGATTTAAAGTATTTCACAATATTTTTCCTTCAATATCCTATATTTTTTATATATATCAAAAGCACCTACAGAAATAATGTATGTATCTACTGCCTGTTTTTTTTCTGCTGTGGTAGCACAATGGTTAGGTACTGGCTTCCTTGGTCCATGGTTTGATCCCCAGTTGTGGTGGAACTTTTTAGACTATGAAAAACTCCAAGGTCGATCCAGCCTCATGAATTGGGTACCACAGCAACTCTGGGAAGGTTAAGGCGGCTGGCGTGATGCTGACCATATCATTCCTACTCTGCCGATGGTCAAGAAAATATGGGCCGAACAACATATTCCCAAAATGCCTTAATGGATATGCAATAGGATCCTTTACCTTTTATAGCCTGTCATTTTAAATATCACAGGAAGAGAAATTCTGCAACCAATTTTGGGTGCCTGTTTTTAAGGAAATATGTGGTTTTTGAAGAAAACAATTACATCTTTGAACTGACTGTGATAAAAATGTGTAGGCCTAGATAAGTTTAAAACTACTGTGCACCGATATTCTGAACATTTTATTGCAATTATATCAGTGTAAGTTTGCAATTTTATTTATTTATTTTTTATGAGGGTTTTTCAGCCAGGTCTACACTTCCCAAGAATTGAAAGAATAGACCTACTTTTCCGCACAAAATAACAATTTATAGCATTTCACAAGATTCCCCAGGCAATTTTTCATGTATAAAATATGCACTTACTGAAATAATGTAGCCTAGTTGTTGTTTAAGGTTTTGCTTTCTAAACGCAAGGCATTGTACTTTCAACCTAGACTAAAGTCTGTTGGTTATATCCGAGAGCAATTCGCCAACCAAAAATAAGTGAACTCTGTTAACTTAAGAGCTGTGTTGATGAAATATAAGCCCAGAAAAGGCTACTAGCATCCTTCAGCTAGCATGACATAGCCTCGAATAGGACTGCTATCCAGAGATCGTTTTAAAAATAAAATTTCAAATCCAGCATGAGGTATCCAGTAACACTGTCCTTTAACAACGAAATTGATAAACAACATCTGCGAAAAGAAATTGTGAACCGACATTGTCACCTACGCCAGCGAGCACGGTACTTGAGGATGACAAATATATATATTTCCTCGGATGTGTTTATAAATAATGTCAATTTTGATAACTTACACATCGATTCTTTCAGATCTGCGCAAAGGTATTGTTGTTGCCAGTGTTGCCACTTTTTTTTTCTTTTGAGTAAAACATAGTTCCTTAAAAAATAGTTGTTGAATTTGAACTGTCCAGGTAGGCCACAGACGCTGAATTGCCAATCTAGAATTTTGTATACATGTGGCTGCCGATTCGGTTGTGTCCTGTTGTGAGGCGCGGAATGACAATTTGCTCTGATCTGTTCATAGCTTGGTAGTCATCATGCGTTGGTGTTGGTGGCTTTCTGATTGATTTGATCATCTTTTTCTTCTGATGGTACGTAACTGGTACATCTGGTTGCTCGTCTGCAGCACCTTCTTTAGCCAGTCGGTCCGCTCTCTCGTTTCCTGGTATTCCACAATGAGACGGTATCCATTGCATGGCAACCCTGCGCTGGTTGCACAGTTCAGAAAGTAGGGCTTGTATACTTGGCTATTTTCTGGACTGAAGTGCTTGGAGTGCTGATCTTGCATCTGTCAGGAATACCACAAGCTGTGGACCGAGATTGGTGTTCAACAGTTTCTCAGTTGCCACCTGGATTTCTGCATCATAGTTGTTACAGAATTTCCCCGTTGGTACTCTGACCGTATCCCTAGTGTTGTTTGGGTATTCTATGTACACTCCCCCATTCTTGACTGCATTCTGTGCTGACCCATCCGTGTATACTCGGACCCAGAGGTCCTGTGGGTATTCATCATCCAGGAAATTGAGAGTGACTGTCCTACGTTGCACGCTGTTCTGTTCATCCCTGTCGAATACTCTTTTCACTTTTGTATGGATGTGTATTGGTAGTCCAGGCTCTTCTCTCCAAGGGGTTTGTTCTGGCACAGACTTTAGGGGGCTGTCAAATTCAGGCAGGTCTGAGGTTTGTCTACGAAATCGTTTGGCCTGGTGGATGAAGCTGCTTTTTTCAATCGCCCCATTGCTAGGTTTTGGAATCTGTCCTTCATTGGATGGCTTGGCATACAGAGGAACTTTTCTGCCTGTGTTAGCACTTTCATGTCTCTGCGTTCTCTCAGTGCTTGTATCCTCCTCATTTTCTCCATCTCCACTATAGGCGTTGATTTCAATGCCCCCGTGATGACCCTAAGCGCCTGGTTTTGCACCTTAACTAGCTCTTGTAATGTGGTGTTTGACACTGGACACCACGCAGCTGACCCATATTCCAGGTGTCGTCGTATGCCCTGCTGGTAAACTTTACTAAGTATTTTCCCGCTGGCTCCTCATGTGGTTCCACTTAGTTTTCTCAGGATGGCCAACTTACTCCTGGCCTTTGTTGCTGCCTTGTTGATGTGCTGCTTCCATGTCAGCCTATCATCGAATGTAACTCCGAGATAGGTAGGTTGTTTATCTTCTCTCAGGAGCTCTTCGTTTATCTTGAGGACACTAGCTTTTTGTTTAGGAGAGAGGGTGACGAGCGTAGTGCTGCCCTTGTCTGTGTTGATGCTGACACACCATCTATTTTCCCACGAGGTTAAGGCATCTATAGCTCTTTGTAGCAGTTTGGTGGCCACTGTTGCATGCTCATCTGTGCACCACATTACAAGGTCATCAGCGTAAATTGCCATTTTCATTCCATGTGGTAGTTCAGCAACCAGGTCGTTGATGTAGACTAGGAAAAGTGTGGGGGACATAACCCCTCCCCGAGGGACGCCACGACGCAGTAGAATTTTCTTACTCTTGGGGCCATCTAGTTGTACTCGGGCTCTTCTGTTATGCAAGTATGCTTTCACCCATTTGTACATCCTACCATTCACTCTACAGTTTCTAAGTTTCTTCAGAAGCCCTTCTTTCCAAACCTTGTCAAATGCTTTCCTTAGATCTATCCATGCTGCTAGTACCAGTTTCTTATCTTGGAACGCATCCTCAATCTCTTGGGAATGGTAAATTGCCTGATCTTTTATACAGTAACACTGCCTGAAGCCCGCCTGCTGTGGTACAAGAAGGTTTTCGCTTTCAAGGTACAACTACAGACTGAGGTTGATGATTCGTTCCATTGTTTTGCAGATCCAGCTTGTAAGGCTGATTGGTCTGTAGCTGGAGGCCGTGGAACTGTCTTTCTTTGGTTTTGGGAGTGGTATCATGATTGCTTCCTTCCAGGTCTGTGGAACTCTGCCCAAGTTTCAACAGATATTGAAGATCTGCAGCAGCTTTGTTTTTCCTGCGGTTCCCAAGTTTTGAATCATTTCATTGGACACTGCTGCTGTAACGAAATTGTCCTCTTTTCACACAACATGCCTAAGAAAAATTCACCGAATCTTTTGGCCGAATACCATCACCAACCAAGATCTGCTTACTCGGAGCAAGCAAGAGGACATGCACACCATCATAGCTGGCAGACGCTGGAGCTGGGTTGGCCATGTCCTCAGAAGAGACCCCGATGCCATCACAAGAACAGCTATGCTTTGGACCCCTGAAGGAAAACGAAAGAGAGGCCGACCAAAAACAACCTGGCGGAGGACTGTGGAGGCTGAGATGCAAAGAATGAACCAGAGTTGGGGCACTGTACGAAGGATGGCCACCGACCAAGCAAAGTGGAATCAATTTGTTGTTGCCCTACAAGACGCCACTAGGCGTGATGGACACTGACTGCTTTGACGGTCGGCGGCTAAGGATCAAAGAAGAAGAATTGGACACTCCATCAACTCCTGGCGACTTTTTCATTTTAAATTTTGATATTGCAAGTTCTAGTTCTTTGAATATGATTGGCGTCTCCATAACCTCAGGTATGGTTCCATCTCGTCCTGCGTTTTGTCGTTTCTCGCGAATCTTCTGTTGCTTCTCTGGGCTAAATTCGATGTTGTCGTCTTTACTAAACGTATCTGCAGTCATCAACTGCCTGTTTTCATGTGAGGATGTTTCAATCTTTATGTCACAGCACCCCGTTGTCTATATGTTGCCGTCATCATCTCATATCGCAGCGCCGGACAATACTCACCGTCTTTAGGTAACTGCCACTTTGTTTGCCCGTAGTTTGGTGTGTGATCGTTTAGTGGTTTGATGTGACAGTATGGGTATGATGTTGTGGTGGACAGTGGTGGGTGAGTGGTGAAACCAATCTTTCCAACTTTAACTTATATAACAATTAATCAAATTCACTACCCCACTTAGAGGTACACAATAAGTCACAGTCACTTGAAAAGTTTATAGTTCTTTTATTTAGTTCCAGATATATAATTTAGGTTGCTTCGACCTCTGATTAATTCTTCTCCCCCTTCTTGACAGTCATTCAATTCAAAGAGTTCTCCTTTCCCCGAGATCCCATTGGATCACGTTCGATTTAAACCCTTGGGTTGACCTACATGTCATTTTTTTATTTCTCCTTCCTACGACACAACCGCTCTTCGATCATTAAACGCACTTACCAATTGTTACAAATGGGGTATTTCATATTCGTGAATAAGCGGCTAATACAGAGTTGATTGGCCTCTAGTTCTTTTTCTCAGTTCTTTCATTATTCTTGATATTTTCTCCTTGGGGTGAATCTCCTTCTTGTTCAGTGGACATCTTGTAACCCTCTGTGTCGTCATCGTTGTTCCGTATGACGTGGTGGTCTCTCGAATCCTTTCCTTTTTCCGTAACCCACATCGAGAGTATTTCTTTCATCCTCATAGTCGGTCCATTATTCTTTATACAAGGTATTTCGTCATCTCGACCCGTATGTCACTGCTCCTGTGACATTTATACAGTGCAATCTTTGAGTTTCTCACTGTACCCTCATGGTTAAGTTGTCTTACCAGTTTCCACAGTTTCCTTGTGTTGATGTATATACATTGTCTCGATGTTTAGTTTGTTTCCTACTAGAGTTACTTGCCCTTAGGCTAACTCTTCTTTTTCCTTCTTACTACTTCCTGCTTCTAAACATGGCTGATTAAATATGTCGTTATGTATCCAGTGTGTTCCAGGCTTAGTGATTATGCTTCATAATATGTAATGTGTGACAGCCAGCCACGTCTCATTATATTTAACAACATTTACTATATGAAACAGTAAAGATCAACATGGTGGCAGCGGTGTTTATTTCTACAGAATTCGAACTATTGTGCTGACACGTGTGCTGACGTCATAGCATTGAGGTGAGGGGACGATAAACTGGTAACACCAAGTTTAACTCTTCTGTTGGTAGGTTATTGCTTGCATACCATTATTAGACATTTCGTCATAGCAGAATGGCCCATGTTTCGGTTACCACCCTGCCTAGACATAAATAACGTCGAACCAGACACATTTCGTAAATGGAGACCACAGTTAGAACTGTATATGGATGCAGCAGAGGTGGCCTCTAAACCTGATCCTGTTCGGGCGGCCATCATTCTTCACTGTGCTGGACCTCAAGCTGTTGAAGTTTTTGATCAACTTGCAGAGGAAGGAGACCACTCTAATCCTACTAAAATTCTCGATTTGCTCCAGAACCATTGTAGCTCACGAAGCAATGAAGTATTACATACGTTCAGATTCTGGAACACACCTCTTCAAGATCCCTTTAATTCCTTTGTGACTGAGCTGAAAACTAAGGCAGACTTTTGCAACTTTAACGACAAGGATCGTATGATAAGAGACACAATTGTCTTTACTGTTAACAAAAGGTTACAAGAGAAGCTCTTGAGAGAAGCTGACCTCGATCTAAAGAAAGCCATTCACATATGCAGAATCTTCGAGCAAACTGGAAAAGACACAAGTGAGATGAATAATACAGTACAACTTTCTGAAGCAAGGGTTGAAAAGGTACAGAAAAAATCACTCAACCATAAACCCCCCAAGAGAGACACTGGGCATGCTGCTGGTAAAGCCTGTCAAAGTAACACTGCCAGTGGGTACTTTGAACCTAGAAAGGAGTGTCATTACTGCGGACAGAAACATCTATTGATTAAGAAAAAGTGTCCTGCATGGGGGACGTTTTGCTCAAACTGTGGGTGAAGAAACCATTTCAAAGTTAAATGCAAGAATGTTCACACAGAGTCAGTGGAAGATTCTGAAGTTTCTCTTGCTTGTGTGAAGTCTAGCAAAGCTTGTACATCTGCACAACTCATTGTCAATGGAAAAATGGTAAAATTTCAGCTAGACACAGCAGCTGATGTGAATACAATCTGTCAATGCTTTGTGATGCAAGAACAATTGTTACCCACTAAACAGAGGCTTGTTATGTGGAATGGTACTAAGATGACTCCACTGGAAAAAGTTCTATTAACTGCTGAGAATCCTAAGACTGGGACAAAACACAATATAAGGTTTACTGTTGTGAAAAATCGATTCACATGTTTGCTGGGCAACAACACACTGCAGGATCTACAGTTTGTGACAGTCAACACAAACAAATTTATTGCTAAGGTGGTTACTGACAGTTGAGATAATGATCATAACTCTGATAACCATCTAGGTGTCCTGGGTGAAGCTGTGTTGCATATTGATCCTAATATTCGTCCAAAGGCACTGCCATGCAGAAAAATACCATTTTCACTTAAGAGCAAGGTAAAATCAGAGCTTCAAAATCTAATGAACAGAGGTATATTAATACCAGTAGAGGAACCGACTGAATGGGTTAACCAAATGGCTGTTGTTGAAAAGTCTGATGGTTCTTTAAGAATATGCATTGATCCTAGACTCCTGAATGAGGCTTTGCAGAGAGAGCATTACAGATTACCAACTCTGGATGATGTATTGCCTGAACTCAATAAAGCCTAGATTTTCACAAAGCTGGATATCAAGGAAGCATTCTGGCATATCAAACTTGATGAGAAGTTTAGTAAACTTACAACAATGATCACACCTTTTGGTAGGTTCAGATGGTCTAGATTACCATTTGGCTTGAATGTAAGCAGTGAAATTTTCAAGAGGCATCTAGCACAAGCTCTTGAAGGTCTTCATGGTTGCATCAATGTTGCTGATGACATAGTTATTGCAGGTTGTGGATCAAACAGACAGCAAGCAATTAAGGACCATGATCTGAAGCTTAAAGCACTGAAACATAGGTGTGAAGAGAAAGGCATTATACTGAATGAAGCTAAAGCTCAAGAGAAGAAAGAAGAAATTACCTTCATGGGTCACCTTATTACTGCTGGAGGTGTTGAACCAGACAAGAAAAAGGTTGCGACAATACTAAACATGCCCGTTCCTAAGGACTGTCATGAGGTTCGCAGATTTTGCGGCATAATACAGTATCTAGTAAAATTTCTCAACAATCTCTCAGAAGTTCTTCATCCAATAAGAGAACTTACCCGTAAGGATACTCCCTTTATCTGGTCTGCTGAATGTGAACAAGCTTTCAAGAGAGTCAAGAAACTGATTACTTCTACTCCAGTACTCGCATACTATGATCCTGATGAATCTTTGTGCATTCAAGTTGATAGTAGCAGCTATGGACTTGGGGCTGTCCTACAAAATGGTCATCCAATAGAGTTTGCTTCAAGAGCTCTAACTGAAACTGAACAAAGCTGGGCTCAAATTGAGAAGGAACTCTTAGCGGTTGTATATGGTTTGGAACGATTTGACCAGTACACTTATGGAAGGAAAGTTACAGTCATCAACGACAATAAACCTTTGGCAGCCATCGTTAAGAAACCTCTGAGTCAAATTCCTCGAAGACTGTAGAATTTACTGATGCGCAGCCATCGATATGACTTCGAATTCCAATGGGTACAAGGTTCCGATCTTCTTATAGCCGACACACTGTCCAGAGTTCGTATTCATAATGTCACTTTGGATTTCTCAACTGATAGAGAGAGCAATGCAGGTGCTGATGTACCTGTAAGATTACCTGAAATACCAGATGTGATGATGGAAAAGATTAAAGCTGAAACTCTCAAAGACAGCGTGCTCCAGAGGCTGAAGTCGACCATTTTGGATGGGTGGCCTACAAGAAAGTCTGATGTACCAGCTGAGCTTATGCCTTATTTCGACATTCGTGATACTCTGACAACAGAACAAGGCATAATACTTAAAGGAGAGCGTATTCTTATCCCAAAAGCATTGAGGCCTGAAATCAAGCAGAAGCTACACGCTGCTCATCTTGCATTTGACAGCATGATGCGCGGGGCCAGAAGTTGTCTGTTTTGGATTGGCATGATGGCTGAGGTTCGACAGATAGCTGACAGTTGTCCAGAATGTCAAGAAACGAAGGCACGGAATACTAAAGCACCTTTAAACCAACACTCAAGAGGTTTATCCCCCTGGGAGAAAGTTGGCACTGACATCTTTATTATAGAAGGCCGATATTATTTAGTCCTGATTGACTACTTCTCCAACTTCATTGAAGTAGACTTTCTACCTACAATGACAGCACAGTTAGTCATCAGGAAATTGAAGTCTCATTTTGCTCGTTATGGTGTTCCTAAAGTTATTGTATCTGACCAAGGTACTCAGTTTACGTCTGCACAGTTCAGATCATTTACTGCTAGATGGGGAATACTTCATGTTAAATCAACACCAGGTCACCATAAAGCCAATGGATTAGCTGAATCTGCTGTGAAACTCATTAAGGGTATGATGAGAAAGACTGTTCAGGACAATACAGATGCATATGAGGTACTACTTGAACTTCGTAATACGCCAAGACAAGGGTTTGATCAAAGTCCAGCAGAAATACTGTTCAACAGGAAACTGCGCACACTGATACCTTCTGCAGTGAAACCCGTTGCATCTCTCAGTAGAGTTACTGAAAGGAGAGGCAAGAGAGACAGATCAGTGAAGACGTATCATGATAAAACTGCTCATGATCTGCCCAAGTTGTCTCACCAGCCAGTCTACTATCAAGACCCTGAACAAACATACTGGCAACCTGGAAGGATTGACAAGAGGCTCTCTGAAAGAACAACACCTTTCACACCTGATCACGTGGAACTGGAAATTGATTTCTCCTCTCCAGTTCTACCTGAGCAACAGGTTGTTTTGCCAGACATGGAAAACACTAGTGAAGTGAACATTTCCAATCCTCAAGAAGTTGATCCTTCAACTCCAGCTACTTCTAGTCCTGGGAAAGCTGGCAAAGAACATTCTCTCCTACCATCTTGCTCTAAGAGACCTCAAAGAGATCGCAAGAAACCCTCTTGGATGAATGACTTTGTTCACTCATAAAGAAATGGGGAATGTTGATGTATATACATTGTCTCGATGTTTAGTTTGTTTCCTACTAGAGTTACTTGCCCTTAGGCTAACCCTTCTTTTCCCTTCTTACTACTTCCTGCTTCTAAACATGGCCGATTAAATATGTCGTTATGTATCCAGTGTGTTCCAGGCTTAGTGATTATGCTTCATAATATGTAATGTATGACAGCCAGCCACGTCTCATTATATTTAACAACATTTACTATATGAAACAGTAAAGATCAACAATAATGATGAAGATGACTAATGATTATAATGATAGAGATGACGATTAGCTCATGAAGAGAAGCTAAGATTAACTCATATATAAATTAAAAAATAATATGGTATGAAATCAGTTTTACAAGTAAACGGTACACATGAGACAAGGGACGTTTCGGGTTTTACCCTTCGTCAGCCACAGTTACGAACAGGTGACAAGGACAAGAACTACATATAGGTACTACAAAGATCTGTGATGATGAGGAAAACGTCAAATGAGCGATACAAGCAGATGAAACCACGGTGATGAGCGAAACGATAACAGTAATAATGCAAGAAAATCGTGAAACCAGAAAGACATGTCGAAACAAGAAAGTAAATAATCAACGAAACGAAGACAGGAATGAATAACACTAATAAAATGCGTGAAAAATCACTTAGCTGTGTCGATGAAGGAAACATTCAAAATGGCTGAAAAAACTAAGGCGTCATGCGGAAGTGACGTAGGAGCTAGTGACGGCTAAGAACAGAAAATTGAGGAAACGAGACGAACCAAAGCAAAAACAAGGATAGATAGGAAAATAACGACAGAAGCCACCAGAATTATGCAAAATGATGCTGGACATTCATCCCAGCAGGAGCTAAAACGCCCATTTGAAAAATGAGGCGATTCTCCAACGAAAAGCGAGTTCGATCGTCGCCGATACATGAACGGAGGGCAATGACATGAATGTCAGAGTTACCCGAATGGTCAGGGCTGTTGAAGTGAAGGGCCATTGGTAAATGTTTGCTATGATGGATGTCATTCAAGTGTTCACGAAACCTGTCTACCAAACGTCTGCCAGTCTCACCAATATAGGTCATGTCACACCTCTTGCAGATGATAGCATAAATCAGGTTTCTAAATTCGCACGTGAAAGAATCCCCAATGGTAAATTTATCATTCGGAAAGGAGACTGACTGCGTTTGGAGTACAAAAGGACAGGTCTTACATATGCGGCGTTGGCACGGTTTAGTACCAAAGTGAGAAGGACTAGTTTATCTCAAGCGACTATGCACAAGAATATCCCTAAAATTCTTATCCCTACGATAAGCCAACAAAGGGGTATCACGAAACAACTCTCTAGTATTAGGATCAGAGTGGAGAATAGGCAGAAGACAGAACATAATTTTTTTCACCGCCAAACAGTGAGGGTGGAAAGTTAAGACAAGTTTGAGTCTGTCAGATGTGGTAGTAGGTTTAGCAGTGAGTGCAACCTGGCGAGTAACGGGACTAATGCGATTAAGGGCATCAGATAAGACTCTTTCAGGATAGTGACGTCGGCGAAAAAACTCGAGAATTTCTTGAGCTCGTTCACGGAAATCATCTTCATCGTGACATATCCGACGTAAGCGTAGAAGCTGAGAGTAGGGAATGGAATTTTTACAGCTGGGAGGGTGAGAAGAGGTGTAAAGAAGGAAACCATGGGCATCAGTAGGTTTATAAAAGACAGAGGTGGTAAGGCCAGTAGGAGTAATATTGACAGTGAGGTCAAGGAAGTTAACTGAAGTGGTAGAAATCTGAGAAGTGAATTTGATTGCAGGATGGAAATTGCCAACATAGTCAATGAATCTTCTGAGGTTAGCTTCAGACATGTCTGTGACACCAATACCATCGTCGATATAGCGACGGTAAAACTCAGGTAATGGTCCATCGTAACTTTGAAGCACCAAATATTCAAAGTGACCCATGAAGAGGCAGGCATAACTCGGGCCCATTTTGGTGCCCATAGCAACGCCACTAATTTGATTAAAGAACTGGCCATTGAATTCAAAAGAGTTGAGAGTGAGGACCAATTCCGCAAGGCGAAGAAGAGTGCCGGTGCTAAAAGTAAGGTCAGTGCGTCTGTCGAGAAAAAATTGTAGTGCTTTAAGGCCATCAGAGTGTGGAATGGAAGTATAAAGCGAACAAACATCCAAAAGGAAAAGACGGTAAGTGTGGTCATGTGTGAATGGGATGGAATCAAAAGTAGTGATAGCATGGGTGGTGTCCTTAAGATAGGAAGGTAGATTGGCCACTAATGGTTGCAAAATACTATCCAGGAGGGAGCCGCGCTAGCGTAGTGGTTACAACACCGCTCTGGCGACCGGGTGATTCAGGATCAAACTCGGACGACGGCATTTGAGGATTTTTCGTCGACCGGGAATTGGACTGGATTAACTCTAGACCTGGCGAGGACATTTGAAGGAGTGTCGTCGACCAGGGATTGGCGGCTCCTGAGCCGACCCAGCTGCAATGGGTACCTCCGAAATCGGAGAGTATTTGCCTGAATGGCGAGGGACACCTGTCTCTGTACAAAAAAAAATGGATACTCACGTAAAATCAATGTCAGGTTAGACATTAGTAATAACCTGAGATTTCGCCTCGAGTATTAGCGGGCGTACGCAAAAAAAAAAAAAAAAAAAACTTACCAGGAAATCAGAGATATGTTCAGTGGGACAAGAGCAGGCTGAAACAATAGGTCGACCCGGATTGTCAAGTTTATGAACCTTAGGAAGCATGTAGAAGGAAGGTTTACCTAGACTACTATCAAGAATATGGAGAGACACGGCACTAGAAGAAAGGAGGTTATCTTGGATGAGATCACGAATAGTAGCATGAACAGTAAGATTGTGGCGGACTGTAATAATAATAATAATAATAGCCCCTTCAGTCATAACTGACTATGGGAATGCGCCCCTGAGGTGGCAGCCCTCAGCTGCTTATTTTCCCGGTGCTCCTTTCGACGTTTTCTTCTCACCTCTGCTTCTTGTGTGAGCCTCTCTTCGCCCAATCTGAGGTGGCGCCGTAAATAGCATCGCCACTTAGTGCGATCGGCAGCTTCATCCTCCCATGTTGCAGGATCCATGTCCAGTGCCCTCATATCTCTCTTGCACACTGACCTTTGAACCTCAGCTGTGGTCGCCCAACTATTCTCTTGCCATCTGCTAATTGTCCGTAGAAGATATCTTTTGGGATGCGACCATCTTCCATGCGGCGAACATGGCCAAGCCAGCAAAGTCTGCGCTGTCTAAGCAGCGTATACATACTTTGAAGGCCAGCACGTGACAACACCTCGACATTTGTCACTTTATCTTTCCACGAGATGCCGAGGATGCGGCGTAGACACCGCAAATGGAAGGTATTGAGCCTTCTTTCTTGCTTAGCATAGGTCGTCCAGGTCTCGCTGCCATATAGGAGTGTGCTGGTGACGCAGGCATTATATACCGCAGCTTTGGTCTTCATTGTGAGTTTAGAGTTTCCCCAAACACGCGATGTGAGGCGGGCAAAGGTAGCTGCAGCTTTGCCAATGCGGCTGTCGATTTCTGTATCCAGTGAAAGTTTGTCATTGATGGTAGACCCTAGGTATGTGAAGTGGTGCACCACTGCCAATTCATAGTTATCGATAGTGATAACTGGTGCAGCACCCGCATCCTGACTCAGCACATTCGTTTTCTTTAGACTTATTGTGAGGCCAAAGTCCTTGCATGCTTTAGTGAAGCGATTCATCAAGTTCTGAAGCTCCTGTTGGCTTTGAGTGACGACTGCAGCATCATCAGCGAACAACAAGTCTGTTGTGGCATCCCCAGAACTGAATGAGTAAAAGGTCGAGTTGCCGAGCTGTGAGACTCCTTCTTGAATGTACAAGTCCTTTCGCCAAACTACCACCGCACCACCTTTGTCAGCAGGTTTGATGATAATGTCATCCCGCTTCTTAAGGGATGACAAGGACCGCCACTCAGAAGTAGTCAGGTTAGATCGACGTAGACGGGGTAGAGAAAGTTGATTAATGTCATGCAAAGTGTTAGCAATATATAAATCAAGAGCAGCAGAGGCACCTGGAGCCGGAGTCCAGTCTGACTTAGGTTTATTAAAATGACGAAAGATGTCCCCGTCTGGCTGAGAATCATTACCATTCCTATGGTAATACTGAAGACGCATGCGACGATGGAAACGGTAGACGTCTTGGAGCATAGAGTATTTATCAAATGTCGAGTAAAGAGGAACAAACTTGAGACCTTTACTAAGAACAGATAATTCATCAGGAGATAGTTGTAGATCAGGAGGAATGCAAATAACTTTGGTGGAAGTAGGAACAGGGGACGCTGAAGATTCAGAAGGAACCTGAGGGCGGAGGCAACGCAATTTTTCTTTTTTATGCGTGCTCAGCCGAGTGTAGAGCTCCTTATTAGTATCATGAATAATAGTACGAATAAGAAGCAAGGCTGTCGGGTACGAAGAAGTCAGTAGACGAAGTTGGTGAGTGAGGTTGGATTTCAAAAGTTCCAAGTCAGTGAGCAGGCGTTTATGCATAGTAATAACACACCTCATGCGTTGAAAGGAACTTTTTTTTTCAATTAATTGCAAGCGGTGCAATGCAGAAGGATGAAAGTGTCCAGTCGAAGGATGGAAGTGGGAAAGAAACCCTTTAGGGCTAACTCTAACCCGAAGACAGTTATTAAGAAAATTAGAGTGACATGTGAATCGTGTTTTTTTGTATGTGGTGAAGGCTAGTGCTCCTAGATTCATATAGAGTTACGACAACTAAAATTTGGCCGCCATTTTCTGTCGAACCCGTAGTGCAGGCAAATGGACCCGATCATGAGTTTCGAACCCAATTTGCATTTTCGTTTAGGTTAGCTAATAATTTGAAATAAAATTAGATGCAAATACAGTAGCACATATTTGTACTATTATTTGTATTTGAAGTAACAAAACAAAAAAGAAGAAAACTAGTTTACTTACCGGTTTATTGAAAAGAATCAGTAGCGTGGATTTTTAACATATACTCCGTTGAATTTTATATTCCGTTAGAATTCCACTATTTAGCAATAAATATTCAGTTAGAATTGCAACACTTAGGAAAAAACATACTCCCATCGAATTGAACTATTTACCTAGTTTGAAATGTGGAAACTGGCGAATGACTGTTGTAGACACTGACAGTTTTACTAGACTAGATGATCACAACAGTTTATGTTTTCATTAAAAATGCGACTATGTACAGATAGTTTTAACAAAATCTAATTACATATTTTGGACCGGAGATTTTATTATAGTTTTATTATATAATTATTTTACATAATTTTTTTATTAAATATATAAATATATATATATATATATATATATATATATATATTTATATATATATATATATATATATATATATATATATATATATATATATATATATATATATATATATACTGAAGCACATTAAAAACGCACCACCTGTATAATCCAGGAACAGAGTGTGAAATGTAAATATAAGTGTGTACAAGTTTACATATTTGGAATCTTTATTCTTTTTCCTATGAATCCATGCTGGTCATTAATTTGTACATTTGATTGTTATGAAATTCATTGCATTCTGTGCAGGCAAGGGAGAAAACCAAAAATACAAAAAAATGCACGTGCGTTATCCTGCTGGAGAAGCTGCAAGTCTGGATAAATTGTGAACGCAGGAGCAACCAGTGCATCCAGAACCTCATCTCAATATGTCACAGCATTAACATTTCCACGGAAGACGTGAAGAGGCAAGCGATGGTGAAAACTGAATCCTCCCCAAATGTGAATACTGCCACCTTGAAATCGGTTGACACAGCAATCTGCAAAGCGCTCTTCACACCGTCGTTAAATCCGCATACGTCCATCTGCAAAGGATATGTTGAATCTGTTCTCGTCTGTGAATAGGACAGCATTCAACTGCAGTCTAGTCCATCTGATATGTTGCTCTGCCCATTGCAGGCGCTGCTAACGATGTCTGTGAGTCAAGTTAGGCCCAACATAAGGTCGTCTTGCAGTAAGGCCTGTATCTCTGAGTCGTCGTATGACTGTCATTCGAGAAACTTGCCCATGTCTACCCACTATTGCTCTTGCTGTTTGACTTGCCGGGAGAGTCAATTCCCTAGGTGACTCAGCACAATATGACGATCTTGCGCAGGGGTAGTAACTCGTGGTTGGCCTCTCCGAAGTCTATCCCGGGCACTGCCAGTGGTTCCGTAACGTTCATTGAGACGTACAATAGTGCTGTGGTGGCAATTCATCCTTCTGGCAATGGCCCGCGAGCTCATTCCGGTCTCCAACATACCAATGGCTCGTTGGCGGTCGTTTTCAGATAGTCGTGGCATTTCAAGCACACAAAACAATATTTATCACGAACAAATGTTAATATTAGTGTCTGGCAATGTGAAGGTCTGATGCTGTTCTTACATTGCATATGACTTTTAACAGATAAAAGTCAATTAAATATCTGTTAAAGTCAGTTATATAACTGGAACCACCAGGCCTTTACACCCCTCCATTTTAATATAATTCTTGTTCAGAGTTTCTTCTTGATTTTGTTTGTTTTTTGTTTATTTATTTAACGTATTAGCATAATTGTGATTGTCCCTATTTACAATGATTTGACAAATGTGATGCCACTTTCTCATCGGCAGTTGTTCATATTATTTGGAATTGAAAACAATATATATCCTAATTATAACCCATCAGAGGTTGAACGGGATATTTTTCTTCATTAATTTTAAAAAAAAATCTTACTCGACGCTTATTCCAGCTACTTACCCTAGTATTGTCGACAAAAAATGGCGTCCACGTCGTTCAGCCTCGTTTTCGATTCTGACATAGTTGTCATAACTCTATATGAAAAAGGGGCTCTAGTGAAGGCTAAGGCAGAGGCAGTCCGAGATATGTCCGAAGGCATGAGAGAAAAAGAATTGGTGTTAAAGGCATGAAGAGAAGTAATCAAGTATTTCTGGTACGGCATATTGAAGAAACGCAACAAATATGAAAGAAGAGACGTGGACAATATAAAATGATCACAAAACGGAAACAGGGTAGCAGCAATGATTGGGTTAGGCCTATAGTGTTTAACAGAGGATGATAAGGCTGCAGTAAAACTGGTAAAAACAAATATATAAATTAAAAAATAATATGGTATGAAATCAGTTTTACAAGTAAACGGTACACATGAGACAAGGGACGTTTCGGGTTTTACCCTTCGTCAGCCACAGTTACGAACAGGTGACAAGGACAAGAACTACATATAGGTACTACAAAGATCTGTGATGATGAGGAAAACGTCAAATGAGCGATACAAGCAGATGAAACCACGGTGATGAGCGAAACGATAACAGTAATAATGCAAGAAAATCGTGAAACCAGAAAGATTAACTCAGATACTTAGCTTCTCTTCATGAGCTAATCTTTCATTTTCTTTCTTTTCTTCAGACTAACTCTTTTTTCTTCTTCTTCTAACTTCTTTTTTTTCTCTTTATTTCAACTTTCTCTTTCTTTTCTTCTCAGTCATTTTCTTTTGCATACTCAGTAATAGCAAATGTTTTCAGAGTTTCCATACCAAGGGCTTTTCTCTGTTTAATAAAGTAGTCCAATGTAGACATAATGTCCTTTTATAATATAATTTGCTTAGTTTATATTTCACTGTGTGCAATGCTGACGAAAAAGCAGCACAAATGTAAAATCTTTTTATCCCCAAGATCATCCAAGTGCAATTATCATAAATCATTGGAACAAAATGTGGAGCAGAAAAATACAAACTAGGACAATAAAAGACAGTAGTGCAAGCAAAGAAAACATAATGATGGTAGAAAAAAAGAATGAATGTGTGAAAAATAAAATAAATGCTTATCACTAGAAGAATCACAATACAAGGACGCAGGACAAAATTAAAATATGTATCAAATAAACGATAGCAAGATCAGAGGAACAAGGCACAATCAAGAATGATGAAGGAAACTGAATATAACAACAGCCCATAACCACAAACTACGGTACTGTAAAAAACATGACATCACAACAGATAATGGATATGATAATTTCAGATGAAGCGTTATACCACTCAGCACTGTTCGCTAGAGTGATTGGTAACGAACATCAAGCGATGCCGTGATATGAAGTAATTACTGTAATTTTAGTGGCATATTGGTTGAAATGAAACGATAACCTTTTTGATAAGGACTGCCTAGACCTTGCATTATGATGTAATACATTTGTAAAGTTCGTGGCTTTGTTTGCTCGTATTTTTTCCTCCGATGTACAATACTGGCAAATAGCCGCTCAAAAATCCCGTGCTTGGCTACCCATTTAAGTTGTTGCGTTCAATTTCTTTAGTATCCTCGTATAAAAAAAATGATGGCTGCGTTATAAATGAGGTGTCTGTGACGATTAAAGCTTCAACCATTAAATTTGGAAAAGTACCAACTTGTAACTTGAAGAAAATAATACATCTCACGTTTGGAGACAGAACTGAAAGTTTATTCACAGTATTCACAACATGAAGCTCCAAACAATAGATAATGCTGCGTAATAATAAATGTAAACAGGCTAACCACACTGGGTCATCTTCAACAAGAAGTGTAGGCAATTATGCCATCATCAACTCCATTGTCCGCGACACGATTAATCTGAACTCTGTCGTCAAATCTATAATCGACATAATACTTCTCTGGCCGTACAACATGGATCTCTCACGTGTAGAATATCAAACATCTCTTCTAGAGTGCATGCATCTTGCAGACACAAAATATTAGAGCAGAAGCTCACACACACACACACACACACACACGCACACGCACACGCACACGCGCGCGCGCACAAACACACACCCACGTCTTGTCCGTTACAGAACACAGCTCAAAAGTCCGTTACTTCTGCACTACACGAATCAAGTATCGCATTTACTGCAACGCTCCATTTAAGTGGAACTCCATTTGAGCACAGCGGTGATTTAAACTAATGAACGCATTGCGGTGCGCAAAGGGAGATGTAACACTCTGATAATCTTCTCCTCTATCCGATTCTCGACTGACTGTGCCTATCATTTATATATTTAATCCTCTATCCGATTCTCGACTGACTGTTCCTATTCGTTTTTTGCTAGACATTTGCTCTTTGTATACCTCATTCCCCACTGCAATGAACTACATGCTCTCTGGTTCTTTCTCGACCAGCGCACGTATCTCTTCACGCATAGCCACAGCTAGTCTTGCATCGACGTGGTTTCTTGCTACTTTATGCTCGAACTTTGTTATCCTTTTCTCATGGTTTCTTTCTCGACCAGCGCTCGTAATCTCTTCATAGTCACCGACACTGCAGACGTGGTTCTTGAACATAATTTTTTCGAACTTAATGATCAGTTCTTAAGCCAAATCAGTGGTGTTGCTATAATTCTAAGATGGGTCCCAGCTTGCCTGCCTTTTCATAGGCCATTTAGAGCACCATAATTGGCAACAGTACTCTGGTCTTTTCCCCATGGTGTATCGCTTATATATCGATAATAGCATAGGCTTCATAGATATATCTGAAGCTGGCTTATCTTGCTTTATTGATTTTATTAACCACATAGCACTGCAGTTAAAAATATCTTCTTCAGTCACTTATTTATTCTTCAAGCGGATTATGTGACTAGAGAAGTGTTCAGAGAGGCACCTCTGGTAACCTTTAGACGCGACAAGGACCAAATGATCTTCTTGTTTCACAGCACTTTCACAACTGAGAGTACAGGTGACTTTGGCACGCTACTTTGTGGCACAGCACGATGTATTACGTTCGGAAATGTTATTCTACCTCGTAAGGTGTCATTTCCCAAGGCCACGTTCACCTTCACCGATGCCTTCACAAGCGAATCATGTAACGTCATCTTCACCATAATATGTTAATGTTGCAGTGAAGCATATATTGACTATACAGGTCAACGACTTGGGGACAGATAATGCCATCACCTCTTTAGCATCTCCTGGGAGGAATCTACTCCAGTAGCCATTCACTTCAATGGCTGAACCACCACGGTCCTATAGACATCCAGGTAACTGAGATCAGATCCTGCTCCTCCGACACTGCTAATGCAGTCCATCTTGAACAACGCCTCATTCATCGTAGGAGATGCCTCAAACCATTAGGTCTTAATACCCAACATTGCTTTGCCTGGTGCTACCTTTCAACTCTTAATCTTTGACCCCTCATCGAGTTATTACAGTTTTATTCCATCTCTACCATGCATGAAGGCATATCTCGAGTCATCTTTGTATTACCATCATTTATGCAATATGCTACAATATACAAATGTGGAAGTGAGGCTAATTACAACGTCATTGACTCTTGAAATGATCCACACACATCCAGAATTTAACCTGTGGTGAAACTTTGTGAGAACCCTACATTGCACACTAATCTTGGAGAAGTCACATGAGCCCCAAATGTGATTCTTTGTCTTTGACCTGGATGACTGCGTGCAGGAAGATCTCACTGTGGACCCAGTGATAAGCAGGGGGAGCTGAGAATTTGCTCTGTGCAGGACGTGGCAATTTCTTGGGACATCCCAGAACCAGAACACAGTAGTTTAGCATAGTTGGTGAGCCCCCTTGGATGGTGGCAAATGCACAGTATGCCACACGCCTCTTACTCTTAGCATGGGAACATATGTGATGATCCTTTAAATGCCAGCCAAGCTGGAGAAACTTTAGCTCATGACTTTAACACGTTTTGGATTGGCAGAAAAGCCACAAGAAAACCCTAGTTCTAGAGTGCAGATAATACCAAGGACTCATTCAACTGGTATTGGCTGCAAAGGAGCGAGAAGCTCAGCAGCCCTAGTTAAACAACAATTACATCTCCACTTTCGGCCAAAAATTACCCAAGATTATGGATCGACATTACGTAGTTTAATATACACAATGTCATACGGCTAGCAGTTGGGATCTTCATACAACATTTCATTTTAATGTGACACTTCCTTCTTTTCAACTACTAACCCAAAAACTTTGAACACGTTTTTTCTCAAAACAAGCTCGTGAATGGCTCATACACCCGAAAACAAACACGCCTAGAACGTCCTTCGTTTTACACATCGTACATGCATTACCGAACCGCTGTAGCGCAGTGGTTAGTGCACTAGTTTTCTATCTCGGTGCTCCATGGTTCGATCCCCAGTTGAAATGGGAATTTTTAGATCACAAACGGCTCCGGGGTCGACCCAGCCTCAAAAATTGGGTACCAGAGCAACTCTGGGAAGGTTTTAGGCGGTAGGCGTGATGCTAACCACATCACCCCTAGTGTGCCGATGGTCAAGAAAATATGGGCCAAACACCATATTCCCAACATACCTCAATGGGTGCGTAACGGGATCCTTTTTTAACCCTTACTTGCACTACCATGCAAGCAATTTTCTATCATTATGGTTAGACGCTAGAGGTATGTTTTAAAAACTGTTTGCTTCTGCTATTCACGAAACTCACATCAGTCAATCACGAACAATTTTTCAACTGTGCAAAACACTCATTTTTTGTCACGAAACTGTGGTAAGAACAGTTTTTGATCCATGGGATGCTTTACTTTGTAATTTCAATTGACCTGACAACTGTGATGGATCATCTTGGAACAGCTAAAGAAAATGAACAAAGCTTTTAATATACAGCATAGCACAAGCGTCCCTACAGTATTTTATACCCGGGGTGGGTCCTACCTTTGGCACCCACCACCATAAAGGAAAACACTTGCAAGTATATGTTTAACAGTAAGTAAGCCTACTATCATAATAGTGTCTGATGGTAACCCCTTCCTGGCTTTCACCCTGGACGGACCGTCCCCCCGAACCCTCTTAGTACGCCTCTGCAGCACAAACCATTACTATTTCTGACATCCTTAATGCGGGTAGTATTACCAAATAATAATTGAAGTCTGACTGTTTGATAATGTCCGTTAGTTTGATCATCTGATATTCTGTTCTATTTATATGTATGTAAACGCCCACACAGAGCTATAATGAATGAATAGGCGAATGTTATGTTCTGAGTACTATGCCTGGAATGTCCGAAGTAAGTGTGTACTGGTGCATTCATTCATCGCAGTAACACGCATAGAAGTCATGGAGCGTAGAACTACTGTTGACGTTTCATGAACAGTTTATTTACGCTACAACACAGACGACGACATAGACGAAATACAGCATAAAGTACAAAACATCGGGTAAATGAATTCATGAAGCTCCAACACCCCATAGGGCTCCATTACAGCGCATACTGGCGCACTTCTCATATAAGGTACACATTAACAATGTTCCTTAATAAACTGCATCCACCGCAGTTATAAATACGGCCTCATACATATCGCCTCATCCAGAAAGACGGCTCACATCACAGTACTATTAAATTCATCAAAATACCGTCCTCATCATGCTTTCTCCATAGAGCTAAATTATAGCATAGTGGTGCACTTCTCATAGAAGATGTACATCAACAATATTCCTCAAAGGACTGCGTACACGGCAGTCTGCAGTAATATAGCCTGCACAATACATGGCCTCCTAATCTCCTTCACAAAAATGTCTATGGCCTACAAAGTAATGTCTTTAAATCTCAGACTCTTCATAGCGCTTAATTGTAGACTAGTGGTGCACTTCTCATAGAACGTGCACAATAACAATATCTCTCAAACGACTGCATCCACAACAGTTATAGATATCAAAGTACATACTATCTTCACATAATCTAACACATGAAAGAATATTCAATACAGGCCTGTACAAAAGTCTCCACCGAGACACACATTGCAAAACACTCTAAACATCTTCACCGAACACTGGTCGGGAACCCACACACTTAGAGAATACACCCAAGGTTGACTACCACGGTCAAACGCCTAGAACTCACTGCAACGGGAACACACATTTAGAGAAAACACCCAGGGTTGACTACCACGGTCAAACGCCTAGAACCCACTGCCACGGGAACACACATTTCCCGCTCAAACAGCCACCAGACTCGGCCGTTCAAAACACACCGCCCGTCAGTCCATTCACGGACTAGCCGTGAGCTAATCACAGCTCTACAATCCAAAACAACTTCATCTCACCACACGAAATGATTAGCGCTCACGACGCTCTTTTCTGACTTACAAAACTTCTCGAACATACGAGGGAACAATTCAATCAGCTAATAAGTAAACAAGCGTCACAAGCGACGCAATCCTAAATTCCCTCTGACCAACCCAGCATACTAAGGATCACTTCCCTTTGACCTTAACACTGTTCTGTTTAAAAAGCGTGTATAAATCAATATACTACTCTGGATACGTTCATTTTCGAAGAACTTGTTCACACCAGTTGTCAGAAACTGACCCACTTGGCGAAAGATACATATCTGGCGGTACATTATTTCCCCCGCAATTTGATGGAAGATGTTTACACATTTACCGAGGCAGCTGGGTGCATTCTACAAAACTGTTTTACAAAGTGACACGTTAAATGCAGTTTAAAAAAAAACAAGTTATCAATTATGCAACAGATTTTTATTGTCAGGAAAAAACATTATTAGAAAACTGTACCTTCTGATTCCAAACTATGTTACTGTTAACGTAATTTGTTTTAAACTAAAGTGCCGTATTACGCTATTCATAAAGCAGATTTAAAAAAAAAAAATTAATGAAGAAAAATATCCCGTTCAACCTCTGATGGGTTATAAATAGGATATATATTGTTTTCAATTCCAAATAATATGATCAACTGCTGATATGAGAAAGTGGCATCTCATTTGTCAGATCATTGTAAATAGGGACAATCACAATTATGCTTATAAGTTAAATTTAAAAAAAAATAAATAAATAAAATCAAGAAGAAACTCTGAACAAGAATAATATTAAAGTGGAGGGGTGTGAATTTATGACACGAATTTATTCTTGATAGTTCATAGTGAACATTCCTTTTTTTTTTTAAGGCAATGTTTTTTTTACTTAAAAAAAAAGTGGCAACATTGGCAACTACTATATTTTTTCGCAGGCTGGAGGAATCCATGTGTAAGTTTTGAAAATTGTCTTTATTTATCAGATCGAGGAATGTAAACATTTGTCATCTTCAAGCACCGTGCTCGCTGCCGTAGGTGACCATGCCGGTTCAAAATTTCTTTTGCGCTCGATGTTGTTTATCAATTTCGTTGTTAAAGGACAGTGTTACTGGCGATCTCCATTTTGGATTTGAAATTTTATTTTTAAGGCGACCTCAGTGTTTGTCGGGCGTTATTTTCGACAAAGCTCGAAACTGTGTTGGCGATAGGCTCACTCTTTTTATCCTATGTAGTTTTGAACTATGGAATTTCTGTGCTTCTCTATGGCGCGGAGAGCTGGAGAGTTACAGAGAAGGAAATGTCGAAATTGTCCTCTTTTCACACAACATGCCTAAGAAAAATTCTCCGAAACTTTTGGCCGAATACCATCACCAACCAAGATCTGCTTACTCGGAGCAAGCAAGAGGACATGCACACCATCATAGCTGGCAGACGCTGGAGTTGGGTTGGCCATGTCCTCAGAAGAGACCCCGATGCCATCACAAGAACAGCTATGCTATGGACCCCTAAAGGAAAACGAAAGAGAGGCCGACCAAAAACAACCTGGCGGAGGACTGTGGAGGCTGAGATGCAAAGAATGAACCAGAGTTGGGGCACTGTACGAAGGATGGCCACCGACCGAGTAAAGTGGAATCAATTTGTTGTTGCCCTACAAGACGCCACTAGGCGTGATGGCCACTGACTGACTAATGGTCACACACTCATGCCAGTGTATTTATATGATGTAAACCAGCTTATTACCAGGGATTTTAAAATTTCTGTTCAAATTCAGACATATATCATGTTGGCACAAGATGTGGTTTGCAGATAAATGTAAAGAGAAAAGTGATGTGTAGTATAGTACTACTTTGGGTTAGAATGAGTTAAAGCTGTTTGACGAAACTTGAAACTGACGTGTGGTAAGGTTAAGGCTAGTATAATGTACATACCAATAGCCAGTCTGGCAACATAAGAGACACAGTCTCCTTATCCAAACTTCTATTATTATTTTTTAAATGTATGAATAAATATATTGAGTTTTATCTTAGTTACAATTACAATATAGGCCCTATGGTGCCTCTATGTCCAGATAATTTCTTCAGTTGCCAAAACCTGATGTGGCTTCACTTTTCCTGTTCAGTAGCTGTAAATAATGTCAATTTAAATTTTGAGAGTGTGTTTTTCCATTTCCTAAAAGTTGTCTGTTGATACCTGTCACAGTGTAACAACAACAACAACAAATAAAAACAAAGGGATAAGAATGAAGTAGAGTAATGGGAAGGCTTGAAGTGTTTGGACAGATTTTTTAATATGCTTTTAATATTTCATCAACAATATGTAGCACTTGTACCTCACAAGATCTTCATTTTCCTCTGCCATGCCTCACTAATCATTTAATATTTCATCAACAATATGTAGCACTTGTACCTCACAAGATCTTCATTTTCTTCTGCCATGCCTCACTAATCATTTAATATTTCATCAACAATATGTAGCACTTGTACCTCACAAGATCTTCATTTTCCTCTGCCATGCCTCACTAATCATTTAATATTTCATCAACAATATGTAGCACTTGTACCTCACAAGATCTTCATTTTCTTCTGCCATGCCTCACTAATCATTTAATATTTCATCAACAATATGTAGCACTTGTACCTCACAAGATCTTCATTTTCCTCTGCCATGTCTCACTAATCATTTAATATTTCATCAACAATATGTAGCACTTGTACCTCACAAGATCTTCATTTTCCCCTGCCATGCCTCACTAATCATTTTGATTGTGTTCCCAACCATTTACATTGTAATATAGACAGCATGAGTATTCCCTGCTCATATTCAATTACTAACATAACTGGCTGATGATACAGGAGAAACAAGTCTCTGCTCCAGGTGTGTAGCAGTCATTGTTTGTAAAGCTGCCAGACCTCACTAGCACTTCTATATAATCAGCTCAACATGGTGCTTGTAAGATGGCCTATATTTGTTCTATAATTATTATATGATACTGTAATAAAAGGGAAAGATGACATAAATCTGCAAAATTGTCATGTTTAAAAGCAAAAAAAAAATGCTATAATGATTGGAAATGTATGCATCTGAGAACACACACCTTCATTTATTCTTGTAAGAACACACCCCCTACTTTACTTTTGTTCATGTGAAAACACACTTCTTACTTTACATTTATTCCTGTGAGAACACACCACCTACATTTCATTTTATCCTGTGAGAACACACCCCTACATTACATTTATTCCTGTGAGAACACACCCCCTACATTTATTCCTGTGAGAACACACCCCATACTTTACATTTATTCCTATGAGAACACACCCCCTACATTTATTCCTGTGAGAACACACCCCCTACATTTATTCCTGTGAGAACACACCCCCTACTTTACATTTATTCCTGTGAGAACACACCCCCTACTTTACATTTATTTCTGTGAGAACACACCCCATACTTTACATTTATTCCTGTGAGAACACACCCCTACATTTATTCCTGTGAGAACACACCCCCAACTTTACATTTATTCCTGTGAGAACACACCCCATACTTTTCATTTATTCCTGTGAGAACACACCCCTACTTTGCATTTATTCCTGTGAGAACACACCCCTACTTTACATTTATTCCTGTGAGAACACACCCCTACTTTACATTTATTCCTGTGAGAAAACACAACCTACTTTACATTTATTCCTATGAGAACACACCCCTACTTTACATTTATTCCTGTGAGAACACATCCCCTACTTTACATTTTGTCCTGTGAAAGCACACCCTCTACATTTATTCCTGTGAGAACACACCCCTCCTTTACATCTTCCTGTGAGAACACACCCCTATTTTACATTTATTCTTGTGAGAACACACCCCTACTTTACATTTATTCCTGTGAGAACACATCCCCTACTTTAGATTTATTCCTGTGAGAACACACCCCATACTTTACATTTATTCCTGTGAGGACACACCCCATACATTACATTTATTCCTGTGAGAACACACCCCTACTTTACATTTATACCTGTGAGAACACATCCCCTACTTTAGATTTATTCCTGTGAGAACACACCCCATCTTCTTCTTCGATCCTTAACCACCGACCGTCAAAGCAGTCAGTGGCCATCACGCCTAGTGGCGTCTTGTAGGGCAACAACAAATTGATTCCACTTTGCACGGTCGGTGGCCATCCTTCGTACAGTGCCCCAACTCTGGTTCATTCTTTGCATCTCAGCCTCCACAGTCCTCCGCCAAGTTGTTTTTGGTCGGCCTCTCTTTCGCTTTCCTTCAGTGGTCCAAAGCATAGCTGTTCTTGTAATGGCATCGGGGTCTCTTCTGAGGACATGACCAACCCAGCTCCAGCGTCTGCCAGCTATGATGGTGTGCATGTCCTCTTGCTTGCTACGAGTAAGCAGATCTTGGTTGGTGATGGTATTCGGCCAAAAGATGCGGTGAATTTTTCTTAGGCATGTTGTGTGAAAAGACAATTTCGACATTTCCTTCTCTGTGACTCTCCAGCATTCCGCACCATAGAGAAGCACAGAAAGCACGCAACTCTGGTATAATCTTAATTTTGTGCTTGTGCTGTATTGGGAGGACTTCCAAATGTTATTTAGGTGTTAGAAAAATGGCATGGAAACAATACTTAGGAGCTAAAAACACAACAGTACAAATGAAAAAATATAGAGAATATGTGACACTCAGAACAGAAGCAAAGAACAAGGTGCTAGCAGCAAAACAGAAGTCCTGGGAAGAATTTGGGGAAAAGCTAGAAAAAGATGCACAAGGAAACCAGAAATTGTTCTATAAGACCCTAAAGAACATGAGGAAGGAAAAACAATGCCCTCTCAAATTTATAAAGGACAAGCAAGGCAAATTGCTTACTGCCCCGAAAGAAGTAATGGAAAGATGGAAAGAATATTTCTCAGAACTCCTGGATGGTGAGCATGGTGAAGCATCAGAAATGATAACCACTAGCACAGAAGAGAAAACCAATGGTGGTGAAGATGACATAAAGATGGAAGAACTGAAGCCAGCACTGGAGAAAATCAAGATGGGCAAAGCAGCAGGGCATGATGGTATAACACCAGAAATGGTTAAGTTCATGGGAGCATCAGGCGACCTATTACTCTTAAGGGTTTTACAGGCAGCATGGTACAACAAGACCTTACCAAAGGATTGGGAGATTGCCATCATAACACCAATTTTCAAAAAGGGTGACAATCGACAGTGTGGAAACCATAAAGGCATATCCTTTCTCAGTGTCCCTGGTAAACTCTACTCTAGAATCCTAGAGCAGAGACTCCGACGCCTAGCTGAGCCACAATTGGATGAGGTCCAATGCAGATTTCGAGCAAACCAAAGTACTCAAGACCTAATCTTCACACTCAGACAGCTGAGTGAAAAGGCCCTTGAGTATAAGAGTGAGATCCATCTTTGTTTCATAGATCTGGACAAGGTGTTTGACAGGGTCCCCTGGAGCAAACTTTGGGACTGTTTGGCAAGGAAGAATATTCCAGCACCTTTGATTCATGCTATACAGAGCTTCTACAAGTCTTGCAGAAATTATGTGAGGACAGCAAACCATAAGTCAGAAGAGTTCAGGACCACCACTGGTGTAAGACAAGGTGATATCCTATCACCTTACCTCTTCATACTCCTTATGGACGATGTCATCAAGGCATATAAGGAGAGAACAAGAAAGTATTCAGTGGGGTACTGGAAGATGAGACAGGTCTATATTTCAGAGCTGGCATTTGCTGATAATGTTGCTCTGATTGCTAAATCAGAGGCACATCTCTAATCCAACCTGCAAGTCTGGAAGGAAGAGCTGGAGAAGAGAGGGATGGTCATAAGCAGCTCTAAAACAAAATCCATGGTGACATCACGAGAAGAAAGAAGACATCAGATTAAGCTGGGCGAACAGGTCCTGGAGCAGGTCGACCACTTTAAATACCTCGGAGCTATTATAGACCGAAAGGGAGGCATCAAAGAAGAGTTGGCCACTCGAAAAGCAGCAGCTGGGAGACTTTTTCAGGCCATAAATCGAGGATTTCTCAGCAAGAGAGAGGTTGGTAAGAAAACGAAGATGGCTGTATACCGCTCCACCTATGTCCCAGTCTTGACATATGGATGCGAGTCATGGGCAATGACTACAACCCATAAAAGCCAGATCCAAACCTCAGAAATGAGGTATCTGAGGAAGGTGGTTGAAGTAACAAGAAGAGACATGGTACGCAACCAGATGATATGTCAAGGCCTTAAATCCTACCCCCTGCAGACCCAAGTAGAACAGTCCCAATTAAGATGGTTTGGCCATGTCTGCAGAATGGGAGAAGATCGGCTACCACGACAAGCATGGGAAACAAAGAGCCAAGGATCCAGACCCCCAGGATGACCCAGAGTCCCCTGGGAGGACAACATTAGACAATCTTTGAAGGACCGAGGACTAGAATGGAACCAGGCCAGGAGGAAGACAGCCGATAGGATAGTCTGGCGCTCTCTCTTCCAAACCTCTACACTTCACGGTAGAAGGGGAATGACTAAGTAAGTAAGGTTCTACAAAGTTATTGATTTTTGTATCATTAGGTCTTTTATGAAGTTGTTAGTTCATGGTGGTTTTACCTACAGTAGCTAGATTTCTGACTACAATCACAGTCACTCCTGATTTATCCAGGTGTGGGAAAAGGTTGTGTGGTGTGAATAGAGCTATCTCAGGGTTCCAATGCTTTCTTTCCCTGATCTAAGTTTCTTGTCATCGATGAAAATGGAAGCTCTTTGTGTAGACTACCCTAAAGAACCACTTGGTTGTACATTGTTGCTAACAAAACAAGATTTTGGCAAAGGTAAGCGTTTGCAACTACCGCTGCCAGGTCTATGAAATGAGTTCTCTCGTGACCAAAGTTTTTGATTGCAGTGTCTGGGCCTAGTGAGCTCTAGGGTTAAATACAAAAAATCTCATTTTCAGCTGACAGATGTATGGGACCACAAACCATCTTTCCTAAACAATTTCTCATCTGAAATTAATGAAATCCTGAACACTCTTCCCTTGAAAGAGGGTCAGGGAAATACATTTTTTAAACCATGGTTTAAGAGCATGAAAACTAATTATAATCACTACTACTGCGAAGTAGCCACCATATCAATTACATCCCATTTATGTTAGCTGCCCAGCAACTATCTGTTCTATTCAAGCCAGGTCAACAACTTTTGCTGTTGCGGAAATATCCACTGATTTTGTAATAAAAAAGAGGGAAGTTTAACCTACTGTATGTGAATTAATCTTTATTCATTGGGCTATAAGAATTTTACAGATTTCATGCAAAGTACCATCCATGTGTAGATTTTCATTGTTTTATAATAGTTAAACAGTGTCAAATTATCCTCTAATTTGTGATAGAGGTGATTTATTTATTTATTTTCTGAAAACTTGTTAAAGAGTAACTAAACACTACCTCCCCTTAATTTGATCTGTGCAGTATGCCTTGTTAAATTAGGAAAGTCAATTTTATGAGCTTGGCATAACAAGAACAGAAAGGCTTTGTCATACTTCATGAGAGAAAACATTGTTTAGTCACCAGATGTTTGTATTTATATCAAGGAAGTTGAGGGGAACTGTATATTTTTTTTTTTATGTGACAGTCAATCATGATTGAGATTGTGTAGCGGTTTTTTTTTTCTAGTTGTGGCGGTACGCCTCTTCTTGTTGTGGCGTAAGGGCCCAACTGTTTTCTCGTTGCAAGGTTGGGTGTTATGTTATTGCGGGGAGAGTTAGTCAATCATGATCATTATAGAGCATCGTGCTGATAGATGGTTAATTTCGCAAGTGGTGGTGTAAAGCTTTGTATCCATTATACTGACGGTTGAACTTCTGATATTCAATAATGGGATAAGTCCTTTTTGAGTCCACATGTATTTATTACATAGAAGATTATAGACAATATTTCAAACAATGGTGTCATGAAGCATAAATATATAAAGTTCTGTTCCTTCCTTGAATTATGATTTATCTTCAATTCCGTCCTTGTCAAATAACAAATAGACAGAACGACATAACTGTATGCACGCGTGGCTGGTGATCCCAGCGACCGACAGTGAGATTATGCGTTCGTCAATAATTATAAATCTATCTTGACTTAGGTTTAGTCACTTACTAACCTGTAGCATTCTTCTTCCAAATCATAACATTGGACTGACCCATGTCCATCATTAATTATAATACAATCTGTGTGGCACTCCATGCCCGACACTGCATGAATACAAGGACACGTCTTATCCGTTCGACGGTCATACAAGAAAGGGGTCTGGTAACCTAGTCACGGTGCGTGACATACCAACGCACACACGTCATAATCAATCGTGTGTATCGCGTACACTAAACTAACAATTATTTACATTATATTAAACGTGGTCACCTCTTAATCTTATGCTGCTAACCTCTAGCAGACCATGCCAATAAAATACCGTAACAATTCGTCATACTTGAATAGGTAGATAGAATATTGTTTAGTCATCAGATATGAGTATTTTTAGTCTCTCCTGCTCACTCTCCTTTACTCTTCTTCTTCTTTGATCCGTATCCGCTGATCGTCAAAGCAGTCAGTGGCCATCATGCCTGGTGGCATCTTGTACAGCAGCAACAAAGTGATTCATTTTTGTTTGATTGGTGGCCATCCTTCTTACAGTGCCCCATTTCTGGTTCATTCTTTGCATCTCAGCTTCCATATTTCTCCTCCAAGTTGTTTTTGGTTGGCCTCTCTTTTGCTTTCCTTCAGTGATCCATAGTATCGCTGTTCTTGTAATGGTATCAGGGTCCCTTCTGAGGACGTGGCCAACCCAACTCCAGCGTCTGCCAGCTATGATGGTGTGCACGTCCTGCTGGCTACTCTGAATAAGTAGTTCTTGGTTGCTGATGAGATTCGACTAAAAGATCCTGTACTCTGTCTGTTGTTTATTGCATGTAGGTCATGCACATGTTTGCAAAAGAATGACACTGAATACCAGTATTAAACTCTTGTGTATTGCAAGCAGTAAGTTACAATCAATTTCATAATGATTATAAGCAACATGGTTTAATCAGGTTAAAAAATTATTAATTTCAACGCTTGAATAAAAAAATAATGCTATCATTGTTGAGCGAAGAAGAAAACAAAAGTAGGTACAGAATACAGAATCTGTTTATATTTCCCAAACAGGATGTATTAAATAACACTGAACAAATTAGGTCAGAACTCAGGATGGCATTGAAATAATCATGCCTAGGTAGCATTTACACATTCAACAATTTCCATGATTGAAAGATGGGCAAGTGGTATTTGAAACATAATTGGGCATCTGAAAATATAAATAGAAACTTGTTTGTTGTGAATTTCCCCATCTTTAATGTGCATATCCCCTTTAGATAACAACAGGGCATAAATGGTAGAGTATGTGACTGAAATGTTAGGACTAGGGCTGATAATGACATTACATGTAGTGTGTTCATGTATATACTATTGTATAGATTAGAATTGTCATTATTGTGTACGTTATATGATCACAAAAATATATGTCATTATCATGTTTTAACAAATTATATTACCAAATCTGCTTTACCAAACAACGGTTTTAACATTACTACTAGCTATATTTCTCAATTGTAATTCATGCTCATGTATAACTATTAGTATAAGTAGTAGAAAGTAGCCTTAAGTAATTATTTCTCGACTCATTTTTCAATAATTCATACGAGGGGCGTTCAGAAAGTAATGCACCACATCGTTTTTCTCAGGAGCTGTTTATTCAAAAAGCATGAAATTTATACACAATATACATGGATATGTCATGTAAACATTGGTATTATTCAACATAATCCCCATCAACTTGTACGGCTTTATGCCAGCGTGAAACAGGTGCATGTATTCCTAGCCTGTACCAGATTTTATCTTGATCGTGTACCCATTTCTTCACTGCATGAATCACTCCTTCATGATCTTCAAACCTTGTCCCACGGAGTGCATCTTTAAGTGGACCAAATAGGTGAAAATCAGAGGGTGCCAAATCGGGACTATAGGGTTGATGGGGTAGTACAGTCCAACCCAATTTGGTGATTGCTTCCCGTGTTGCCAGACTTGTGTGAGGTCGCGCATTGTCGTGAAGGAGAAGCAGGTCTGCTGGATTCTTGTGCGGCCAAACTCTGCAAAAACGTTGATTGAGTTTTTTCAATGTCTTAATGTAAGCTTGCGAATTTATTGTCTCTCCTCTTGGCATAATGTCCACAAGAATCACACCTTCAATGTTTCAAAAGACAGTGATCATGACCTTTCCAGCTGAAGGAATTGTCTTGAATTTCTTTCTTCGTGGTGATTGCGGATGATGCCACTCCACTGACTGTCTTTTTGTCTCAGGTTCAAAATGATGTGCCCAGGTTTCGTCACCTGTAACGATCTTAGCCAAAAAGTTCTCTCCATCAGCATTGAAATGCTCCAACAATTCAGAAGAAATTGCTTTCCTTTGCAATCGGTGGTCATTTGTGAGACTTCGAGGAACCCATCTTGTGCAAACCTTAGAAAATCCGGGAGTTTTTATAACTGCATTTGCACTACCAATGCTGACTGACAGCTTTAACTCTTTGACTCCACAGCAACGCTCTGAGCGTTGCAAAATTCAACACGCCGTGCCCCAGCAACGCTCAGAGCGTGGTTTTTAGTTTATCATGAATAAACCCTAAAAATCGTCCGCTTAATGCAGTTCATATATTAAAACTCGTAGAATTTGATTCCGCTACTAAAACAACTACTTTGACTTTAGTTAATCAGCACATGTGCAACTGCAAAAACTTGATTTTATTATCTCAATTTTTGTGAAGATTCGCGTGTTTACGTTTTTCGTTGTTTTTGCTAGAGAAATATGTCACGCTTTATATTTACATTTTCTAAGTCTCCTAAGCAAATAATTGTGACAAACTACTTTGAAACTTTGCTGACATTGATGACGATTGTTTGGTAGTCACAGTTTGGTGTCAAAAAATTGGCAATATATGCAGAAAAGCTAGACACACTAGATTTAGTTGATGAGTGGGCGTATCATTCATTCTTAGGCCGATCAAAAAAGCAACAAAACTAGTGCCTACCGTAACATCTAATCACTAGTTCTTGGTAGAAGAATGAAGCTAGGGACACTATTAAAACATTAAACAAGAGTAAAAAAGTATTTATGGATATCGTATTCTTAGATTTATTTGTGTGAAAATTACGTAATGCACGATTGCATAATTTATTTTTTTCTTACAAAGAACCACGGACAAACTGGTGCGAATAAAACTAAATTGTACTAATATTGGCCATAATGCATGTTTTTTTTCTTTGTATATGGGATTAACTACGTTTGAACATGACTAAAAACAAAGTTTTATAATGTCTACGACAGTAATTTGTCTTTGGTAAGATCGTATTCTACAGTCAACTTTTTAGCGTTTTTCAATTTTACATGCAAAATGATTAAATTATACCGAACATACTTGTGTTAATACTACCACAGACATTATATATTTGAATTCTCTATCCATTTCCCTACAGTTTGGTATACAATAAGTACATGTTCAAAGGAAAATTCACAAACAAATTTAGAATGAAAGATGAACACTTCACTCTATAAAATTCTGCCCACAAAAAAGTCTGGCACAGCGTGCAAAATAACTCTGGAATGAAAGAGTTAAGGCCAAATGTTGAGTAGTGATTCGCCTATCAGTAAGAATAATGCCCTCAGCGCATTTCAACATTTCTGCGTTGGTGGCTGTGGCAGGATGTCCACAGCATGGCCGATCAAGCAGCTCCATATCTCCACTTCCTGATTCTTTGATTCTCTGAAAAGCGACTGACTAGTACTCCAGTTAATAGTGCAAAACTCCATACAATCAGGCATAGACACTGTGAATGTTCACAAAACATTTTTCTCTGCAAAACGAGAAATTTTCACAATTTTGCTTATAACACAAGTTGCTAACATGCTCCATTTCAATCAGTTAATGGCCCGCATTATTTGGCTGGTTGCAGTGCAATTTGGTGCATCACAATTGGCACATGCCATATTTGAAGTGTGCACAGATTTCATGCTTCTATCTTCATTATTAGCTGAGAAAAACGATGTGGTGCATTACTTTTAATGCCCCTCGTATTTGAAGACTCCTGCAGATAAAATTCAGTTATGTCCATGTTCTATGTATCTACTTTACAGATCTATCACAATGTAATACAGTACTGTTACTGCACAGTAGTAATAGGTACTCATGCGCGTCGTACAAAAAAATCTGTAAAAAATAAAAGCGTAGTGGCTTGCCAGTTTATCTTAGTATAATTTATACCTTAGATACATGTACATTTGAACACAATCTTCCTTGATAATGTCTCAGTAGTAATTTATGCCCATGTACTGCTTAGTGAAATTACTGTAATGTTCATGCTATTTTATCTAAACACAAACCTATCATGGAATGTACCTGGTATCGTTCTTATATGATCTATCAGGTTGTGCACAACTGTTATAAGATACTATACAAATGTGTAATGTCCAGTCTGTCTACTGAGACAAATTACATCAGGTCATTGACTCCTTAAATCATCCACTGCACAGATCTTTCAGGTAATTCCAGTACTGGTTAAACTTGTTGAGGACCCAGCATAATGTCCAGTATGATTACTGATGGACAGATTTTCAACGGAAATAGCGACACAAAAATTTAAAATTTACAAAATATATAAAAGTAACAGGTAATACATCCATCTTTACACAGCATAATTAGTGGTAAATCTTAAAAGCTTTAGAAATAGTTACTGCAGTTATATAGTGTCTAGGTATAGAATTGCACAGCATCATCAGGTAATGAGCAAAACTCATTTTACTCCACAATCAAAGTTTGTTTTTACTGTCACAGTACTGTTACTGCACAGATCTATTAGGTAATGTCATGAGGTTCTTTTCTTGCAAACAAGTTTTAGTCATGACAGACAAAAATAATTATTAACAATATATTCTTAATCATTTCAGGACTGTTTGGAGGGAAGTAATTAAGAAATAAATTGTTATTACTCATTTCTTACATCCATGGGAAGTAATCAAACAATAAAAATATGCGATTAGTGACCACATTAAAAAAAAAACATTTTGCAACACCATTTAAAATTATTAAATGTATACTATTAGTTTCAACTTATGCAATACACTATGAACTATTAACATATCAGACAGAAACAAATACTTCTTAAATAATCTTATAGTGGCATATTTTTTAAATCATACCTAATATGATGCTACAAAACATACAGAATTAAAATTTGTTAAGCATGCCATAATTATCTGAAGTTTTTACTATTATGTTTTATTCAATGAATTTCAGGTGACCATTCCTGTAGCCAGCAATCCTGCCTATCTTCTAGTGTTGACATTCCAGATTTGAAAATTATGAGCAGTTTCATAAAGAGTGAACCAGTGCAAAATGCCAAATTCAATCAAGTGTTGCCAGAAATCACAGAAAAAGTTGTTAGTGAAATGAAAGCTGATGTAAGTACAGCAGCTGCAACACTAAATACAGACAATAACATTGAATCAAGATTAATTAAAAGAGGTACAATCACCGAGTGTCACATACTCTGTGATAATTTTTTTTTTTTTGCGTTCGCCCGCTAATACTCGAGGCGAAATCTCAGGTTATCATTTATGTCTAACCTGACATTGATTTTACGTGAGTATCCCTTTATTTCTTGTACAGAGACAAATGTCCCTCGCCATTCAGGCAAATACTCGCCGATTTCGGAGGTACCCATTGCAGCTGGGTCGGCTCAGGAGCCGCCAGTCCCTGGTCGACGACACTCCTTCAGATGTCCTCGCCAGGTCTCGAGTTAATCCAGTCCAAATCCCGGTCGACGAAAAATCCTCAAATGCCGTCGCCCGGGTTTGATCCTGTATCACCCGGTCGCCAGAGCGGTGTTGTAACCACTACGCTAGCGCGGCTTCCACTCTGTGATAATGACTGTAGACATAAATCTGACTCCTGAGATTTATACTGCAGTCTTACAAAATGAAAATTGCAGCAGGAAATCAACAGTATTCTATGATGATTGTACTCTCAACAGTGGAAGTAGAGAAGGTTTTAAATTGTGTGGCAGTGTACAATCAGATGAAATAATAATAGGTACAAAAGAGAAACTTTTCAGCTGTCATGTTTGTGGAGTACAGGCCTGCAAGAAAAGTGACTATAAAGAACATGAACTTTCACATATAAGAGAAAAGTTGTTATATAAGTAATGTTGGTAATATAGAATTAGCTACAAAATCCAGTCTATGTCAAAAAGAAGGAATAAAAAAAGCACAGAAGAGCATTCTAAATATGATCTTATTGGTATGCGGGCTGCTCATTTTGGTTATCTAAAGGCACATGTAATGCAGCATAAAGAAGAACTGCCTAACAAGTGTGGTGGTCTTAGTAAGTTTTCTAGGACTGATTATCCAAAGAAACCCATAATGCAGCATAATAGTGAGACATTACAAATATGATGTCAGTGGAGCAGAATTTTGTCAAAGTGATCACAAGGTGACAAATACAGATGGAGAATCTTACATGTGTGATGAACTTACAGGACAAAAACTTTTGTCAAAATTGCACAAAAGTCAACATACAGAAGAAAAACCTTATAAATGTGATGTTTGTGGAGCAGAAATTTCTCATAAAGGTGCTATAAAAAAAACAAAATGACACACACAGGAGAGAAACTTTATAAGTGTGGTGTTTGTGGGGCAGAATTTTCTCACAAATTCCATGTGTCCGGCTTTTAAACAAAATTAGAAAAAAAAAGAAGAAGAAATCAATTTATTTTTTTGGGGACTATTATGCGATAATCTTTATAGGAATTTAATTGTTTTTGCTTGATGACATTTTTACAAGTTCCAACATGTTAAAGCCTGCATCAAATATTAAATGAGTAAGGACATGAAAATTGATGAAAAAAATGCTTTGATCAATTGACAGTCTGATCAGTTAAGTCAAGTCAAATCTGAATGATAATACTTTTTTTCAACTACTGGGCACATGAACAGTGGATCAAACTCTTTGAACAATCAAGAAATGTAGAGTTATATTTGGAACTACTACAAATTGCTCTTGTTTTTAAAAAAATTTTGCTGTTCCAAAAAATAATGCTAATACTGAGAGGCTTTTATTTTTTCTTTCATGGAAAGTCAGTGGACAAAGGACAGAAACAAATTCACTGTTGAATGTATAAAAGGAATATTACAAGTTCAATAAAATTATAAGAATGTTACATGTACAGACTTCCATGAGCATTTAGTTGGAGTGAAAAGTACAATGTTAAAGACTGAATATTTAGTGATGATGAAACAATAATGCTTGATGGAAAAATTATTAAAACATGCATTTTATGAAGACTTAACATTTTTTTTTAAATGTTGTTGAAGTATTTCTATATATTTTATCATGATTATGTACATACATGTATTAAATTAGTGAAATTAACGCGTCCTCCTTTGTATACTCGTGTTTTCAGTAAAAGTGTCCTCCTTTGTCCTTTTTAAGTCAAAAATCAGAAAATGTCCTCTTTAAAAAAATAAAATAATATGGTCACCCTAACTGAGATCAATTTACAGTTTTTGCTCTTTGTAGCCCAAAAATAGCCCAAAGTAGCCTAAAATGCCTAAGGTAGCCTAGGCATCCAGACATTGGCCAAAATTAAAAATCTAGGTGTATCTAGTTGTTTTGTAAGGTACAATCTAGATTTTTTTTTTTTGTTATTTAAGGTGGCAACACTGCTGACAATACATATTTAAAATAAGAATATGAACATTGCGTATTTCTGAAAAGGAAGAGTATGTTACAACCGACTGTTGTGTATTTCACTAACTTGCATTAGCCCCAGAGGTAATTGGCAATCATGTTTTATAAATCTTTCATTTGAGGCAAAATAGATTATGGAAGCATAATCTATGACTCTGCAGCACATAGTCACATGATTAAATTCGGTAAATGGGAAGAATAATGTCCTACTGTCCGCCATTTTTCCCTAAGGTTATTCACGCAGAAAATAAATATTAGACAAACGTAAAAGTAATGTTTTCAGGCACTCATAAGAAATAAAGAAATAGTATGAGTCATTAGTGCGAACAGCAACTCATAACACCAGAAATTTACATAGGGCAGTCCAGCCTATTAATGATGCAATCACTTCTGTTGTTCCCCTATTATACAGTAAAGGTCAGACTATACAAGACAAAGACCTTAATACTGTGTCTAGTAAATGATAGAAGACTAAGAACAGTAAATACAGGATAGAGGGTAGGTTTTTGGTATTGTATAAACATTTTAAACACATAAGGGAGTGAAACCTGAGGCCTGTAAACAGTAAATAAATATTAGACAAACATAAAGGTATGTTTCCTCTGCTCTAAAGGTACTTGAGTATTGCCCTGTTGCCATTGACAGCTTATTCTGTGCACCAGTGCTTAAGGTCAGAAAGACACCTCCACCTCCATTTTCTGTTGCATTTGTTGCTGATCCATCTATGTATGCATGAATCCAGGTGTTATGTGGGAAATGTTTCTCTGTGTATTTTGTGTTAACTTTGATTTGCCACATTTACAATGATTTGACAGATGTGATGCCACTTTCCTGTATCAGCAGTTATTCATCTTATTTGGTATTGAAAACACTGTATATCCTAATAATAACCCATCAGAGGTTAAAGGGATATTTCTCGTCACCAGAATAAATTTAAAAAATAATAAAATAGGGAACTTAAAAATTCCCAGCAAAAAAGTAATTAGGCTGCCTACTCAGACTATAATTAAGAATAGTTTATTTTAGTATAGAAGAATTTTAATGTGCAAAATGCCTACAATAAAATAATATGAAAAACAGAGAATAACAATATTATATTATTTACAGGATTACAATTCACCCATATCAGTAGAAGAGGTGTTGAGAATAGACCGACTTAGAGAACTACACGATATAGGAAAGCAGTATGCAACCAGAACCAAAAATTAAAATGTAATGATTACTGAGGGTGTAGTGGGAAATTGAATGTATAATAAGGTTCTCATAATACATATTGATAATAACAAATAAATAGTGAACCAGGTTTCATCCCAAATATTTCAAAGGCAGTAGACCACAAACTGAGGAAAGAACAAGCAGGATTTAGAAAGAACAGAAGATGTGTAGATCATATATTCACTCTCAGGAACATTATAGAGCAGTGCACAGAATGGCAAAGACAGCTGTACATAAATTTCATTGATTTTGAAAAGGCTTTTGACAGCATACATAGGGACAGTTTATGGAAAATACTAAGGGCTTATGGAATTCCAAGCTGCATAGTGTCAATCATAAAAAGCCTCTATGCCAACTTTTCGTGTAGTGTTGGGCAGAGCAACCTAACTTTCGAGGTGAAGACAGGAGTATGACAGGGATGCCCCTTAGCAACCACTCTTTTTTTAACAGTCATAGACTGGGTGATGCGCCAGACAACACAAGGCAGTCCAAGAGGAATAAGATGGACTACATTTTCTACATTGGAAGATCTGGAATATGCAGATGACATTGCACTACTAGCACATTCACATCAACACATCCAGGAAAAAACGGATAGACTTAATAAGTTTAGCCAGCAGGTGGGCTTGAACATCAATTTAAAGAAGTCTGAGGTCATGACGCTCAATGTGAGCAACCCTGAGCCCATATCAGTAAGGAATCAGCAACTAGTACAGACAGATACCTTCACATACCTAGGAAGCATAGTAACACCAGACGGTGGGGCAGGCAAAGACATCAACATCAGAATGAATAAGGCAAGAACATCCTTTTTTAGCCTAAACAACATCTGGAAGTCCTCTCAATACAGCACAAGCACAAAATTAAGATTATATCAGAGCTGTGTGCTTTCTGTGCTTCTCTATGGTGCAGAATGCTGGAGAGTTACAGAGAAGGAAATGTTGAAATTGTCCTCTTTTCACACAACATGCCTAAGAAAAATTCACCGAATCTTTTGGCCAAATACCATCACCAACCAAGATCTGCTTACTTGTAGCAAGCAAGAGGACATGCACACCATCATAGCTGGCAGACGCTGGAGCTGGGTTGGTTCATGTCCTCAGAAGAGACCCCGATGCCATCACAAGAACAGCTATGCTTTGGAGCCCTGAAGGAAAACGAAAGAGAGGCCGACCAAAAACAACTTGGCGGAGGACTGTGGAGGCTGAGATGCAAAGAATGAACCAGAGCTGGGGCACTGTACAAAGGATGGCCACCGACCGAGCAAAGTGGAATCAATTTGTTGTTGCCCTACAAGATGCCACTAGGCATGATGGCCACTGACTGCTTTGACGGTCGGTGGTTAAGGATCTAAGAAGAATGCATATTGATAATAACAAATAAATAGTGAACCAGGTTTCATCCCAAACACCCCAGACTTCACCTCCTCCTATTTTCTTTAAATGTACAACAAATGTAGCCTACATTAACTCTTTGCTTCCAAAATTATTCTTTACACTGTGCCTCAATTGTGTGTGTGTGCAGTTTTTTTCCCCCAATGAATTCTAAACAGCAGAATATACCATGTTTTGTGTAAATTGTTTATGTGAACATGCACTTATTATATATTAAACTGATGGGAAATTGATAGGGAGTCAAGATGTGCAGTGTTTCTCCATTAGTATTAACACAAGCATAATTGGAATTTATAAAAACACAATGCATGCAGTAAAAAACACACCAACAATGTTAACAGTAGAATATGAACTTAATGAAGACAGTTTATTGTTGCAGTCAATGAAACTTGCTTTCCTAGTCTTGGAACATCAAGGTAATTCATATATGGCCATACCTAAAGCACAGTCTGGATAAGTAGAAATTACTGGGACCACCTAAAAAAAATTCTGCTTATCAGGAGTTTGCTCAGAGCTGGACGTTTTGCAGTCAGAATAAAAGAGAAAATAAAAAGTAATTATTTTTACCCTTTATTTACAACTGTTTCATCATTTGAGTAGCATTTATCCACTTTTTCCACTTTTCAAAAGCAAATTAAAAGCATAAAGTATAGCATTATGTCCTTTGTTTGTACCTTAGATGCAAATACCAGAACATTTAAAACTACATATTTCATAATGAAACTTGGTGACAAATGAAAATCACAAAATATTGCTATTGGAAGCCATGCTGGCGTATTGGTTACCACATTGCACTGGCGATCAGGTGTTCAAGGTTCAAACCCGGGCATGAGCATTTGAAGAAGTGTCACCTACTGGGATTTTGACTGAATAACCTGAACAGCTCCTGAGATAAACCCTCTGTGGATGGGAAGGAGTAAAACTCCTTACCTGGTTGGGAGGAAAGTCCACAGGTTAATCAGCCTAACAATGACATGTCATAGGGCCAAAGGGCTGATAGCCCAAGTGCTGCTGGTTACGAAAAAAAAAATAATAATAGTAATTTTAAAATAAGTCAAGTATAATTATATCACATAAATATTTTGACAATTGTTTGTGGTTTTAAAAGTTTATCTTTAGCTTTGTCTTTCACCTGTGACTAGTCATTAACTGTAGCTTTAGATCAAGTTCTGTTGGTTTTTCAATGGCCAGGCAATACCCACTCATCAGCTAAATGTAACATTCCTCATCTCTTCCATCATTTGATAATGAATTATGACTATCAACTCAATTCTCTTAATTGTCAACTATGTTTTTAAGTAAATGTGACACATTCATTTTCTCAGGAGACTTAGAATTTGTAGATACTTGGCTTGTCACATTTCTGTGGTAATTTAAAGAAAACCATAATCATGTGATTCATGACAAAACTATAATAAAAATGCCAAAGCATGTACACATGCTGTTTAACTTGACTCTGATTGCTAAAACAGTAACAGAAGTCACTTTATGGTTTTAAAATATAGACTAGATCAGCAGCAGGCAATCTATGTGATGTGAGGATCTACTTTAGAAACACTGAGCTCTCTAAAGATCTGCCTTGATACAGTCATATCTGTATCAGGTTCCAGAGTATAAAAAATGTTGAAGAAGTGCAGCATATAAGTTATTTGTATCTCTTCAGCATAACCCTCTTACTGCAATTCTTTCAACAAGGCATTGAAAAATTGAAACTAAATTATATTTTACCAAATGATAACGTCACTTCAAATAAAGGATGCCATTCTTATCTTATGCAGTTCTGTAATAAAGGGAATTTTAATAAGGCTTCTCATGGGATATCAATGGAAACACAGAATAAGTACCTTTAATCCTGGGGAAATCACACTTTTAAGTACCTTTGAGAAAGAGTAAGTCCTTAGTTTGCTATCATTTTTTTTTTTAAATTTTTATCATGTAAAGATCTATCAAATCATCCCCTGTGATCTCCTTTATTTTTAAGTTTGGAGATAACTTTGAGGATTAGGGTATGCTCACTGCTGGTGTGAAATGCATTAAACAGATGTGGGGATAGGGGAAGATAGTAACTGTGGGTCACAGAAATATTGAAAGTGAAAAAGGAAAGGAGAGAATGAAGTAATGGAAAATGATAAAGTATTTATTTTAAAAAAGCATATTTGTTTATGGCTAATGCAGTTGCATTAGGGCCCACCATTTGACAGTGATTATTGCTGTGAGGTAATGCTGCTTAGATATTGGTGTAAATATATGTAGTATGTCTTCATCGTCTTAAAATGATACCCATCATCTGCTATATTTTGTTGCCTTCAGGTTGAAAGAAATATGGAATCTAATGTCACATGTCTAATTACAGAAATGAAGCAGGAAACAGACTATGAGGTATGTCAAATATTTATGCCCCATGTAATTCCCCTGGGTCTCTGAAGAGACAAAGAAAGAATATGCCTACTGCACTCTTGAGCGTGTTGTACAAAGTGACTTGTGGGGTTGTGGGTGGGGCTGGCTACCTCATTATGTTAAACAAATTGTCACAGACTCCACTGCTACAAGTGTATGTGAATGCTTGGTGCAGGCTTCTAACAAGTGGTCCAGCTGTAATGGTGGCTGTATGCTCTGTTAGGAGCACAAAAAGAAGATGAATGAAAATATTGACATTTGGAAGCTTTCAAGGGTGCACTCTTCTTCTTTGATCCTTGGTCGCCGACTGTCAAAGCAGTCAGTGGCCATCATGCCTGGTGGCATCTTGTAGGGCAACAACAAATTGATTCCACTTTGCTCGGTCGGTGGATATCCTTTGTACAGTGCCCAAACTCTGGTTCATTCTTTGCATCTCAGCCTCACAGTACTCCGCAGGATGTTTTTGATCAGGCTCTCTTTCATTTTCCTTCAGGGGTCCATAGCAAAGCTGTTCATGAGATGGCATCAGGGTCTCTTCTGAGGACATGGCCAACCAAACTCTAGCGTCTGCCAGCTATGATGGTGTGCATGTCCTCTTGCTTGCTCTGAGTAAGCAGACCTTGGTTGGTGATGGTATTCGGCCAAAAGTGTCAGAGAATTTTTCTTTGGCAGGTTGTGTGAAAAGAGGACAATTTTGACATTTCCTTCTCTGTTACTCTCCAGCATTCTGCACCATAGAGAAGAACGGAAAGCACACAGCTCTGATATAATCTTAATTTTGTGCTTGTGCTGTACTGAGAGGACTTCCAAATGTTGTTTAGGCTATAAAGATGTGCATTGTATAGTGTTAAATTTGTAAGAGAAAAAAAAAAGAATATTTTTGCAATTTGCTGGACATGTAAAGAGATGATTTTGAACAATTTTACGTGATCATTTTCATAATTTATCTTGATCTATACTGGGAATTTGTTCACTGAAGTCTTAGTTAAGCCTAATTATATGTATTTACTTAACAACTAAAGTTTGTGACTTGTAGTTTTTTATAATCAGGCACCAAAGAATATTAAAACAAATGTCCCAATTGTAATTGTAGGAGAAAAGCAGGATTTAAGTTACTGGTTTTTTAATTTTACTGGTCAAATAATGGAATTTTGCAGGTTCCCATTACAATGGGTGGATGTTGCATGTCTAAAATACCTTTAAAACTTATGACTTGACAGCTGGCATGGTTGAGGTGCCTTACAACTTCCCCTCCCTACTACCATTCAAGTTAGACTCTTTTCAGTCAAAAGTTTACAGAGATTCTTACCACACACCAATCAATGAAAGGAAGGGGAAAAAAAAATCTTTTTGAACAGTTATGAACTGAATCAGCTTCTACAGAAGAGAAGAATTATGTTAAAGAGGGTTTCAGTGGAATTACCTCATCTGTTATGGAGCATCTAGAGCTACAAGTAATACCTGACCATCTTTGAAGGAGAAGAAATTCCCACAAGACATTGTTATTGTTATAAAGAATTGACATCATTGCACTCTGGGCAAACCCATAGGTGCTCAGTCTCCATCAGTGTATGTTGAATGTGAATACTAACTGTTCCTGTAGCTCACTGGTTTCTCAACACAACAGATGCATCTTCTCATACATCCATATTTACTAGCTTTACGTTTGATGCCAAATTCCAGCAGTCTTAACCTTGATGATTCATCTATTGTAGTGTCATTCTCCAACAGGTAATCATTAATTGCTCTCAGTATATCTCCCTTATCCATATCTAATGTCCCCACTATGGGTGCTCTTGATGCTAGTCTGTCAGCTCTTTCATTACCACATACACTAGCATGACCAGGACAGTATATCCACACTAGCTCTTGTAGACTGGAAGCTTCTATAAATGTTTTCCGTTCATGAAGCAACCAACCACTTTGAACGTTTCGAAGCATGGACTGAGAGTCAGACACAATGATAGCCTTTGTTAATGAAGTTTCAGTTATCCACCTTACGGCTGCAGTAAAAGCCTCGACCTCCATTCTTATGCTGGCAGTTGTTTTCTTGTAAGCCCCGCTATGTTCAGACCAGTACCCTAGCTGAGAAGCCCCAACCAGATTTCTCACTCTAGATTACAGCCAGAGGAATAATGTTTACATCAAATATCAGCAGAAGGAAGGAAGGTTATATGGTCAAGCTGCTTAAGATTTACAAGAGCACACCAATTATATAGGAACAATGTTACTATCAGTGCCATGGAAAATATTAAACAGGATCATCTTTGAGAGATTAAAAGAGTCCATAGATAGTCAGCTTAGAGATAAACAAACAGGTTTTAAGCAAAACAGATCCTGTACAGACCAGGCTGCCACATTGAGAATAATAGTGGAACAAAGTCTGAAATGAAACGTGCCTCTTTACATAGGTTTTTATGAACTATAAATATGCACTTGACAGTGTGGACAGACAATCACTTCAGAAATTGGTAAGACATTATGTTCGTTCGTCCATCATGGGTGATGAGGACCACTCTGTTCATCCAATTATTTAGGAATATGTTAGGTTAGTCTATGGGTACGAAGGTGACAGATGAGCCCGATGCGGGCCTGGAAAGATCTCGGACAGTGTGGGCAGGGAATGTTTGCTTCATGTGAAGTATTACACGGTCCTTTCTAGCTTGTCTCCGCTGTTCCGCTGCTGCTCTTCTGGATGATTCGCATGCCGCTGCACCTTTACGAAGAGATGTGCGCCAAGCAGTTCGGTCTTGCGCAGCAGCTTCCCATGTGTCAGGGTTTATGTCAAAGGTTTTCAATGACGTCTTTAACGTGTCCTTGAAGCGCTTCTTTTGGCCACCATGGGAGCGTTTACCCTTCTGCATCTCACCATAAAAGAGTATCTTTGGCAGTCGATGGTCTGGCATGCGGACTACATGACCTGCCCAGCGAATCTGTGACTGCATCAGAATAGTATCAATACTAGGGATACCAGCTCTGTCAAGAACGGCGGTATCCGGGATCTTATCTTGCCATTTGATGTTCATTATCTTCCTGAGACAGACTGTATGGAAGTGGTTTAGCTTCTTTACATGGCGCCTGTATACAGTCCATGTTTCACATGCATATAGCAGCACTGGAAGCACCGCAGCTCTGTACACCTTCAGCTTTGTCTGTAGACTAAAGCCACTTCGATGCCAAACGTTGGTGTATAGACTGCCAAATGTGCTGCTGGCCTTGGAGATCCTGGTGTTCACCTCATCATCAATGACAATGTTCTGGGATAGTGTGCTACCAAGGTATGTGAATCTGTTCACAACATTCAGTTTCTCACCATTAACCTTGATGATTGGCTCAGTATAAACTGTGCCAGGAGCTGGTTGGTACATGATTTCTGTTTTCTTCGTGTTGATGGTAAGCCCAAAGTTGGCGCAGGCTTCGGAGAATCTATCCACACTATGCTGCAGATCAGCCTCTGAGCCAGCATTGAGGGCACAATCATCAGCAAACAGAAGATCTCTGATGGTGTGTGATTTGACCTTGGTTTTTCTTAAAGCCTCCTAAGGTTAAACAATTTTCCATCAATACGATAACTAATGTCGATTCCTGTGTCCCCGTCTCTAAAAGCATCAGTCAGCATAGCAGAAAACATGATACTGAATAGAGTCGGTGCAAGTACGCACCCTTGTTTAACTCCATTTGAGATGGGGAAAGGCTCTGATAGCTCACCGTTTTCCTGAACTCTAGCCTGCATTCCATCATGCAGTTGCTGCACTATTGTGATAAATTTATTTGGGCAGCTGTATTTTGCCATGATCTTCCATAGACCCTCTCTACTGACCGTGTCGAACGCCTTTGTCAAGTCGATGAAAGCTGTGTACAGGTCACAGTGCTGTTCTTGGCATTTTTCTTGAAGCTGTCTTGCAGCGAACACCATACCTGTGGTTCCACATTCTTTCCGGAATCCACACTGACTTTCAGGTAAAAGACCTTTGTCAAGATGAGCCGTAAGGCGATTCAAAAGGATTCTGGCAAATATCTTCCCAGCGATTGATAAAAGAGAGATGCCTCGATGATTGTTACAGTCTTGGCGATTACCTTTACGTTTATATAGATGTATAATTGACGCATCTTTGAGATCGTATGGGATGGTTTCACTCTGCCACATTTGCTGGAAGATCATGTGAAGTTTCTCTATCAGAACTGCACCGCCATCTTTATAAGCCTCAACTTCAATTGAATCGGAGCCGGGGGCCTTTCCACTAGACAGTTGACGAATCGCTTTTTTAGTTTCCTCCAGAGTTGGTACATCATCTAATGCTTCATTTATAGGAATTTGGGGCAGTCGGTTGATGGCTTCGTTGTTAATAGATGATGGCTGGTTCAGAATATTATTAAAATGTTCAGCCCAGCATTGGAGCATTTTTTCCTTGTCTGTAATTAGTGTTTTTCCATCTGCATTAAGGAGGGGAAATGATCCTGATGATGTTAGACCATAGACCGCTTTGAGTGCAAGGTAAAAATTTTTCAAGTCATGGCTGTCAGCAAAGCCTTGGAGCTCATCTGCTTTATTACTCAGCCATGAATCCCGCATCTGGCGTAGTTTATGTTGGACGATTCTACGCATGTTGTTGAAAGCGTCTTTCTTGGATGTAGATTTTGGATCATTTAAATATGCTTTATGGAGATGGTGTTTCTCAGCCAACATCTGCTTTATATCATCTGAGTTCTCATCAAACCAGTCATTTTGTTTCTTGATGGAAGGACCCAGGACCTCTGTAGCAGTGTTGTAGATCTGCTCACTTAGGGCTGCCCAATTTGTTTCCACACTTTGGCCGTCAAGCGAGATAGATTTGAGACGGTCTTCTAAGGTGTCAGTAAATGACTGTTTGATTTTTGTCTTCTTTAGTTTGGTGACATCCAGCCTCTTTTGAGTTTTCTTCCCCTGAGGGCGCCTGGCAGGTTGGATACAAATTTTAAGTTTAGATACAATGAGGCGATGATCAGTCCAACATTCGGCACCACACATGGACTTGGTCACCCGGACATCTTGCCTGTCCTTCTTCCTAACAATTACATAGTCAATTAAGTGCCAATGCTTTGAGCGAGGGTGCATCCAGGAGGTCCTGTTGCGGGTAGGAAGTCGAAAAATGGTGTTGGTGATAAGGAGGTCATGTTCTGCACAAGTCTGGAGGAGAAGAAGTCCATTGCTGTTACAGCGACCCACGCCATACCTTCCAATAGTGCCATTCCAGGAGATGTTATCTGAGCCTACTCTTGCATTAAAGTCACCAAGAATGATGAGCTTATCTGCTTTAGGAACTGATGCAATGACTGCATGTAGTTCTTCGTAAAACTTATCCTTGACATCATCCTGGTTTGTCATAGTTGGTGCATACGCGCTAATGATGGTGGCATGTTTTCTTCCATAAATTAGGGGGATCTTGACCGTCATCAGTCGGTCATTTATTCCCTTTGGGGGCCCCGCTAACTTGCTGACAATTGCGGTTTTGATTGCAAATCCAACCCCAGCTTCCCCTTCATGTCTAAAATACCTTTAAAACTTATGACTTGACAGCTGGCATGGTTGAGGTGCCTTACAGCTTCCCCTCCCTACTACCATTCAAGTTAGACTCTTTTCAGTCAAAAGTTTACAGAGATTCTTACCACACACCAATCAATGAAAGGAAGGGAGAAGAAAATCTTTTTGAACAGTTATGAACTGAATCAGCTTCTACAGAAGAGAAGAATTATGTTAAAGAGGGTTTCAGTGGAATTACCTCATCTGTTATGGAGCATCTAGAGCTACAAGTAATACCTGACCATCTTTGAGGGAGAAGAAATTCCCACAAAACATTGTTATTGTTATAAAGAATTGACATCATTGCACTCTGGGCAAACCCATAGGTGCTCAGTCTCCATCAGTGTATGTTGAATGTGAATACTAACTGTTCCTGTAGCTCACTGGTTTCTCAACACAACAGATGCATCTTCTCATACATCCATATTTACTAGCTTTACGTTTGATGCCAAATTCCAGCAGTCTTAACCTTGATGATTCATCTATTGCAGTGTCATTCTACAACAGGCAATCATTAATTGCTCTCAGTATATCTCCCTTATCCATATCTAATGTCCCCACTATGGGTGCTCTTGATGCTAGTCTGTCAGCTCTTTCATTACCACACACACTAGCATGACCAGGACAGTATATCCACACTAGCTCTTGTAGACTGGAAGCTTCTATGAATGTTTTCCATTCATGAAGCAACCAACCACTTTGAACCTTTTGAAGCATGGACTGAGAGTCAGACACAATGATAGCTGTTGCCGTCATTTTCGACGGTGTCATATGTCAGTTATTTGTCGTATGTTTTTTCACCCTAGTCATAGGTGAATAATTATGTCTTTACCTTACGATGTCAGGTTGATTAGGGGTTGTCTCCCCTGTTGGTTCATCCTTTGGGGTTTGACCTGTATGAAGTTAAAGTCAAAGGTAAAAAGTTTAGGGCTTAGGCACATGCGCGAGATTTAAGCGCTAGAGAGATACTTCCGTCAGCCCGGGGAAAGTAAGCTGGCTTATGAGGGACGAATGTCCATTGTTTTTTCGAGGAAAATCTTTGAAGTGACTGCGTTGGCAGTTCTCCCCAGTGATTCTCTGTGCGTCGGAATGACGACAGAGTTCCATATTGTGTTCTGAGGATTCGGTTCCAGGTAATACCGACTTTTTCCATTACTAAGCTTTCGGTGGCAGAACATGTTAAAAGATTACCTAGTCTGTGAACGACAGCTCACCGGTCCTACATTTCAGAACTTATCTTTTTGTGCTCAAGGTAGCCATTCAAGACTATTAGTCTTTATGTTATCCAGAAGTCCAGTGACGGAGTTATATTGTGGGAACTGCAGATTGGCGGTATAGAAATATCTACATCAGTATTACTGCAGGACTGATGTTAATCTGCTTGTAAGAAGTACACACATGACGCCATTTTGAGGCCCATGTTTCGGCTAAGATACTACAGCCTGATATGTACAATTGGCGGGGAAATGCCAAGTTGTACCTGTATGTCAAAGTGATTAAGGTATCTGACGCGCTTAGTCAGAGAGACCAAGGCGGCCCTGAGAACTGTCATTGAAAACATTACTATTGACCATGTACGAATATTGGAATGTTTACCATCCTTTTATGAATGCCTGATGTATACCTAACGATTTCCGGTCAGCATGACCTTGTTTACACTGACTGTTCCTGTTGATGCTATGTGTGTTATCGTCAATAAATGTTGTGAATCGAGCCAGCAGTGTTCAGACATCCTTGACTACTGCATGTGAGTGTATGGGTTGCATTACAGAACATATACGATCCTAAACGCATTCGCACTTTCATTCGCACCCACACTCCGCTCATTATTACCAGTACTACACATCTCAAAACATATATACTGTCTCGTGCCAGTGATCACCTCAACAAGAGAAACAGACAGCTACATTTATGGTAGGCCAGCTGATGGGGCTATTTTCGTGAGAAGGACATGTGCTGCATGTTTTGTTAAACAAGGTGGACAGCTGTAACACACATTTCAAGTACACTACACTTCCAAGTTTCGGACACAGGACAGAAATAGGTCATCAACTGCTGACCCAGAGAAACAGTGTTAGCATTTATGTTATAATGCTACATAGACCACAACGTGACAAGTACTGAAGTTAGCATCGAGGCATTTGCTACGTGGACCACAGCTGCATACGAGTCAAGTCCTGTACAGTAAACGGTAACCCTGGTCGTTTACACATTTCAGTCAACAGACTTTTCAGCTTCCGAGCATTCAAGTCACATGTTTCTAGGACAAGTTTTGTAAACAGTACGTGAAATTGTCAACATTCGATGTGCAAGACTCAAGATACGAGAAGGTCATAGTAACTTTAGGTTCGTGAAGACCACTTCATGCTACAGTGGATCTGACATTCAGTGCGCGCTTGACATTTTTTTTGCTGTGTTTGCAAGGAGCAAGATATTTATTTTAGTTTCAGCTGTGACTGAACTTGTTCTGCAACACATTGAATTGATTGTTATATATATATATTTATCTTACTTGTACTATTGTTGTGTATTTTTCTTCCTTTAGATAAATACCACGTAATAGAGGTTATCTATTGAGAGCATGTCGTTAGGGACTGCAAATTTCCTTAATTGGGATTTGCGAGTGACAATTGTTGCTATTTACGTTTAGCTGTGACGACATGAGTTAGTGTTGTTTTCGTTATTTTTTCCATTCTTTAATTTTGATTCGATTTGTTTGTATTTGTCTACCTCTCCTTTACTATCGTTTATTTCTTTACACCTTTGTGTTTATATCAGTGTTGCCATTTGTCTTGTTTACTTTTCGCGGTCATCATTACGCATTTGTGTAACATTTTCTTTACTTTTTTGCTGTATTGCTTATTTGACTTCCGCGAACGTTTTCGGTCATTGTTCTGTATCTTTGTCTTTGTATTTATGATTGTACTACATTATTGTCATATACAGTCTACATACATATACTTGGTCAGGTATGATTATTATTATTAATGTGGTACACTCTTCATATAGAGATTGTTAATAAAATATTATTATATTAGATATTTATACAAGTTCTTTGAGAAAAGACTTGTTATCCACAAAGATTGAGACAAGGTGGAATACATATTCAAGTTCTTTATAAAAAAGACTTGTGATTGGGATATAAGGTATTATTTTCCACAGGTACTCAAGTGATTATTTGTTACATTATAAACAAGATAACCATACAAGGTCTTTGACTAAGACTAAGAGAGTAACGGGATGTAGGATAAAGAGAGAGGGATAGTACCTCATGGTGAGAGACAGCCATGTCCTTTTTAGGATAGTCAGGATCCTATTTGGTTCTCCTCTCTTTATCTAGCTCATGTATGGCTCCTCGAATACCGCTTGTGTACGGCGGTGGCCACATCCCGGGCAACAGTCTTGGCTGACTGGCTAAACTACATGGGTGGAGTAGGAGCAATCTTACTCAAGGGAATGTCCATCCCTAGTGCACAAAGACTGAGATGGTGAGTGAGGCGGAGGAATCTGAGAAGATCAATGGCTCGCAAAGCGAAACAGCAAAGTGTGTGGCGCACTAGAGGCGTGTCGGACATAGAAAAAGATAATGGCTAGCCACCGTGGAAGAGATTGGGGCCTTACCACGTACTTCCTACAGAACGTAATGGGATCACAACAACAAGATAAGAAACGATATGTAGAGAACTCTCTGTCCCCTGGGGAAGAATCTACTGTACAAATTAACAGGGAAGAGGCAACTCCTCTAAGGAGTAAGGAAGTACATAATGACGAGTGTTCCTTAAATTCTGTTGAAAGGGAGCATTCTGAGAAAGACCACCTAAAAACTAGTAGGAGAAGCCTAAAAATAGGAACATGGAATGTTAGAACTCTAAACGGAGAAGGAAAGCTTGACAATCTTATATTAGAAGCAACAGACATGAAACTCGATATACTGGGAGTGGCAGAGGCAAGACTTTTGGATACAGGTTACATAAAAAGAGACCATTACACGCTTATACACTCAGGCAGAGAAAAACATGAAAGAGGAGTAGGAATGTTGATAAAGAAGGAGTTAGAAAAATACGTATGTGGATACTGGACACACAATGACAGAATGATGTTACTAAAGATGAGAGCAAAGCCATTCGACATATCAATCTTACAAACTTATGCACCAACTAAAGATCACAGCGAGGAAGAAATAGAAGAATACTATGAAGAGCTACAACACACACTTAAACCAGTCAAATCAACAGATGTGTTGATAGTAATGGGTGATATGAATGCAAAAGTAGGAAAAGGAAAATACAAGAAAATAGTAGGACAGTATGGATTAGGGACAAGAAATGATAGAGGAGACAGACTCATCCAGTTCTGTGAAGAAAACCAGCTGGTCATATGTAACACCTTTTTTGAACACCTCCCAAGGAAATTATACACATGGAAAAGTCCAGGAGATATAACACGAAATCAAATCGACTATATCATGATAAAACATAGATTTAAGAACAGTGTCACAAGTGCAAAGACACATCCTGGCGCCGACATAAATTCAGATCACAATCCAGTCGTCATCAAAGTAAATATAAAGCTGAAAAGAGCAGGAAACAGAAGACAGGAGGAACCCCAGATAGAAATATCAGCGCTGAAACAACCAGATATAAAACAGAAATATTTAATCGACGTCAAAAATAAATATCAACAGTTATTGACAGAAAGCATGGAGCAGTATAGAAGAGAAAACCCAGAAGAAAAAGCAACCGCAAAATGGGAATGCTTAAAAACAAGCATACAATCAGCAAATGGAAATTTACCTAAAAAGGAGTCTAAGAAAAATCAAATTTGGATGACAGATGACATCTTGAATAAAATGGCCGAAAGAAAGAAAGCAAAAAACACTCCAGAATATAAAACAATAGACAATGACATACGTACTATGTGTAGAGAAGCAAAAGAACGGTGGATAGAAACAAAATGCAAGGAAATAGAAGACTTGGAAGCAAAGCACATGACAAGAGATATGCATGGAGAAATAAAGAAATTATCAAATCGGTCGCGGTTTGCACAAGGAGGAAGCTGTATCAAGAACAAAAATGGTGTAATATTACTTGATATCAAACAGATGGGCAGAATACGTAAAAGAATTATTCGAGGACAACAGAGGTAAAAAACCATCACCAGATTCTAATGAAGGCCCAAACATTCTCAGATCAGAAGTAGAGAATGCTATTCATATGATACAAAAAGGAAAATCAGCAGGCATGGATAACATAAAAATTGAAATGATAGAAGCTCTGGAGAGCTTTGGTATAGATACAATCACAGAAATATGCAACGATATATACAATACAGGATATATACCACACGACATGAAGACATCAGTTTTTATAACATTGCCCAAAAAACCAAATGCAACAGAATGTTCAGACTTCAGAACAATCAGCCTGATGAGTCATGCAATTAAGATACTGCTCAAAATCATACAGGAAAGAATAAAAAGTAAAATAGACAGCGAAATCCAGGAAGAACAGTTTGGTTTTAGACGGAACAGTGGAACAAGAGAGGCAATATTTTGCCTAAGAATATTAGCAGAAAAATATACAGAGTCCAAAAAAGTATGTATATGTGCTTCATTGACTATAAGAAGGCTTTTGACAGAGTCCATCATGAGAAAATAATTGAATGCCTCGAAGACATAGGTATTGATGGAAAAGATATAAGAATACTCAGTTACCTTTATTGGGAGCAAACTGCCACAGTAAGATCTGGAAGGAATTATTCACCATACATAGACATAAAAAGAGGTGTCAGACAAGGTTGTGTGCTGTCCCCCTGCCTATTTAATTTGTACACCGAAAAAATTTTCAAACAGATACAGGAAATACCAGGACTGAACATCAGTGGAAGGTCAATAAACAACCTTAGATATGCAGATGATACCGTGTTGTTAGCTGAAAGCGAACAGGAGTTACAAGAACTAGTGAAGCAAGTGAACAGTATAAGTCATGAATATGGACTCGACATTAATATTGAGAAAACAAAAACTATGATAATTAGCAAAACAGACGATAAACCCACATTAAAGATAAGCGTAAATGGGAAAATCCTGGAACAAGTCAAGAGCTACATATATCTTGGTCATATAATAACAGAAGATGGCAGATGTGAAACAGAAATCAAGAAGAGAATAGGAATGGCCAAAGCTACATTCAACAACATGAAACATATACTGACATCTAAACAATTATCTCACAAATTAAAACTTAGAATCATAAAGTGCTATATATATTCTGCATTTCTGTATGGTGCAGAAACATGGACGATGAATAAGCAGTTGGAAGGAAGAATTGAGGCTCTTGAAATGTGGATATATAGAAGAATGGGGTGTATCTCATGGAAAGAGAAGAAAACAAATAAGGAGGTCCTAGAAAATCTAGGTATGAAAAGAGAACTAATGAGGGAGGTCAAAGTTCGGCAGCTAAAATACTTTGGCCACATAAAAAGGCATAACACCTTGCAGAAGACCATAACAGAGGGGAGAGCTGAAGGCAAACATGCAAGGGGAAGACAGCGCTATAAGTGGGAAGATAACATCAAGAGATGGACAGGAAAGAGTCTATCAGAGTGCACCACCAAGACAAGAGACAGAAGACGTTGGAGATCCATTACAGCCAACCTTCGTTGTGGAGATGGCAACTGATGATGATGATGAAGAGAGTAACAAAGTGAAGTGAGTACACAAGTCTGATAGGACAGACTTGTCTCCCACTGAAGTGGGATAAGGTAATTCATTTAATTTTTCAGGTTTCTAATCTCATTAGACAGGATGTCTACATTGGATTTCTTCATCCAGCAAGGGCTAACCCTTGGTAAGGCTGATAAAGAATTAGAAGAATATGCAAATGCTCAATATACCAAGGCATTGAAATCAGAAGAGAAGAAACAGAAAATAGAAGCTGAGAATAGAAAATTAGAACTTGAAGAAAAAAGGTATCAAAGAGAAGCTGAGGAGAGAAAAGCCCAAGCTGATGAAAGAAAATTCCAGATGGAAATGGAGGAGAGAAAACTTCAAGCTGCGGCAGAGGAGAGAAAACTTCAAGCTGCTGCTGAGGAGAAAAAACTTCTACTTCAAGCTGCTGCTGAGGAGAAAAAACTTCAACTTCAAGCTGCTGCTGAAGAGAGAAAATTTCAAGCTGCTGCTGAGTCGAAAAAACTTCAACTTCAAGCTGAGGCTGAAGAGAGAAAAGCAAAAATGGAACATGAGGAAAGAAAATAGAAAATGGAACATGAGGAAAGAAAACAGAAAATGGAACTTGAGGAAAGACTCGCAACTTTGGAGTTGGAGAAATTAAAATTGGCGAGTACAGGTGCTCATCAAGCAACTTCGGGTACGACGAAGGAGTTTGTTAGTAGGATCAAATTACCTCATTTCAATCCTTTAAAGGATGACGTAGCAGATTATCTAGATAGATTCCAATTTTTATGCGATGCGCATAAGTTAAAAAAGGAAAAATATGTTGAACAACTGATGGAATTTTTTTACAGGTGACACAGTGACTACTCTTATGACAATAGACGAACATGACAGGACTAATTATGATGTTGTCAGAGCAGCATTGCTAAAAAAATATCAACGAAAAGAAGAAGATTATCGTCTTCGTTTTAGGACAATGTTGCCAGAAAATGGAGTAGATTTTTCTGATTTTTTTCAAAAAATACGTCGTACATTTACACGATGGGTGGAGTTGTCTCAGATTGAGAAAACATAATAATAATAATAATAATAGCCCCTTCAGTCATAACTGACTATGGGAATGCGCCCCTGAGGTGACAGCCCTCAGCTGCTTATTTTCCTGGTGCTCCTTTCGACGTTTTCTCCTCACCTCTGCTTCTTGTGTGAGCCTCTCTTCGCCCAATCTGAGGTGGCGCCGTAAATAGCATCGCCACTTAGTGCGATCGGCAGCTTCATCCTCCCATGTTGCTGGATCCATGTCCAGTGCCCTCATATCTCTCTTGCACACATCTTTGAACCTCAGCTGTGGCCGCCCAACTGTTCTCTTGCCATCTGCTAATTGTCCGTAGAAGATATCTTTTGGGATGCGACCATCTTCCATGCGGCGAACATGGCCAAGCCAGCGAAGTCTGCGCTGTCTAAGAAGCGTATACATACTTTGAAGGCCAGCACGTGACAACACCTCGACATTTGTCACTTTATCTTTCCACGAGATGCCGAGGATGCGGCGTAGACACCGCAAATGGAAGGTATTGAGCCTTCTTTCTTGCTTAGCATAGGTCGTCCAGGTCTCGCTGCCATATAGGAGTGTGCTGGTGATGCAGGCATTATTTACCGCAGCTTTGGTCTTCATTGTGAGTTTAGAGTTTCCCCAAACACGCGATGTGAGGCGGGCAAAGGTAGCTGCAGCTTTGCCAATGCGGCTGTCGATTTCTGTATCCAGTGAGAGTTTGTCATTGATGGTAGACCCTAGGTATGTGAAGTGGTGCACCACTGCCAATTCATAGTTATCGATAGTGATAACTGGTGCAGCACCCACATCCTGACTCAGCACATTTGTTTTCTTTAGACTTATTGTGAGGCCAAAGTCCTTGCATGCTTTAGTGAAGCGATTCATCAAGCTCTGAAGCTCCTGTTGGCTTTGAGTGACGACTGCAGCATCATCAGCGAACAACAAGTCTCTTATAGTGACCCTTCTGATTTTTGTTTTTTGCCTTCAGCCTTGAAAGATTAAACAGACGGCCATCTGACCTAGTGTGAAGACATATTCCTTCAGTTGCATCTCTGAATGCATGTTTCAAGAGTAAGGCAAAGAAGATTCCGAAGAGGGTCAGAGCCAGAACACAGCCTTGTTTAACGCCACTTCGTATATCAAAGGGCTGTGATGTGCTTCCAGCATATTGGACTGTTCCCTTCATGCCGTCATGGAATGACTTTATCATTTCCAGCATTTTAGAAGGGCAGCCTATTTTCAGGAGGATTTTAAAGAGTCCATCCCTACTAACCAGGTCGAATGCTTTTGTGAGGTCTATAAAGGCGATATATAATGGTCTTTTCTGCTCTCTTGATTTTTCCTGAAGCTGGCGGAGAGAGAAGATCATTCTGTTGTTGATCTACCATCTCGGAATCCACACTGTGACTCTGGATATATGCGCTCAGCTAACTTGTGAAGTCGCATCAAGATGACTTTGGCAAAAACCTTACCAACAATACTAAGAAGAGAGATGCCTCTGTAGTTATTGCAATCACTTCTGTCTCCTTTATTTTTATACAGAGTTACAATCTTGGCATCTCGCATGTCTTGAGGAATAGTTGTCTCTTCCCAGCACTGGCACAGCATCCTATGCAGGGGATGTAATAGCGTGCTCTTACAGCATTTGATTAAATCAGGAGGAATCCCATCACTGCCTGGTGCTTTGCCAGAGGCCAAGCTATCAATGGCCTTGCTGAGTTCCTCTAATGTTGGTTCGGCATCCAGCTCCTCCATAGTTGGCAGACTGTTGACACCATCAAGGGCTGCAGGCGTAACGGTATTGTCTCTAGCGTAAAGCTCAGAGTAGTGCTCGACCCACCTCTCCATCTGCTTACCCTTATCGGTTAGCTTCTCTCCGCTGATGGTTTTTAGCGGTGCCGTCTTACTTTTATGGGGGCCAAGTGCTGTCTTTATACCGTCATACATTTGTCTAATGTTGCCTGTTTGCGCTGCGATCTGGATGCTCTCACTGAGCTGGAGCCAATAGTCATTTGCACAGCATCGAGCAGTTTGTTGAACTTTGCTTCTCGTAGCCCTCAGGATCTGTAGGGTTCTGGCACTCGGTGAACGTTTGTATTCATTCATAGCACTGTGCTTAGCTTCAGTGACAGGTGCCATCACATCTGTTGAAGCATCAAACCAGTCATTTGACTTTGCTGTTTTCTTACCAAAGGGGGCAAGTGCAGTACTTTGAATGGTGTTCCGTAGATGCTCCCAGTTCTCTGTAATAGTATCACCATGCTGAGGGCTACTGAGCACTTTCTCGAAGGTCGCAGTGAATTGAGCGATCATGAAAGGGTCTGACATCTTGCTGGTATCAATGCGTGGTTTCCCTTCATGTCTGACACGATAGAGTTTTCTTGGTTGTGCTCTGATTTTGCAGCAAACCAAGGAGTGATCTGTATCACAGTCTGCACTATGGTACGAGCGCGTGGAGAGCACAGACCTGAGGAGTGGCCTTCTGACGAGAATCAGGTCAAGTTGGTGCCAGTGCTTGGATCGTGGGTGTCTCCATGACACCTTATGCTGGGGTTTTGTCTGAAAGTAGGTGTTGGTCACGCAGAGGTCATGGTGGACGCACATCTCTAAGAGCCGTTGTCCATTTTCATTCATCTTGCTAATACCAAACCTGCCCAGACATGAAGGCCATGAAACATTATCGGCACCCACTCTAGCGTTAAAGTCACCAAGGAGAACAAGCTGTTCTTGCCTAGGTATGCTTTTGATAATTGCTGTTAGATTCTCGTAGAACTCATCTTTAGCTTCTGAGGCAGAGTACAGAGTAGGAGCATACACACTGACAAGGGTGATGGGACCTGTGCTAGTTTGCAGGCGGAGCGTTAACAGGCATTCTGATCCATTCTCGCCTGGTTCAACCATTTTAGTTAGTGATTTTTTGACCGCAAAACCTACTCCGTGTTCTCTAGCTTTATTAAGATCTTTCCCTTGCCAATAAAATGTGTAGTCCTTCTCGCTCACCGTTCCAGAGCCCGCCAGGCGCGTTTCCTGAAGTGCAGCTATATCCACCTGAAGTCGTTTAAGCTCATCATTAATTATGGCCGTCTTCCTTACATCGTTTACATCCTGTAGGTTTTCGGATAGTCCAGTCAACATAGTCCGGACGTTCCAGCATCCCAATCTAAGAGTTTGTTTATTTCTATTTTTTCGATAATTGCTTGGTGCAAAATTTTCTGTCCACAGTTCGGGTTTGACCCTAATCCCCATGCACCCAATGGGGAAAGCAGACAGTGGCGGGACAACACCTTATTGACTGGGGGCTGCCCAGCTTGAAGCGGGCGGTAGCTGTCCAGTGAGATCCTAGAACCTCTCCCACTGTCGGAAGTAGCCCCTGGCGCCATGTCCTACGCCAATTGGGCAAAATGCTTATAACCGGTAACTGCTACTTCCCGTGTTTTGCCGACACCTATAGGGTGAAGCTGGAGTGTCCTCTCCAGGGCGCGAGCTTGGGCACAGTTATATGGAGATCAAGCTGTTGCCCATGCAGCATGTTCCCCCTCTCCACACAGCCGGTAGATCCAAAGGAACGGCAGTAGCCGATACAGTTTGGTACCAGCCATGTCGCAGGAGTTGCCAGAATAATGTCAAATCGACATTAGACTGCCTTAGGGACTTCAACTCCGGATTTATCCTCAGGGTTTACTCCCAAAGCCAATTCCATAAATGGATATTCCCGCAAGGCAGCGTTGAGAAAACATATGAAGGCCTAATGGACTTGTTGCTTCGAGATAAGGTTTTGTCATCTGTTAACGATTCTTTCCTTTCATTTCTTCATGAGCGTAAACCTAAAAACTTAAAAGACATGGAGGAATACTGTTGCCAGTATGCCACCGCGCATCCCCATGCTACAGTTAGCAAATCTAAAGTGAAAGAAGGGTTGCCAGTTGCTTCGGCAGTACCATATGGCTCTAATTTCAATAAGAAATTTCAGTGTGCCCAACAAAACTGGAATAGGAAAAGTAATCAGAATTACACTCAGAAACAGAGTAATCCAACATATAATGATTCTTTCTCTAAGAACTGGAGACAAGATGGTAGTTCTCGTAATTTTGGTGGTAATAATTTTAGACACGTTCGCAAAGGTTATCACAATAAAAACCATTCTCGACGTCAAGATTATGACGATGGTGACTATAGCAACCGGGATTCAAACCGGAATGATGATTACAATAAGCAATATGATAACAATTATAGGGGAAATGATAATCGCGGCAGACCTAGATATAACAAAAGAAAATCTTACCAACAGGCAAACTCTGCACAACAAGAGTTTAATGGAGCCTGTAATCAAGTAAATGATAGTGGGAACTCTAATGCTATCACTGGTTGTGCTTTCGATTTTGGGAGAGCAACTGAATGCCCCCCCAATGCTCAACATTGTTCGAGCCATCGTCTGTATCTACCTTAATTTGTGGTCACCCTCTTACCGCTCTTCCTGCTACAGTCGCGCATGATGGGAGAGGATCTCTCATCTTGCATAAAGGTCTAGTGAATGATAGTCTAGTCTCAGTGCTTTTTGATTCTGGTTGCACTACTGTCGGGGTTAGGCAGTCTCTGATAGATCCTCGCTGTTACTCGGGAAAGGTGGTCAAATGTGTTCCATTTGGTGGTACCATGGAAAAATATCCTACTGCTATCATTAGCATTGACACTCCTTTCTTTACAGGAGATGTCCACGCGTGTCTTCTTCCTAATCCTATTTCGGATCTTATAATCGGTCGTATTCATGGGGTTAAGGAATGCACCCCGCAACAAATCTCTATTTGGGAAGAACAAAACATTCAAACGGTCAATGCAGTGGTAACAAGAGCCCAAGCTCTTAATCCCCCAACTTCATCTGATGATAGTAATGGAGTTGATAGCCAAGACGAGCACTTGGTGATTTCCCATGACTCGTTTGTTAAACGTCAAGAAGAAGATCCTTCTTTGAAGAAATTCTTCCTTCTCGCAAAGAAAGGGGATCCCAATCAAAATACGAATCACAGATCGTATATCACTATGAGGAATGGTATATTGGTACGAATGGTACAACACTCGGACAAGTCTATGCACTCGCAAATTCTTGTGCCTAAGTGTATGAGAGCCTTAATTCTTCAGCATGCACACGATTCTCAGTGTGCTGGACACATGGGGTTTTCCAGAACTAAAACTAGAGTCCTTGCGTCTTTCTTTTGGCCATTCGTTAATAAAGACATACGAATTTATTGCCGATCTTGCAAAATTTGTCAAGAGGTCAAGTCTAGAGGTCCAAGACATGCTGCACCTATTCAGGCTGCTGATATTCCTATTCGGCCGTTTCAGAAGATGGCTATAGACATTATTGGCCCGTTTAAGATTAAGTCAGCCAGAGGACACCAATTTATCCTCACTTGCGTTGACATGTGCACGCGTTGGCCAGAGGCTATCCCTCTAAAGAGCGTATCAACTGTCGATATCGCTGACGCTCTTTGGCTCATATTTTCTCGTCTGGGATTCCCCGGAGAAATAATGTCAGACCACGGCACTCAATTAATTTAGGACACTATGTCTCAGGTAATGGCTATGCTGGACATTAAAAGGTCTCTCAGTAGTATTTATCATCCAATGTCCAATGGATTGGTTGAACATCTTAATAGGACACTAAAGAACTTACTGGGCAAAATAACGGAAGATCATCCTGATGATTGGGACAGGGTCCTACCTGCAGCTCTCTTTGCCTATAGAGAGGTTCCCAACGAGCATACAGGGTTTTCTCCTTTCGAACTTGTCTTTGGCGCGCAACCGTGCGGTCCGATGTCCTTGCTACACGATTTGATAACTTCCGATAATATTGACAATGATACACAATCGTCATTTGAGTATGTCATTGCTCTTAGAGAAAAGATTATCGAATCATGCAGATTAGCAACTTCATCTTCTGAATTTGCGAAAGAAAAAGCTAGGCGATTTGCTAACAAGAAAAGATGCCTACGTCAACTTTGTCCTGGAGACAAAGCGTATGTCTTACTTCCCTCAAGAGAGAACAGACTTCTCATTTCATGGAAAGGTCCATACTCTATAGTCTCGAAAATTTCCGATGTCGACTATATTGTCGATGTGGATGGAAAGCATAAAACCTTTCATATAAATATGCATACAGAGTTTATTGAACGACCAGACTATTTGCAGCCTATTTTCCAGGCGACGGACGACTCTCCAGTCCAACCTGGTCACATCTCATCCCTGTCTGTTATACAGGATGAGGAAACTATTTTTTCTGACATTAACTTACCTCTTCCTGCGATTCCACTTAATTCTACAGAATCATGGAAAAACGTTACCGTCTCTTCGAATTTGTCTTTTGAGGAACAGCGTCAAGTATCTTCTACGCAACAATCATTTCAGGATGTCCTTACTGACATTCCTGGACACACACGTGTCATTGAACATGACATCATACTTACTGACCGTAATCTGATCAGAGTAAGACCATACCCTATACCTATTCATTTTCAAGCACAAGTCGAGAAAGAATTGGATGAAATGATTCAACTGAAAATAATTGAACCATCCACTTCAGCTTATTCTTCGTCGATAGTTATTGTTCGAAAGAAAGACAATAACATACGTCTTTGCGTGGATTATCGCAAATTAAATCAAGTTACGAAGTTCGATGCTGAACCTATGCCTTTATTAGATGATCTACTTATTAGACTTTCCAAAGCTAGATTTTACTAAACTAGACTTGTCGAAAGGTTACTAGCAAGTCCCCTTGACAAACCATGCCAAACCTCTCATGCTTTTTCAACACCTAGGGGTCTATTTCAGTGGAATTTTATGCCTTTTGGGCTTATGAACGCCCCAGCAACTTTCGTGCGCATGATGCGACGAATCCTATCAGATCGTGCAGATGTCATCGCATATTTAGACGACATCTGTCTTTTCAGCGATACTTGGGAAGAACACTATTTGGGTCTAGAGGAATTGCTATCTACTCTACGTGAGCATAATTTGACTGCAAAACCCTCTAAAGCTTTTGTTGGGTTTAGTGAAATCTCTTTCCTAGGTCATCGTGTTGGTCATGGTCTGTTGAAGACAGAGGACCAAAACATTTCAAAGATATTAAATATCTCGGTTCCGAAGACAAAAAAGCAAGTGCGTAGTCTCTTGGGATTAATACAATTCTATGGAAGATTCATTGAGAATCTATCCTCCATTATGGCACCACTTTCAACGTTATTGAAAAAAGGTTCTCCTAATATGGTGCGTTGGTCCCAAGAATGCCAATCTTCATTGGATCAGGTTAAGAATTTGTTCTCATCTCATCCTATCTTAAGACTACCGACTATTGATAAGACTTTTGTCCTTCGTAGTGATGCCTCTTCCACTGGGATTAAAGCGGCACTAATGCAGGAATATTCAGGAACTCTGCATCCTGTAATGTATATCTCTAGGAAGCTGAATGCGGCAGAAAGGAATTACTCGGTTTTAGACCGTGAATTGTTGGCTATGGTTTGGTCCATTCTTAAGCTACAAAGGTTCCTTCTGGGCGCGCATTTCTTTATGGAAACCGACCAAAAAGCTCTTACGGCTATGCAAAGTAAGGATTTGAAGAGCTCGAGATCTACTCGGTGTGCTATTGCTCTTCAGCCTTTCCATTTTACGGTGCGAGCTATCCGTGGTTCGGATAATGTGATGGCGGACATATTGTCTAGATGCCCACATGATTCCAATTAAATCTTGTGTCCTAGTTTTCCTGATACACTTTCAGACTTATGTCTGTTCTTAATATCATGGTATATTGTAATACAATTGTTTCACTATTTGAATAATGTATAATGACTTTAACAAATTTGGTTTTGCACATTCATGATATATATCCATTAGATATGTTGATAGTGTATTGCTATAATCACGGTATTTCATAATTTTTGATATGTATCTTGGGGTTGCCAGCAACTTAGATTTTTTTGATGGTACCTCCTGAATTGGTTTTGCTTTGAGAAATATTTTCTCTTAGGTTGAGAGATGATTTTTAATCTCCCCATGGTACCTGATATTAGGTTCATTCTTTCATGAGCGCATAATTGATGCTTGTGCTGTCTTGCTCATAGATATATATATATTTTTTTTTAAATGTATCATTTTTTTTTACAGGGGGGGGGGTGTAGTAGTATGTTGCCGTCATTTTCGACGGTGTCATATGTCAGTTATTTGTCATATGTTTTTTCACCCTAGTCATAGGTGAATAATTATGTCTTTACCTTACGATGTCAGGTTGATTAGGGGTTGTCTCCCCTGTTGGTTCATCCTTTGGGGTTTGACCTGTATGAAGTTAGGGTCAAAGGTAAACAGTTTAGGGCTTAGGCACATGCGCGAGATTTAAGCGCTAGAGAGATACTTCCGTCAGCCTGGGGAAAGTAAGCTGGCTTATGAGGGACGAATGTCCATTGTTTTTTCGGGGAAAATCTTCAAAGTGACTGCGTTGGCAGTTCTCCCCAGTGATTCTCTGTGCGTCGGAATGACGACAGAGTTCCATATTGTGTTCTGAGGATTCGGTTCCAGGTAATACCGACTTTTTCCATTACTAAGCTTTCGGTGGCAGAACATGTTAAAAGATTACCTAGTCTGTGAACGACAGCTCACCGGTCCTACATTTCAGAACTTATATTTTTGTGCTCAAGGTAGCCATTCAAGACTATTAGTCTTTATGTTATCCAGAAGTCCAGTGACGGAGTTATATTGTGGGAACCACAGATTGGCGGTATAGAAATATCTACATCAGTATTACTGCAGGACTGATGTTAATCTGCTTGTAAGAAGTACACACATGACGCCATTTTGAGGCCCATGTTTCGGCTAAGATACTACAGCCTGATATGTACAATTGGCGGGGACATGCCAAGTTGTACCTGTATGTCAAAGTGATTAAGGTATCTGACGCGCTTAGTCAGAGAGACCAAGGCGGCCCTGAGAACTGTCATTGAAAACATTACTATTGACCATGTACGAATATTAGAATGTTTACCATCCTTTTATGAATGCCTGATGTATACCTAACGATTTCCGGTCAGCATGACCTTGTTTACACTGACTGTTCCTGTTGATGCTATGTGTGTTATCATCAATAAATGTTGTGAATCGAGCCAGCAGTGTTCAGACATCCTTGACTACTGCATGTGAGTGTATGGGTTGCATTACAGAACATATACGATCCTAAACGCATTCGCACTTTCATTCGCACCCACACTCCGCTCATCATTACCAGTACTACACATCTCAACAACATGTATACTGTCTCGTGCCAGTGATCACCTCAACAAGAGAAACAGACAGCTACAATAGCCTTTGTTAATGAAGTTTCAGTTATCCACCTTAAGGCTGCAGTAAAAGCCTCGACCTCCATTCTCATGCTGGAAGTTGTTATCTTGTAAGCCCCGCTATGTTCAGACCAGTACCCTAGCTGAGAAGCCCCAACCAGATTTCTCACTCTAGATTACAGCCCTATTAGTATAGACAATGGCATCAAGAAAAAACATAAAGAAAGCTATCTGATCAAGTTAGCCTATATGAAATTTACAGGAGTTCACAAATAACAGAGTAATAATGTTTACATCAAATATCAGCAGAAGGAAGGAAGGTTATCTGGTCAAGCTGCTTAAGATTTACAAGAGCACACCAATTATATAGGAACAATATTACTATCAGTGCCATGAAAAATATTAAACAGGATCATCTTTAAGAGATTAAAAGAGTCCATAGATAGTCAGCTTAGAGATAAACAAACAGGTTTTAAGCAAAACAGATCCTGTACAGACCAGGCTGCCACATTGAGAATAATAGTGGAACAAAGTCTGAAATGAAACGTGCCTCTTTACATAGGTTTTTTATGAACTATAAATACGCACTTGACAGTGTGGACAGACAGTCACTTCAGAAATTGGTAAGACATTATGTTCGTTCGTCCATCACGGGTGATGAAGACCACTCTGTTCATCCAATTATTTAGGAATATGTTAGGTTAGTCTATGGGTACGAAGGTGAATGATGAGCCTGATGCAGGCCTGGAAAGATCTCGGACAGTGTGGGCAGGGAATGTTTGCTTCATGTGAAGGTTTTATTACACAGTCCTTTCTAGCTTGTCTCCGCTGTTCCGCTGCTGCTCTTCTGGATGATTCGCATGCCGCTGCACCTTTACGAAGAGATGTGCGCCAAGCAGTTCGGTCTTGCACAGCAGCTTCCCATGTGTCAGGGTTTATGTCAAAGGTTTTCAATGACGTCTTTAACGTGTCCTTGAAGCGCTTCTTTTGGCCACCATGGGAGCGTTTACCCTTCTGCATCTCACCATAAAAGAGTATCTTTGGCAGTCGATGGTCTGGCATGCGGACTACATGACCTGCCCAGCGAATCTGTGACTGCATCAGAATAGTATCAATACTAGGGATACCAGCTCTGTCAAGAACGGCGGTATCCGGGATCTTATCTTGCCATTTGATGTTCATTATCTTCCTGAGACAGACTGTATGGAAGTGGTTTAGCTTCTTTACATGGCGCCTGTATACAGTCCATGTTTCACATGCATATAGCAGCACTGGAAGCACTGCAGCTCTGTACACCTTCAGCTTTGTCTGTAGACTAATGCCACTTCGATGCCAAACGTTGGTGTATAGACTGCCAAATGTGCTGCTGGCTTTGGAGATCCTGGTGTTCACCTCATCATCAATGACAATGTTCTGGGATAGTGTGCTACCAAGGTATGTGAATCTGTTCACAACATTCAGTTTCTCACCATTAACCTTGATGATTGGCTCAGTATAAACTGTGCCAGGAGCTGGTTGGTACATGATTTCTGTTTTCTTCGAGTTGATGGTAAGCCCAAAGTTGGCGCAGGCTTCGGAGAATCTATCCACACTATGCTGCAGATCAGCCTCTGAGCCAGCATTGAGGGCACAATCATCAGCAAACAGAAGATCTCTGATGGTGTGTGATTTGACCTTGGTTTTTGCTTGAAGCCTCCTAAGGTTAAACAATTTTCCATCCATACGATAACTAATGTCGATTCCTGTGTCCCCGTCTCTAAAAGCATCAGTCAGCATAGCAGAAAACATGATACTGAATAGAGTCGGTGCAAGTACGCACCCTTGTTTAACTCCATTTGAGATGGGGAAAGGCTCTGATAGCTCACCGTTTTCCTGAACTCTAGCCTGCATTCCATCATGCAGTTGCTGCACTATTGTGATAAATTTCATTGGGCAGCCGTATTTTGCCATGATCTTCCATAGACCCTCTCTACTGACCGTATCGAACGCCTTTGTCAAGTCGATGAAAGCTGTGTACAGGTCACAGTGCTGTTCTTGGCATTTTTCTTGAAGCTGTCTTGCAGCGAACACCATATCTGTGGTTCCACGTTCTTTCCGGAATCCACACTGACTTTCAGGTAAGAGACCTTTGTCAAGATGAGCCGTAAGGCGATTCAAAAGGATTCTGGCGAATATCTTCCCAGCGATTGATAAAAGAGAGATGCCTCGATGATTGTTACAGTCTTGGCGATTAACTTTACGTTTATATAGATGTATAATTGATGCATCTTTGAGATCGTATGGGATGGTTTCACTCTGCCACATTTGCTGGAAGATCATGTGAATTTTCTCTATCAGAACTGCACCGCCATCTTTATAAGCCTCAACAGGAATTGAATCGGAGCCGGGGGCCTTTCCACTAGACAGTTGACGAATCGATTTTTTAGTTTCCTCCAGAGTTGGTACATCATCTAATGCTTCATTTATAGGAATTTGGGGCAGTCAGTTGATGGCTTCGTCGTTAATAGATGATGGCTGGTTCAGAATATTATTAAAATGTTCAGCCCAGCGTTGGAGCATTTTTTCCTTGTCTGTAATTAGTGTTTTTCCATCTGCATTAAGGAGGGGAAATGATCCTGATGATGTTGGACCATAGACCGCTTTGAGTGCAAGGTAAAAATTTTTCAAGTCATGGCTGTCAGCAAAGCCTTGGAGCTCATCTGCTTTATTACTCAGCCATGAATCCCACATCTGGCGTAGTTTATGTTGGACGATTCTACGCATGTTGTTGAAAGCGTCTTTCTTAGATGTAGATTTTGGATCATTTAAATATGCTTTATGGAGATGGTGTTTCTCAGCCAACATCTGCTTTATATCATCTGAGTTCTCATCAAACCAGTCATTTTGTTTCTTGATGGAAGGACCCAGGACCTCTGTAGCAGTGTTGTAGATCTGCTCACTTAGGGCTGCCCAATTTGTTTCCTCACTTTGGCCGTCTAGCGAGATAGATTTGAGACGGTCTTCTAAGGTGTCAGTAAATGACTGTTTGATTTTTGTCTTCTTTAGTTTGGTGACATCCAGCCTCTTTTGAGTTTTCTTCCCCTGAGGGCGCCTGGCAGGTTGGATATGAATTTTAAGTTTAGATACAATGAGGTGATGATCAGTCCAACATTCGGCACCATACATTGACTTGGTCACCTGGACATCTTGCCTGTCCTTCTTCCTAACAATTACATAGTCAATTAAGTGCCAATGCTTTGAGCGAGGGTGCATCCAGGAGGTCCTGTTGCGGGTAGGAAGTCGAAAAATGGTGTTGGTGATAAGGAGGTCATGTTCTGCACAAGTCTGGAGGAGAAGAAGTCCATTGCTGTTACAGCGACCCACGCCATACCTTCCAATAGTGCCATTCCAGGAGATGTTATCTGAGCCTACTCTTGCATTAAAGTCACCAAGAATGATGAGCTTATCTGCTTTAAGAACTGATGCAATGACTGCATGTAGTTCTTCGTAAAACTTATCCTTGACATCATCCTGGTTTGTCATAGCTGGTGCATACGCGCTAATGATGGTGGCATGTTTTCTTCCATAAAACAGGGGGATCTTGACCGTCATCAGTCGGTCATTTATTCCCTTTGGGGGCCCCGCTAACTTGCTGACAATTGCTGTTTTGATTGCAAATCCAACCCCTACTTCTCGTCTTTCTTCAGTTCCTCTTCCGCTCCAAAAGAATGTATAACCTGCACCCTTTTTGCAAAGTTGGCCCTCGCCTGCAAGTCGAGTTTCACTCAGTGCTGCTATGTCAATGTTGTACCTGGCCAGTTCTGTCCCAATCAGAGCAGTTCGTCTCTCAGGTCTGTTTGCATTAAAGTCTTTGTCAAGGAGAATGCACACATTCTATGCGCCTAGAATGAGGGGGAAAAGTCTGTCCTTTCTTTTTCTTATCTGTCGCCCGCCGAAGTAGGGTACCCACCAACCGCGGTAAGCTGGTTAGGTAATGGTGGAGCAGGCAATGTTTAGGGCACCTTTTCTAGCCCCTTCCTCATGCCATGGAGGTGAGCAGTGCTTTCCTAAAGAGGGCTGCTCAGACACTCAGGGGGCTGCCGAATCCCACTGCTGCTCCGATCAGTGGAAGACGACCATATGGCCTGAGCCGCCTGTGTGTAGGTCTGCAACTACGACTGCCAGCGTACCCACACCTGCCGCTTCGCCGCTCGCCCATGGCCACAGGACTTGTTGTGAGTGGATGGATGAATGGATGAAAGAGTGACTTGCGCGGTGATTTGGATTAAAGTGAGGAAGAGTTGCGCAATTCGTCAACCTCACTCTCTCGCCTGGGTCCATCTCAATCCAGTGGCAAGACAAGTCAAGACGACTGGAGATGAAGTCAGGTGCAGTGGATGACCAGGGCTTTCTACGTGCCTCGCCGTGCTCCTTACGCTCCATAGCGCGTTGCTGGTAATTGCCGTCATGCCCGTTGAACCAACAGGTGGTTTCTTCCGCACAATCTATCGAATCCAGTCTTCGCATGCATGGGTAGGCAGACCCTAACTCACCGAAGGTTTATAACCATTCGGCTACCCTCACCTAGTTTAGCCGGCCTGTCAAAGCCGTTGCCCGGGGGGTGGCTGCTGTCACATGCTGACAGCTACGAGGAGCCACAGGTGAGAGCTGGATGCCAGGTTTGGACCAAAGGTGGCCGAGCTGCCTTGAAAAGGGCATGACAGCATGACAAAGGGTAAGACATTATAGAATCCCCCTGAAGATCATTAACTTAATAAAGAAAACATGAAGACACAATGTACAGAGCTCTTCATGGAGAAAGTTTTACAAAACTATTTGGGATAAGATATGAAGTGTGACAGGGATGCCTACTGTCACCATTTCTCTTCCTATTGGCTATAGATTGAATTATGAAAACATTGACCTCAACCAACAACTTTAGTCAACAGAAATTGTATCCAGTGACTAAACAACTTTATAATGTAGATTTATCAGATGGCCTGGCTCTCCAGTCCCATAGCCATAATCAGATACAAGACAATGAAAGTGCTTGGTGTGAGTTTACAGCAAGTAGGTTTGAATATACACAGGGAGAAAATAAAGATAATGATAATAAATGCAACAGATGATAACAGTATTGCACTTGAAGAAATGCCCCTTCAAGATCAAACATAAACCTTGGCAGCAATGTAGACCAAATGGGATGGACTGACAGTGATATCAAAATAAGAATACAATAAGCTACAGGATCTGTCAATGTGTGGGGAAATATGTAGAGAGCAAAAAAAATCTTCAGTTCGATGTCAAGTCAGTACGGCATGACTCTGAAACATGGAGAAAACAATGTCAAGTCAGTACGGCATGACTCTGAAACTTGGAGAAAACAAAGACAACAACCAAAAAAGCTAGACTTTCATAAATGGGTGCTTGCATAGAATAGAATGATTGAAGTGGTATGACCAGATCATCTTGCGGAACGGATGACAAGAACCAAACAACTACCAGTGGTACAAGAGAGGGCAAGAACCAAACAACTACCAGTGGTACAAGCGATGACAAGAACCTAACAACTACCAGTGGCACAAGAGATGACAAGAACCAAACAACTACCAGTGGTACAAGAGATGACAAGAACCAAACAACTACCAGTGGTACAAGAGATGACAAGAACCAAACAACTACCAGTGGTACAAGAGATGACAAGAACCAAACAACTACCAGTGGTACAAGAGATGACAAGAACCAAATAACTACCAGTGGTACAAGAGATGACAAGAACCAAACAACTACCAGTGGTACAAGAGATGACAAGAACCAAACAACTACCAGTGGTACAAGAGATGACAAGAAGACACTGGAGATGGACACAGCACACATTGAGAAAACCTGTTGATAGCAATACCAGGCCAGTCCTTGTTCCATAGTCCCCAGGGAGAGATGACTGACTATTTATGAACACTACTCTGAGCCCTTCTCATCTGTGTTAAAACATCAACAACAATGGTATGTGAACATGTATTCAAAGTTGAGAGGGTGTTTTGAGGTGCAACAACTTTGTTACAAAATAGACAAAATATCCAAGCTACCTTACGCCCCGAAACAGTTCTCAACACCCAGAATCTGAAATGCTTGGGGAGGGTCATGTTTTGGTTTTCAGAATACACCCACAATATCACCAGAAGTAGCCCAAAGTTGCCCAAAATATCACCAGAAGTTGCCCAAAATATCACCAGAAGTTGCCCAAAGTTGCCCAAAATATCACCAGAAGTAGCCCAAAGTTGCCTAAAATATCACTCGAAGTAGCCCAAAAATTGCCCCACTTAAATTATGTAGTACAATTTATTTATCAGAAAAATATTTTTTTTTTAAACTTCAAACATAAACTTTGTTAAATACCTACACATGTACATTCAATGTTCTAATCACCATCATCAGCTTGGCGTCAGACATCTGTTGATGGACCAGAACACGATTTTCAGCTCATGAATAGGCAGTAAGACAGATGGCCTTACTGTAGATTTTACCCAGTGTCATCTGTCTCATAAACTATGGTTTCTATCTAAGCAGTCTTTCTTAACACTTTGCCATACATGCCACACGCTATGGTTTACCCATAATCTGTACAGGGATTTTGCGTTTTCGGACGTGTACGGCCCGTACAGACGTCTTTACGGGTTTTTTCGCCTAATTATTAACCCTTTCAGCACCATTATGACGTACGCCATACGGCATAAATCTTGACAATTTTTGTCGCTGTGCCGTACCGAGTACGTCACGGAAGTAGTGCGATACCTCGTTCCCATACACCTATAAAACGTACGTCCTATTTTAAAAGCACCAGAACTCTTCTGTTTACAATCGTATCGGCAATTGCTGGGCATAATCGGATTCAGCATTGAAAAATCTGGCCACTAAGCTTGAAACGAACAAAATATTTTACTGCTAGCGAATACGGTAGAACTGATAATAGTGATTTTACAAAAGCGAAAGTTACAAACATGGACGCTGCCGTACCGCCGAATCATAAACATTTTGTGGAAAAAGAGCACGAAAATTCTTGTTTGAGTTGAATTTATTCAACTTGAATGATTCTGACAACTCTTTTTACTGAGATTCTGGTAATCTTTACCTTTATTGCCGTCGAGTATGTTTAATATTTGTATTTTCGTACAGTTTAGAGTTAAGGTTTACGGTAGAAAGTGCGTAAGAAATGTAAATTTGAATAATAATACAAAACAAATTATGGGTAGGGCTAATATCGGAATGACGGTCGCCGAATGCTCTGCATGTATTTTCGTACCATTTAGAGTTAGGATTAGGGTTACAGTTGGGGTTAGGGTTAACCCGAAATCTAAATGGTACGAAAATACATGCGGAGCATTCGGCGACCGTCATTCCGATATGACCAAATTATGAAACTGAAAAAAAAAACCACAAAAGCAAGGCAAATTTGCATCTTAACCAGGTCAGAGAAAAGTTTATTTGGAGTTACTTCTCTTCTTAGTTTTAATTTCGTTTCTTTAAAAAACAATGTGATTTTGCCTTGGGTGATCATCATTACTTGTCACGTGACCGATAATCTATTTTACCATCTTGTCCATAATTTGATTAATTTTTAAATGTCCTGGTTTTCCTCGTCATTTTGTATTCTTCTTTCTTTCATTTTTCTCCTTCGAAAACCCTACCCGAGGTTTGGTTACGTTCCGGCCTGTAGCGGTCAGCGAACGATAGTGTTACGTCAACACGCACCTGGTCCGGCCAAACAGGGGAATTTCTCTGGTCGCTTTAAAGCCTTTGATCACGAGCGAAAGGGTCCCTGTGTTTGGCTTCCAGAACGCTGCTTTGGATCATAATATTATGCATCCTGGAAACAGGGGGAGACAAACCCGCGGTCAGTCTTGGAGTTTTTGTCCTTAGACAAGATAGAGCATAATGTTATGCATTTCTCTACCTGGGGAACTTTCGCACGATTTCTGTTGTCTTACTCTAGATTACGTCTTTCGCCGAACTTCTGTAGAAATATGCAGGCCAGGTGTTCGGGGGGGAGCGTCCTTTGTAATCTATAAGAGTGATGGGTTTAATAGACAAAGACATTCGTGACATATTCCTGGCCCGTAGATGACCATCATGAGATAAGGCAAACTTTAACACAATACTAGAATGTGTTTGCCTATGTTCTAGTCATTTTCGGGGTGAGTTGACATATCTTATAATTATAATATATTAGATTCATGTTAGCTTTTATATATCTGTTAGGAAAGTGAATTTATTTCTGAGGACTTCTCCTAGTAATTTATTCAGTGATAAGGTAGCGCTGTCTATGGCCTATTAAGTGGTGCTTAAACTGTTACGGTTTATCATGGGTTAAATGTTAAACTTACAATAACAGATATTAGGCGTAGAATCAGTCCACGAATGCTTACCATTGGGTTAAGAGTCAGCAAAATTAACTGTCATTTCTGTAAGATAATGTCAGGTGTGGATTGTTCACTTTAAAACTGAATAGTGAGATGCAGGTAATAACTCTTGATTATAGGAGATAGTCACTTATTCCTTTTTGATAGATATTTTTAGTGGCAAGGGAGGATCATTTTATGCTTACTTGTGTGGCTAGGCACTAGTCTATAACTTTCACTGAAAGCAGTCACCAGGCATAGATATAATTATATCTTATGGTTCAGCCACAACTGTATTATTATAGCTAGAACATTGCATTTTCTATGTATTCATTTGTGGGATATTAATATTTTGTTTCCCCCAAAAGGGGACATACGATTTATTTGTGTAATGTCAAATGCTGTAATCTGTTTATGTAAATTCATTTAATGTTGTAAAATGAATAAGCATATTAATTTAACTGTAACTACAGGTTAGGTTTCCTGTATGTTGAGATTGGGAGAAGAGGAGTAGATTGTTGCTGTCAGAACAGTTACTGACAGGTACCTGGGTGTGCAAAAGATATTAAGCCTATGCGGGCGCATGTTGATAATTGATATTTTTAAGGAACAGGAGACATGGTTAAAGACAGCCCTAAACTATCATAGCAATAACTACAATAAATTTAATCCCATAGTGGAGCGAAACTTTCTGTATAAAGTTAGTGTGATTTATTATTTGCTTGAAGTAAAAGGGTGTCACGCAGTTTATTCATTTTGGTAAACAGAAGGTAAATAGAGTCTTCCAGCCCACCTCGCGCAATTAGGGAGGAATCACCAATGATAGCGCCTATACAGTGATTTTATTCAGGTTAATTCCATCACCCATGGAGGATATATACGAAAAAACCACTTACTGGAGCTATTTCATATGGTCCCGAAAACGGACGGGCTGACACTCAGTTATTTCATCTCTCTGTGTTCTACAGGTTTTATGAATGATGATCTGTGTGTGTGGTTGTTGGTGTATATGATTATTGATGACTACTGATGATTATTTGATTATTGATGTAATTTATGCTGTGTATGATGATATGCATTAATTCCATGCTTTTCTTCTTTAATAAAGTTTACACATTTATTAATGCGCTGTTCCCGACCCTTTTCATCCATAAGTAACTTGTTTTTAGCTCTTTACTATAATCTCTATGTATGATAAGAGAAAAGAGAGAGAGCAGGAGGTGCTTAGACAGACATAAGTGAGTTGAGGCTTGGAGAGAGAGAGATCATTTTGGTAAATCTTCCAGGTTGTCTCAAGTCCATCTCCTATTTACACCTTATCTAAAGTGTAATCTATAACTCTGTCAGTCCACTATCCCTTGTCGATTTCACTACTGTTGTCCAACTCGACAAATACTCTACACTCAACCACGACAACGGTCATCCAATGATTTATATTTATTAAATAATAAATTACTATCAATGTTTGATTGACACTAAAATTCGTATGGGTATAACGGCTATTCCAATTTTTGAAGTTCGGTAGAGAATATATAATATTGCGCCAGTTTATATTTTCATTGCTAGCTTTAAAAAATATATATATATATATATATATATATTTGATTTAAGATTCCTAAACCTAACCCATAACGCTTATTACTGGTCTCTTTAGATCTATACTTTTATAAGGCACTATAGAACACACACCAAACTGTTCTTCATTTCCACCATAAATTGTATTAATTTTTTTTTGCAGAAATAGACTAAATGATGATACAGTCACAGCTTTTCTACAATACCGGTACAAAATAAATTCTAACTCTTGTTGTTTAGGTTTTAAAGCAAGTGAAGACATGCTTAAAAAGGCAAAGGGCGCATGTCACTATGATGGTGCAGAACCATCTAATTGAATATATTTGTACATTAATTAACTCTATTGTTACGTTTTTCAGTCTGTACAGGTTTTGCGGGTCTCTACAGGGTTTTTGGATTTGTTGTACAGGTTTTTCATGTCTGAGGTGTGGCATGTATGCTTGCTGACCAGCGATCCGGAGCTTTAATGTCTCCCATTACCAAGGGTGTTTGCAGAATTCTTTAAAAATAACTGTTTTTTTTTTTTAATTCATAAAAAATTGAAAAACAGACAGGGTTTTGAAATTTTCAGAGCGCCACTATGAATGGTTGCTACATCTGAAAAAATATAATTTATGCAAATTGGTCACATGATCATGGCGGCCATCTTGAATTTGTGTGGCTATTTATAGAAATTTCAGGAGATGTTTTAAAACCATGATATTTTTCCAGTGTTTAGTGAATTTGTTCGATGTCAGTGCAATAAAATGTTCGGGACGTTGATGGCAATGAACAAAATAAGCTTGATTGACGTACTGATTTAACGATTAACCAGCAATCCAGTGCATTAATGTCTCCCATTACCAAGTTTGTTTGCCGATTTCTTTAAAAATAACTGGTTTTGTTTTAAATTCATAAAAAATTGAAAAACAGACATAGGGTTTTGAAATTTTCAGAGCGCTACTATGAATGATTGCTACATCTGAAAAATTATAATTTATGCAAATTGGTCACATGATCATGGCGGCCATCTTGAATTTGTGTGGCTATTTATAGAAATTTCAGGAGATGTTTTAAAACCATGATATTTTTCCAGTGTTTAGTGAATTTGTTCGATGTCAGTGCAATAAAATGTTCGGGACGTTGATGGCAATGAACAAAATAAGCTTGATTGACGTACTGATTTAACGATTAACCAGCAATCCAGTGCATTAATGTCTCCCATTACCAAGTTTGTTTGCCGATTTCTTTAAAAATAACTGGTTTTGTTTTAAATTCATAAAAAATTGAAAAACAGACATAGGGTTTTGAAATTTCCAGAGCGCCATTACGAATGGTTGCTACATCTGAATAAATATATTTTATGCAAATTGGTCACATAATCATGGCGGCCATCTTGAATTTGTGTGGCTATTTATAGAAATTTCAGGAGATGTTTTAAAACCATGATATTTTTCCAGTGTTTAATGAATTTGTTCGATGTCAGTGCAATAAAATGTTAGGGACATTGATGGCAATGAACAAAATAATCTTGATTGACATACTGATTTAACGATAACTATGTATTTTAACATTAAAAGGCTAACAAAAATTGTGAATAAATCGCAAAAATTTAATTTTTGTATTTGTCTTTTTTGAGTGGATTCTGTGTCTGCTGCATCTGACAATGAGTGTTTGTGAATGTTTTGAGAAGTGACTTACCTCTAGTTGGAGCCTGAGCTGCTTCCTTCATTAACTGGGGTTGAAGTTGTAGCTGTAGGTCTCTGCAAGAGTCTTTGTCTGGATCGTTGATAATCCTTGACTGTGTGGTATAACTTGAAGCAGGGTATCGTGCATAGAGGTACATTGCAATCTGGGCAGTACATGACAGTCTGGCTTCTTTTCCCTGCAGCCTTACACACTTTACAGTCTGGTTTGTATCTTGCCCTTTCATATTTATCAATGAAGTGGCGCTCAGTAAGTCGTGTTGTTGTGACTTGTGGTTTTGAAGGCGTCACATTGCATCGAAGAATTGCAGGTTCAGTAAGAGCGAGACTGACATCCTGCCTGAACTTCTTTGCTGTGATCTTTTTTGTAGAGTTGGCAGTGTTGTAGGTTATGTGCCCATTAACCAGGGCAGTTTCAACTAAAAAATGATATAATGGAAGGTACCATTTATAGGATCTGTGTGGGTAGGGGTAGCTTGCACCCAGTTGGCCGAAGTGGTCAACACCTCCCATACTTTTGTTGTATTTTTCTGCTAGCACTGGCTTCTGAATTGTTCTGCCCTCAGGTATTCCTCGTTTTCTAACTGTCTTGTCCATAACATCATTGGAGTGAACAGTAGATAAAAGGTTAACTCTTTTCGTGTCATGCCAGGTAACTGCCAACATGCCGTTATCTTCTGTGGCACAAAACACAGGATGATCTGCCTTTTTCAATTTGAGTTGCTTTTTCTTCAGTGCTTCAGGAAAATGCTTCCTATTCTCAGCTACTGTTCCACATGCACCAATCTGAATTTCTTTCAGCTCTTGAAATAAAGCTGGGGCTGAATAAAAGCTGTCGCAGTAGAGAATATGTCCTTTGTTGCCATATCCATCAAGAAGATCTTTCACAACCCTGGAAGTTGCCCCAACACAACCTTCATCATTTGCCTTACCAGTATAAATTTTCAATTTCAGGCAGTATTGTGTTTTAGCATCAGTGAGTACAAATACTTTGAATCCCCACTTTGTGGGTTTTGCTGGCAGTATTGCTTGAAATATATTCTACCCTTGAACCTCACCATCGATTGACAACTCTCGCCCAGGTGTTTAGTGTTGCTTATATGTAGGCAAAATAATATCCAGTATGGGTCTGAGCTTGAAGAGGGGGTCATACCCAGGCTGCCCCCTTTCAATTCTGTTATCATTATTATTAAAAGGGAGATTTCTGTGGAGCTGTTGGTACCTGTTCCGACTCATGACCCTCGAATATGGTGTATCATTCAACCAAAAGTTCTTACACCAGTAGTCTGAGACTGCTGGTTTGCAACACATTCCCATACCAATCTGAAGGCCTATGAATGCAGAAATTTCAACTGCATCAGTTTTATCCCAAGTACGTTTCTTGTATTTAGCATTTCCTGTGTACTGAGAGAGGTGATTTTCTCCGTACCTATTCACTTCATCAGTGATCAGATCTATGGCAGTGTCGGGGAAAAAAAGTTTGAAAAAATCAATGGACATATATTCAGTTGTGTCTGCCGTGACACCTTGTAGTTCTTCATATGGAGGAAGCATGTCAAGCTCAACAAGTTCGTTTTGAGCAAGCTTTCTCCATCTCCACAGATTATTTTGATGTGCAGTCTTGCTGTGGTCTCTTGTGCCACGCCCATCTCCTGCTTCAGATGTACCTACATCACCTTCATCTAATCCTAATTCATTGTTGCTACTATCAGTTGCGTTACGATTGAGTGATACATCTCTGCTTAGCCATGAGATATCACTTTCGGCCCCAGATTCGCTGCCAGAGTCAGAATCATCTCTGTTATAAGTCTGGTTTTCATCATCACACATGATGAAAACAAAGAACGGGCTCTTGTACTAAAAATAATGAAATTTTAATCAAAACTCGGCTAGAAACAGCGCTTCACGATATCATTCATGGGTTCAGCCATTTTGGAATGTTAAAAATACCCGGATGAGGCTTGTTTCGTAAAACTATCGATACGGCTGTCTGTTGTGTTGGTAGAGTTACTAATTCGACTATCGTCGAATCTGGTCAACAAAGTGTTAAATTCCATAAACTGCCAAAACTTCATCATTTTTTCCTCTGTGCAAAGTTTTCTAATCTGACATTAGTATTTGGTCATCACTGTCCATGTAAAACTTCAGCAACTTGTCTGCGTTTCCTTATGTCATATGCTGTAGTAGTTCCTACTCCGTATTCTTCAGTAAGATGATGCTCAGAGACAACACGATCAAACTTTGGCAATAACTCTACCTTCTGCGCTATCAATAATGACTAATGCTTTCTTTTCTTATTCCTACTGCTACCCACAGGAGTATCTGCAGCTCTTTTCAACATTTTCACAATGAAATTAAACTCACGAAGTTTAAGTCACAAAATTAGCTCACAAATATCCACTCAAAATGACAAAATTAGCTCAGAAATATTCACATATGGCTGAAAGTGGTGCTTAGACACAACTAAATAGTTGTGTTTGAAAATTTATATCACATTATAGCGCATATGTCAGCTTATACTGTAAATGTAATGAACCAAACATTGTGTGTGTTCAGGACCCTGCATACCAGTTAAAATTAATAATAATCATTTTGCTGTTTTGGAAACTTAAAAGTGGCCCAAAAGTCAGCCAAAAAACTTTTCAGTTTTTAGTATATCTTGATTTTTTGATGTTTGGATTATGGGTTACACACCTGTAAAAGAAATAATCAGGGTTGATTAATGTGTATTTAATATGATCTTTGGCACAGAATGTCACTGACCAACTATTTATAGTTATGCAATCATACATATCAGCATCAGTGATCCACTGTGATCTTTTTAAAAATTGACTTTTTTGGTCGAAATTATTCCAGAAATTCATTATCATATAAATGAGATTTTAAAACATCATTCTGAAGGTCAAAAATCTTTTAAAGTTCTTCTGTCGTAGTTTCCTTGAGCAGTCATATTTGTATATGGGTAAATAACAGAAAAATTACAGGGATGATCTTGATTAAGGTACAACCAAGTTTATGGCTATTGCAGCTGCATTAAGCCTCAGTATTTAACAATAATTATTGCTTGGTGTTGATGGTATTCAGGTGTTAGTGTAATATATTTTTATTATAACTTTATTTTCTTAATGTGATACCTACAGTAGTACATCTAATACAGTTCATTGCTTTCAGGCTGGAAGAAATGTGGCAGCTAATGACACAAGTCTGTTTGCAGAAATAAAGCAGGAAACAGATGTTAAGGTATATACACTATTTGTAACATTGTTTAGAAGCTTTAATAATATTGTGGCTTAGATGTATGGTATACTGTTAATGCTCAGAGAAGAACAATTTATATTGCAATATGGTGCACCCATAAAGAATTTATTTTTGACAGTTTTACATGATCTTTTTTTCAGAATTTATGGTGGTCTATACTATGAATTTGTTAATCTAAAATTCTAGCTTAATTGTATATAGTTAAAGATTGGCTGACATACAGATTCACACAACATAGATTGAGAGAATAAATCAAGCCATGACAATCCAAGGTTTAATTTGACATAATAAATCCAACAGAAAATATTTTCAGAGCATTTCAGGCATTACTTCTGACATCACATATCCAGTACCTTTTTTCATGATCCTAGTTACTTGTACTGCACATATTTCCATTATTGTGCCCAGTTTCATAAACAACAGTTACATTGTTACAGCCTGAAATTTTACTAATTATCCCACTGATAAATGAGAGGCCCAGCCTGCTTTGGGATTTCACAGTCTTGAACATTATTAATAAAGTACGCATAAAATAGACATCTAGTCCTTCTATCGACGTGGCTAACTTTGAGTCTCCCTCCAACATCACACATTTTGCTCTGACATCTTTCACAATGCTTTTTACTTCTTTTATAAAGCCTGCGCAACAATAATGTGAAAGAACCCTCTGTCAGAGAAACCCGATTTCTTCAATGATCATGCACTGCTTACAACACAAGGCGCCTTTTGATAAGTGAAAACCCATTAAAAGACAATGCTTATAATCAAATCAGCTAACAAGCCTTGAAAACTATGTGGATAACAGAGATGCAGAAAGCTGGCAGATTACAGACATTGTCCTATAGATACAAAAAGCATGATCCAGATGGAAAAGTACAACAGTATGCCAACGCACCCAATGAAGGCAAGACTAGATGATCTGGCATTGGGATGTCTAAAACGTAGCAGCTTTGTCCATCAGGGAAAAAGACTTAAAAGACAGCATCAAGAAGACCTATCCATGAAGACAACACCACTGAAGCCCACCCTATACCCTGTACCATGGAAACAGGCCAGCAGTACCCTCCAAATTGATACATCAATCAGTGGTCTCAGAATTGGATATCTTCTTCTTCTTCATTGGTCCTAAAAAGGACCTTGGTTGCATTGTGTCCATTTACAGTCTTCTTCTTCTTCTTCGATCCTTAACCACCGACCGTCAAAGCAGTCAGTGGCCATCACGTCTAGTGGCGTCTTGTAGGGCAACAACAAATTGATTCCACTTTGCTCGGTCGGTGGCCATCCATGGTACAGTGCCCCAACTCTGGTTCATTCTTTGCATCTCAGCCTCCACAGTCCTCCGCCAAGTTGTTTTTGGTCGGCTTCTCTTTTGTTTTCCTTCAGGGGTCCAAAGCAAAGCTGTTCTTGTGATGGCATCGGGGTCTCTTCTGAGGACATGACCAACCCAGCTCCAGCATCTGCCAGCTATGATGGTGTGCATGTCCTCTTGCTTGCTACGAGTAAGCAGATCTTGATTGGTGATGGTATTCGGCCAAAAGATTCGGTGAATTTTTCTTAGGCATGTTGTGTGAAAAGAGGACAATTTTGACATGTCCTTCTCTGTAACTCTCCAGCATTCCACACCATAGAGAAGCACAGAAAGCACACAGCTCTGATATAATCTTAATTTTGTGCTTGTGCTGTATTGGGAGGACTTCCAGATGTTATTTAGGCTAAAGAAGGCTGTTCTTGCCTTATTCATTCTGATGTTGATGTCTTTGCCTGCCCCACTGTCTGGTGTTACTATGCTTCCTAGGTATGTGAAGGTATCTGTCTGTACCAGTTGCTGATTCCTTACTGATATGGGCTCAGGGTTGCTCACATTGAGCGTCATGACCTCAGACTTCTTTAAATTGATGTTCAAGCCCACCTGCTGGCTAAACTTATTAAGTCTATCTGTTTTTTCCTGGATGTGTTGATGTGAATGTGCCAGCAGTGCAATGTCATCTGCATATTCCAGATCTTCCAATGTAGAAAATGTAGTCCATCTTATTCCTCTTGGACTGCCCTCTGTTGTCTGGCGCATCACCCAGTCCATGACTGTTAAAAATAGAGTGGTTGATAAGGGGCATCCCTGTCGTACTCCTGTCTTCACCTCAAAGGTTAGGTTGCTCTGCCCAACACTACACGTAAAGTTGGCATAGAGGCTCTTTATGATTGACACTATGCAGCTTGGAATTCCTTAAGCCCTCAGTATTTTCCATAAACTGTCCCTATGTATTCTGTCAAAAGCCTTTTCAAAATCAACAAAATTTATGTACAGCTGTCTTTGCCATTCTGAGCACTGCTCTATAATGTTCCTGAGAGTGAATATATGATCTACACATCTTCTGTTCTTTCTAAATCCTGCTTGTTCTTTCCTCAGTTTGTAGTCTACTGCCTTTGAAATTCTCTGTATAATTATCCTGCCTAGTATTTTGCTGGGAACTGAGATAAGAGCGATTCCTCTCCAATTACCGCAGTCTGCAAGATCTCCCTTCTTGGGCAATTTGACAATTATTCCTTTGTTCCACTCTGATGGTGTTGTCTCCATTTTCCAGACTTGTGCAAATAGTGGTTCTAATAGTTCTGCTGCTAGCTCAGGGTCTGTCTTAAATAGCTCTGCATTTAAGTTATCATGGCCCGGAGCTTTGCTGTTCTTTAACCCTTTGATTGCTGTGATGATTTCTTCTTTTCGTGGAATGTCTGTATTTACGTCTAGATCGTTTTCAGCCTCAGGAACATTCAATTGTGTCTCTGGTATTTCCTTGTTCAGAGTTTCTCTGAAGTGCTCTGCCCATCTTGTTTCCTGTCCCTCTGCTGTCGTGATGAGATTACCTTGCTTATCTCTTACTAATGTAATATTGTTTGCACCTTGTTTTCCGCTGATGAATTTAGTTATTTTGTATACTGTGCTTTGTTCATTTCTCAGTGCTGCCTCTTCTGCCTGTCTTGCAAGATCGTCTAGGAAATTCCTTTTGTTGGCTCGGGTTTGGCGTTTAACTTCCTTGTCTAGCTGACTGTACTGTTCGCTATATAGTTGCTTTAACCTGGGGGACTTCGCTTCTGTTTTCTTTCTTTTCATTTCCTTTCTCATCTTTATGGTGTTTAATGTTTCTGGTGTTATCCAGTCTTGCTTCTTCCTTTCCTGGAATCCCAAGCATGATTTGCTACTTTCCTTATATATTGTTGAAATGGTGTTGAAATTCTGGTCTATATCATCAGTCAATCTCTTTTCATGGCTTTTGGCAAATTGATATCGTTTCCTAATGTCGGCCGCAAAAGCTTTTCTGGTAAGGGGGTCCTTCAATTTGCTGATGTCAAACCTTTTCTGTGTAGTTACAGTTGGTCCAGCCCTTCTTAGTTTCACTTTCAGTTTTGCTACTACTAAATGGTGATCACTTCCCACATCTGCACCTCTTCTTACCTTCACATCTTGTAATGCATGTCTCCATCTACCGTTAACCATGATGTGGTCTATCTGGTTTCTGTCCCGACCATTTGGTGATTCCCATGCTAATTTGTGAATTTCTTTATGTGGGAAAAGTGTTCCTCCAATGACCAGGTTGTTAATACTACAGAAACTTATTAGTCTATCCCCATTTTCGTTTGCTGCTCCACTGCCGCACCTCCCCATCGCCCCCTCAATACATGCATTGTGTGTACCAGCTTTTGCACCGAGGTCTCCCATTACTATAACAAGATCACATCTAGGTGTGTCCTCTATTTACCTCTGCAGCCGCCGATAGAATTCATCCTTGACCTCATCACTATCGTTTGCTGTCGAGCAGCATTGTACTACTGTAGTGCCGGTGAATCTCCCTCTCAATCCCAATCTTATCAGTCTGTTGTTGATGGGTTTCCATTCCAGTAATGTCCTTTCCATCCTTTTCTGTAAAACAATGGCCACACCTTCATTGTGCTGTCCATCCTCTCTTCCAGAGTAAAGCACCGCCTCTCCTGTTGCTGTTTTAACTTTTCCTGCCCCTGTCCATCCTCTCTCCCCTATCCCTAGGATGTGTAACCTATAGTTTCTCATTTCTGCCGCGACCTGTCTTAGTTTACCTGTCTCGTTCATTGTCCTGACATTCCAAAATCCTATTCTTGTATCCTGTTTTGCGGTCAGGACATCCGTTTTCATGTCAGTGGCTTCCTTTCGGCTTTCACCACTGACAGTCATACGAGCCACAAACTCTGAATGTCCATCCCGCAGCAAAGTTTGTTCATTTGATGTTGTTTCCTTAACTTCATTATTTTTTTTACATAGACAGGGGTGTCAGCCCTATGCTAAAACCCCCAACCTGGAGGACCAGGGTACCAGCTTTTGTCTGACCCCTACCCACACAGACCAGTCCAGCTTGGTTGAACCTACCAGGAGTAAAACTCCCACTGGCATAGCTCTGGGGATTGTCAGGGTACGCAAGCTGCCATGCCACTACAAGGTATAGGTACCATTGATGGCAGACATTTACAGTGAAGCTATGATATTTGTGCCTTTTGGCCGACTTCAGCACATCATTTTTTGAATGAGTATAATGATCTGCAAAAACAAACTGCTACATTGAGTATGATCCAAGACAGCTATCCCAAACATTCATGGATACTTGCCTACATGGATGGATCAGCAACAAATGCCATTAAGAATGGAGGCGCCGGTATCTTTATCTCATGTCCTGACAACCACTATGAGACTAGGCATATTCCCACTGGTAAATTCTGTTCCAGCTATACAGCTCTAGAGGTCAAACTCTAAAGCAAGCTGCGAAAAGGATTTATAACACCAACTTTGACTGCCACCTGGTAGTCATCCTGTCGTGAAACATTCTAAATCCACATATATAAATTAAAAGGTAAATGTAAAGCCTAACAAATAAATTCTATAAAAGGAAAGAAGAATGGTAAAGAACAGTGCTGTCACAATGACGGTACTCGAGATCCCCTTTTCTATGCTCCGTCTGCAAAATTGTAACGTTTCACGATGATAGTAAAAGCCTACTGCATCACTACATGCTTTCTTCAATGAAACGTGTACTGCCTTTCTAGAACAACCTTGAGATACGCAAGCTGACCTAGATTTAAAATTCCATTCATATCATTTTATACACTATGTTACCAAAAACGAATGGACAGATGGAATTAGGATAGAAAGAAGGGAGGGGCTGAAAGCCGGAACGCAGGCAATACTACCACAGTCTCGCTATATACAATTACTACCATCACGCGTGTAAGGCCACAAGCACTCGTTTTTTTCAAATAGTCAGTGAAAAAAAACACTACTACTACAAGAATCAGGTTTAAAAACCTGTTTAATGCTTATTAGGAAACCTGAAATTCTACTGAATTACATCTAAGCTCCTGAAAGTACATAAGACATCCCATGACATAGAAGTGAACGGGAGGTGGAAGAAAATGCATATTTTGAACGCCACCTCCTGGCTCCATTAAACTTATATATTTGGGTTCCTTAAGACTTGCTGACAAAGAATATGTTAAGTGTTATGCAAATAGTCTAGGAATTAACAAGTTATAGCCAAAATAAAATAATGGTGCTGTCAGACAACATAAAAATCAGAATCGCTCAGTGACAGATTTTTAAACCACCATTGTACGGAAATAGGTCCCCATGTTACCTCCTATTGATTGGCGGGGAATAAATGTAAGGCTAAACACGATTAGTCGGACTATAAATACTATTTTTAGTTGCTAGGGGAAACGGATGGAAGAGTACTTTTTTTTCAAATGCTTGGGTAAATATGGCACGATTGGTTAGACTCGTCAATATAGTCACTTAGACGCGTCAGTTCAACACCACATTTTCAAAAATCCTTTCTAAGGCAACAGTGCGTTGTGTATCAGCTTATCTATTTCTAAATAAAAGCCTGAGATAGAGGCAGATCGGAATTTGTGCCATAAATTTGTGCCATTATTCTTCACCAGTCAACGTATCTGTGTATTATTTCCATGAATTGTGGTAAGCTTGAAATATTTGATATCTTTTTAATGAAAATTGAATGTAAATTAATAATTTATGTCTGTATATGTGTATGGTTTAGTAGCGAGCCTGAGGCAAGGCCTATATATATATATAGTGCTCCAACCTGAACAGAAGGTGTCAGAGAAAAGTAAAACTACATGGAATTACCAAATAGTACACTGACACCTATCCTATAGTATAGAAGGAATTACAGATGATATTGCAGAGGCGTAGTAACCATTAGGGAGGAGAATACTGGTGTAAAGTATTTCAGTTGAAGATAGCAGTTGGCCTACCACTCTGAACTCAGTGTTTGTTATGTATTGTGCTCAATGTAGAATTAGAGTATAAATTAGTTCTGAAGTAGGAGGTACAACCTTCTTGTTTCAGGGACTGTGGTCCTAAAGTTATTGAGCAGCACCTGGTCAGAGCTTTGCTGAATCCAGAGTCGGACAGCATACTCCTTGGTCCATATAGCAAACAGTGAGGTGTCTCCAGAACACGGGAGCAATCGAGCAGAGGAGTCTTTTCCTGCCGCCATCACGGAAGATAAGAGTCTGTGGCCAGAGGAGCTCAACATTATGCCCCCCCCCCTCTAAAAGTGACTTTATAATAAAACAGAGGGAAAATTAATTGTTTTAATGCCAGGAACTGAGAACATCTCCAATACTAGTTCCAACAGAAACAAACACTTGAAGACATGATGACAAATACCAACTTAGCTTGAAAAACAAAACCAGTATTACCTCATAGTACTACTACACACTGACACATATAGGATAATATTAATAAAATATGCCACTACAAGATTCATATTTATAAATTATGTACATATAAATTGTGATTACATTTTATTATGATTCCTGGTTCACTGTGAAATTGAATCAGGATCTTTAATAGTGAAAGAACTTAATACATGTATACTTGAAAATTTACTAGTGACTTATTTAAGATAGTCTCATAGAGTGTTAAGTGTATGTGAGTGTCACAATGTTGTCAAGTGTAGTGGAATAAATTAAATTGTTTATTTGTCTGTTATTGTTGTGACTTACACTTCACCATTTACATAACCCTAGACATTGAACGTAGTCATCACAATATTCCAGAATAATTCTGACTGAGGTATAAATATGTGGTAGCAAGTAAGGTCACCTGTAATACACTACACTTATTAGATACCGATACCTTCACAGCTGATCTTAGTCAGTACACTAAGTCCCCTATAAATATTTATAACATCCCATTTTACCACACATCCTCACAGATGTCTGTACTGCAAGTTCTCAAGGGTGGTAAAATCCTGCATCTGAGAAATGAACTAAGCAAGGTAGCTGCCAAAAAGTGAACCATACTTCAGTGGGTACCATCCCATTGTGGTGTACGTGGAAATGAAAAGGCAGATAAACTTGCCAAAAATGGAGGAGAATGTGAACAAGAAGATAATGAAATCACATACTTTGAGAAAAAGAGAGCTATCCAGGCTATCAGATGAGAACAGAATCAACCCAACAACGACTACCACACTCTTGACCGGCAGTGACAGATCACCATTTTTTGCCTCAGGACAGGGCATAACAAACTGAATAAACACATGTACAAGCTACGATTGTCTGCTTCACCACTGTGCTCATGTGGATTAAATGAACAACTTGCTGAGCATGTTCTACAGGATTGTCCTCTGTATGACCAGTTAAGAAAGATATACTGGCCTAATGACTCAACACTAAACTCAAAGCTGTATGGAGCTAAAGAGGAACTCCAGACAATGGTCGAATTCATCATGAGAACTTGTCTGACGATGCAAACATCAAAGATGTGATCGCAAGAAGAAGACGAAGCAATCTGCTGCATACTGGTATACAGGAAATTAAAAAAATGGTTGTTATCTGTGGAAACTAGGCCAGGAGCAAACTGTATTGTGGTCATGTGCTAGTTCTAGAAAAAAAAGTTGCATTCTTCCTGAAGAAATTAAACAGGACCTAAAAAATGTCAAGCTATATTTAGCTATAATTGAATTAGAAAAGGAAATGAGTGAGAGGGTTTCAACAAATTCAGATCAAGCCTTCCTGTTCGATGCCATCTGTTCAGTTGTTTGTCCATGTCTTTGCATACATTTCATGTCTGTCTCCATTTCCCTTCTCCATTTTTTTTTCCTCTACCTCTCTTATGTCCTAAACATAGCACCATTTTGTCAGTGTTGTTTTTCTTTGTTTCTCTTCCTTGCCAGCTTGTTACATTTCAATTACTTAAGAAATTCATTGTGATTATATACATCAACTGTGAAGACAAACCTTGGCAATGGCTAAACAAAATTTTGACCTCAGTGATGCTAGACCATGTAAAAGAAGCTTTAAATGAACAAACTCATGGAAGAACAAACACATTTTGAACAGCAAAATCATATGCAGATCAGGAAGCAAGACATGTCAGGCACATTCATACATCAACTTTGTGGACACGGATAATTTATTTTCAGGTTATTACTGAAATCTTTGTTGTGTATACAAACATACTTCAAACACTTCAGTTTGTTGTTAGTCTCAAAATTGAACCTTGTGATAACAGTATTGATTGGTAGTGATTGTAAAAAACCCTTTACATAACCTTTGATTTTGTATTGCATGTCATCCAGGGGTGTTATTGGAATGGCTTCTCTAAAGATTCAGACATTAATTCCCAGACAGTTGCAGGCATTAGCAGGAAGAGATCAGGAGAGCATAAAGTAAAACAGTCAGATATATGGAGAAATGAAGGTACACATGTAAATAACTTCTTTTTTAAGCAATGGAGCACCTCAGTTGAGGCTGAATGCTGGTGCATATAATGTAGGCTCGTGTGCTGCTTTTATTGTGTTACTTCAAGATGTTTGTCACCCCATGGATCTTCTGGATCATGCTGTAACATTGTTTTCTTCTATAGCTAATTTATTGGAGGAGGGTTTAAAAAGTAGTCATGGGGAAATCAAGCATTAAGAGATCTTATAGCTTAAACTACCACATACAAAATATTGATACTGACATCTTTGATACACTTGTCTGTAATCTAGCATGACCTTTATTTAAAGTGGGAATAGTAGCACATTCAATAAGACACATGCTACCGTTCTAGCTGTTGTCTGGAGACATGGTCTGTGGAAAGGGGTAGCTAAGTGCAGAACCTGTTTTACAACTATCAGTAAAAGAGTGTTTCATACATTTATTTCCTCATGAATGAAGGATTGTACTTTCTATGCTTCTTAACTCATTCATTCCAGAGTTATTTTGCACGCTGTGCCAGACTTTTTTTGTGGGCAGAATTTTATAGAGTGAAGTGTTCATCTTTCAGTCTAAATTTTTTTTGTGAATTTTCCTTTGAACATGTACTTATTATATACCAAACTGTAGGGAAATGGATAGAGAATTCAAATATATAATGTCTGTGGTAGTTTTAACACAAGTATGTTCGGTATAATTTAATCATTTTGCATGTAAAATTGAAAAACGCTAAAAAGTTGACTGTAGAATACGATCTTACCAAAGACAAATTACTGTCGTAGACAATAAAACTTTCTTTTTAGTCTTCAAACGTCAAGTTAATCCATATACAAAGTTAAAAAAAAACATGCTTATGGCCAAAATTAGTACATTTAGTGTTATTCGCACCAGTTTTTCCGTGGTTCTTTGTAAGAAAAAAATAAATTATGCAATCGTGCATTACGTAATTTTCAAGCAAATAAATAAGAATAACGTCATATAAATACTTTTTTACTCTTGTTTAATGTTTTAATAGTATCCCTAGCTTTATCTTCTACCAAGAACTAGTGATTAGATGTTACGGTAGGTCTAGTTTTGTTGCTTTTTGATCGGCCAGAATATGACTACGCCCACTCATCAACTAAATGTAGTGTGTCTAGCTTTTCTGCATATATTCCGTATTTTGACAACAAACTGTGACTACCAAACAATCATCATCAATGTCAGCAATGTTTCAAAGTAGTTTGACACAATTATTTGCTTAGGAGACTTAGAAAATGTAAATATAAAGCGTGACATATTTCTCTAGCAAAAACAACGAAAAACGTAAACACGCGAATCTTCACAAAAATTGTGATAATAACATCAAAACACGCACATGTGCTGATTAACTAAAGTCAAATTAGTTGTTTAAATAGTAGCGGAAGTCATTCTACGAGTTTTAATATATGAACTGCATTAAGCGGACGATTTTTAGGGTTTATTCGTGATAAACTAAAAACCACGCTGTGAGCGTTGCTGTGGCACGGCGTGTTGAATTTTGCAACGCTCAGAGCGTTGGTGTGGAGTCAAAGAGTTAAGAAGCATGGGACAATCACAGCATTTGTGGTGATGAATTCTCAAGTGGGCTGTTTTACATGATGAGATTGCAAGCCCTTAGTCACATCTGAAGCTGTGCCATTTTTCAAGCAGTTCTATTCTTTTGCCTTCTTATAGAACCCCTGAAACTACATAGATTTGTACCCATAGTGGCAGGTTACAAGGGAAAATGGACTGATAGAATAAGTGAACATAGGAATAAGTACCAAAACTGCACAAGATAATCTCATTGAAGGCTGGCTCAAGTAAAAACTGCAGAACATGTTAAATATAAGTTTTACAGGAAGAAAAGAACAGAGTGAGAATCACTGGCATATTTATAGTGATACTGGAAATTAACTGTCTCTTAGCAGGTTGAGAATCCACTGAGTAGTGTAAAAGCTAATAGATATCCAGGCCACTGTTTCTTATGGTACTTAATTATTGGAAAGACCCCCATTGATTAAATACAAACATGTATTAGACATCACAGTAACATCAAATAAAGTCAACAACACTAATCTTGATTTCAGAAAAAAATTACAATGGACCTTTACTGATGAAAACAAAATGTCATTTGTATATAGTTCAATCTTGTCTACACATTTACTGAAAGTTCATTGTTAGGACTTTTAAGTAATTGATTTAAGTTCAGTGGTTCTACAAAGTTATTGATTTTTTTATCATTAGGACTTTTATGAAGTTGTTAGTTCATGGTGGTTTTACCTACAGAAGCTAGATTCCAGACTGCAATCAGTCACTCCTGATTTATCCAGGTGTGGGAAAAAGGTTGTGTGGTGTGAATAGAACTATCTCAGGGTTCCAAAGCTTTCTTTCCCTGATTTAAGTTTCTTGTCATCAATGAAAATGGAAGCTCTTCGTGTAGACTACCCTAAAGAACCACTTAGTTGTACTTTGTTGCTAACAAAACAAGATTTTGGCAAAGGTAAGCCTTTGCAACTACCGCTGCTAGGTCTATGAAATGAGTTCTCTTATGACCAAAGTTTTTGACTGCAGTGTCTGGGCCTAGTGAGCTCTAGGGTTAAATACAAAAAATCTCATTATCAGCTGACAGATGTATGGGACCACAAACCATCTTTCCTAAACAATTTCTCATCTGAAATTAATGAAATCCTGAACACTCTTCCCTTGAAAGAGGGTCAGGGAAATACATTTTCTTTACAATGGTTTAAGAGCATGAAAATTAATTATAATCACTACTACTGCGAAGTAGCCACCATATCAATTACATCCCATTTATGTTAGCATCCCAGCAACTATCTGTTCTATTCAAGCCAGGTCAACTACTTTTGCTGTGGCAGAAATATCCACTGATTTTGTAATAGAAAAGAGGGAAGTTTAAACTACTGTATGTGAATTAATCTTTATTCATTGGGTTAAAAGAATTTTACAGATTTCATGCAAAGTACCATCCATGTGTAGATTTTCATTGTTTTATAATAGCTAAACATTATAATAGTTAAAAAGCATCAAATTATCCTTTAATTTGTGATAGAGGTGATTTATTTTTTTATTTTCAGAAAACTTGTTAAGGAGTAACTAAACATTATGTCCCCCTAATTTGATCTGTGCAGCATGCCTCGTTAAATTAGGGAAGTCAATTTTATGAGCTTGGCATAACAAGAACAGAAAGGCTTTTTCATACTTCATGAGAGAAAACATTGTTTAGTCACCAGATGTTTGTATTTATAAAGTGTTTTTTATGTATTTGTTTATTTTTTTATGTGACAGTAGATCGTGATTGAGATTGTCATACTTAAATAGGTAGATAGAATATTGTTTAGTAATCAGATATGAGTATTTTTAGTCTCTCCTGCTCACTGTCTGTTACAAAGTGGATTTAAGTTTAGAGTTTGTCTGAGTATGTAGACAAGACACTAGTATGAGAAAGTCTGAGAAGATAGATTTGTATGAGAATGACAGTGAATGTGGAAAGATGAGACTTATAGCTTCGAGGGATGAGAACCAAGATTGACTCTCCCTCACCACTTTTTCTTCTTTGATCCTTAGCCACTTGTGACCTCTTTTCTGGCTACTCCATCACCACCTCTATCTCCTATAAGGTTTGACTAAAGTCCTCAGACACAATTATACAGACAAGCATATAGGTACAGTATACACTAAAGTCCACAGACACAACTATACAGACAAGCATATAGGTACAGTATAGTTATAGAAAAACTGATCCAGTCTATATTTTAGAGTTTATTAAAACTTACTTACTTAGTCGTTCCTCTTCTACTGTGAGGTGTAGAAGTTTGGAAGAGAGAGCGCCAGACTATCCTATCGGCTGTCTTCCTCCTGGCCTGGTTCCATTCTAGTCCTTGGTCCTTCAAAGATTGTCTAATGTTGTCCTCCCAGCGGACTCTAGGTCATTCTGGGGGGTCTGTATCCTTGGCTTTTTGTTTCCCATGCTTGTCATGGTAGCTGATCTTCTCCCATTCTGCAGATGTAGCCAAACTATCTTAGTTGGGAGTGTTCTACTTTGGTCTGTAGGGGGTGGCATTTTAGGCCGTGACGTATCATCTGGTTGCGGATCATGTCTTTTCTTGTTACTTCAACCACCTTCCTCAGATACCTCATTTCTGAGGTTTGGATCTGACTTTTGTGGGTTGTGGTCATTGCCCATGACTCCGCATCCATATGTCAAGACTGGGACATAGGTGGAGCAGTATACAGCCATCTTCATTTTCTTACCAACCTCTCTCTTGCTCCAGACTCCAAGGTTGGATTGGAGATGTGCCTCTGATTTAGCAATCAGGACAACATCATTAGCAAAGGCTAGCTCTGAAATACAGACTTGTCTCATTTTCTACTTACATGCCTTGATGACATCGTCCATGAGGAGTATGAAAAGATAAGGTGACAGGATATTGCCTTGTCTTACACCAGTGGTGGTTAGTTTATTAAAACAACAAAATAAATAACACAGCAAAAATAAATAACTTGTGAGGTCGCAAAAACTTGAAACAGAACAATTGAAATGACAGACACTATAAACACACACTTTCACCTTCTCTTTCAACCTGCATGGAAGAAAATTAAGAATTAAACAAAATCTACTTGGTGGTTCTCTAACTTAAGAACAGCCTTCCCTAACTATCCTATTATTATTAACTTTAACACTGTCCTGCTGTAGACATATGCTAAATGTCTACACAACTATGAAGTGCACTCTGATATCCTACACCGCTAATCACTGTACAACAAGCACTGATACCCTAACGGACCTTTTCCAGTGCTAACTCAGATTCTGTCCTAACAAACTTTCTATCGAACAATCTAACTTCTCTGTCTCTCCTCTGCTCCTGCTCAGTGTCTACTCTGACACTACCCCCTTCTGCTGTGTGGCGTCTCCGTTATGCCCCTCCTCTCTTTAGCATTCGGAAAGGAATGATTTCCCTTTCTCCTTCCCAGACTACTGCAGCTGATGACATTGGTATTAAGAACGAGGTACTTGACTTGGAGGTAGATGCTTCACTGCTGATGAAATTTTCTTTCAAGTGCCCAGTTACCCCTCTTTGGGTTTAGGACCATCAACTTTATTATGGCCATATTAAAAAAAAAAACCCTACACCAGGCCACGTGCCTCTTTGATGTGGTATAATGAGCTAAGAGCTCTGGATTCTAATGATGAACGTTCCTGCCGAAGCAGGTGCTTCACTGCATAAGATTGTCTCTTTTCTTTCACCTCTGTCGCTGTCTCAAGCCTTATGCTCCTGAGAAGCCAAATTACCGTGATAAGTTGTAAGAGCAGGTTACAACTCTCCCCATGTGCTGTGAAAATGCTGTAAAACAAAAATATACAACGACTGTGCAACAGATTCAAATATTTCTCAACCTTAACACATAAACCCCTTTAATGAATACATCTCCCATCTTTCCCCTAAATTAATGCATCTCCCCTACACAAATCTACGCACACGCGATAACAAAATATTCCTAACCCTCTTCTCTCCCACTTACTATCTGTCTGTTAGGTGAACTCCCAGACACATGTTGACCTAAATCGTTTGGGCTAGGTTTGCCTCCGGCGTCAAAACATTTTATTCACTGAGGGAAATCCCCTGTACTACATAATTCCCCAGCCCTACTTCTTATAAAAGACTGACCCGGGAAGTTTTTATCAATTAACACAAATATATGTATACACCATCTATGTAATATAACATTCACTTCACCCCTTTTAGCTTCTGACTACAAGAGGTTATCAATTAAACACCAGTAGTAAAATTCTATGACATATTACAAAGTGCCCATCTATCTTAGCACTTATCCTCACACAGTTAATATCTCAAAGCCGTTACACAAATCATAGATACTGCTACTTATTTCTAAGAAAATCATAAACCCTACTTACACTACCTTCTATCGTTTAGCATAAGTAAGCAATTGATGGCACTTCTGTTTAATAAGTTTAATTTAACTCCCAGAAGAAAACTTACTTTAACCTGCTAAGATATATTATGAGACGAACTATCTTACTTACTTTCTTAGTCATTCCTCTTCTACCATGAGGTGTAGAGGTTTGGAAGAGAGAGCGCCAGACTATTCTATCAGCTGTCTTCTTCCTGGCCTGGTTCCATTCCAGTCCTTGGTCCTTCAAAGATTGTCTAATGTTGTCCTCCCAGCGGACTCTCAGTCGTCCTGGGGGTCTGGATCCCTGGCTCTTTGTTTCCCATGCTTGTCATGGTAGCCGATCTTCTCCCATTCTGCAGACATGGCCAAACCATCTAAGTTGGGACTGTTCTACTTGGGTCTGCAGCGGGTGACATTTTAGGCCTTGACGTATCGTCTAGTTGTGGACCATGTCTCTTCTTGTTACGAACTATCTACGATGCTAAATTAAGATGTACACATACCCAATTACTGAATTTCTCTAGTTTGAGCAAGCAATAAGGCGTTGTTTTTCATGGCAGCAAAAATTGTAGGTCAGAGAACGCTAACAAATTAAAGACGCGATGAGTTAACGCGTGGAGTCTCTATGGGCCGACTTTTGACCAATAATATTGCTGCAATTAAATAATAACTGACCTCGTAAACTAACTCATGACTCATGTTTATTCTGCTCCCGCGCAACTTATTGAGTCACGGGAGATAATGCCTCAGACCGGTCGCATTACCCAAATTAAATTTGATTGGTTATAGCATTGGTTCGACGTACCTGGGTCATGTTTCTGCCCCCATCCCCTGATTAAACATAGTAAGTATGGGAGTTATGGAATTTCTCCTAACGCCAGGAGAATTTACCGCGCTCAACTGCCTAATAAAATATAAATGAACACAATTACTTCAGAGAGAAAAGAACTGGGACAAAATTGAAATTAAAACCCGCCCTAACTCTTCATTAATAAACGCAATTAATACCTAGAGAAAAAGAGTAAACGCAAATAATTACGTGGGGAAGAAAAATGGGGCCTATTGAAAATAAAAGTACAGTACTCCATCACACTATTCTTCTTCTTTGATCCATATCTGCCGACCGTCAAAGCAGTCAGTGGCCATCATGTTTGGTGGCATCTTGAAGGGCAGCAACAAATTGATTCCACTTTGTTTGGTTGGCGGCCATCCTTCATACAGTGCCCCATTTCTGGTTCATTCTTTGCATCTCGGCTTCCACAGTTCTCCTCCAAGTTGTTTTTGGTTGGCCTCTCTTTTGCTTTTCTTCGTTGATCCATAGCATAGCTGTTCTTGTAATGGTATCAGGATCCCTTCTGAGGATGTGGCCAACCCAACTCCAGCGTCTACCAGCTATGATGGTGTGCATGTCCTCCTGGCTACTCCGAATAAGTAGTTCTTGGTCGCTGATGAGATTTGACTAAAAGATCCTGTACTCTGTTGTTTATTGCATGTAGGTCGTGCACATGTTTGGAAAAATAATGACCCTGAATACCTGTATTAAACTCTTGTGTACTGCAAGCAGTAAGTCACAATCAATTTTATAATGATTATAAGCAACATGGTTTAATCCCAAACAAGATGTATTAAATAACACTGAACAAATTAGGTCAGAACTCAGGATGGCATTGAAATAATCATGCCCAGGTAGCATTTACAAATTCAACAATTTCCATGATTGAAAGATGGGCAGGTAGTATTTGAAACATAATTGTGCATCTGAAATTGTAAATAGAAACTTGTTTGTTGTGAATTTCCCCATCTTTAATGTGCATATTCCCTTTAGAAAACAACAGTGCATAAATGGTAGAGTATGTGACCGAAATGTTAGGACTAGGGCTGATAATGACATTACATGTAGTGTGTTCATGTATATACCATTGTATAGATTAGAATTGTCATTATTGTGTACGTTATATGATCACCAAAAATATATGTCATTATCATGTTTTAACAAATTATGTTACCAAATCTGCTTTACCATGTGACAGGAGCACCAGTCTTGCCCTCTAAGTATGTACCCGTTTTACATACTGGGTAAAGTTTATTTTATATTTTTATCTTTTATCTTTTTCCTTTTAATAAGTGTTTCTGAAGAGTCATAAAACGAGAATACTGGTTTGGTTCACCAGAGGTATAGATTCTCTTCGATAATTTACGGGACCCAGGTTTTTTATTGATTCGGTTTCCTTGGACTTTGTGTGACATATAATGTAGTACTCTTTCATCAGAAATCATCCAAACTGAATAAAGAACTTTAAATAAAATTCAACGGTCCAATGATGTCCAACATAATCCATGATAGAAATTCCAACGATAACTTTATTTTACAAGTCTTCCAATTTTCACAGACGATTTGATCATATAATTATAGTGTCGGTTGCAGATTAAAATGTCCTACTCTATTATATTACGTTGGAAACTGGTACCAAAGAGTATTTGGTATTATTCCAGTTTCGTATGTAGCTGTTGTGTAATGCAGAATGTCATCGTCAAAACCAACTAAGAAGCTGGTGTATTTTGAACGATGGGAGAGTGGAAGACAATTAGGGAGCTAATCTCCAAAATAATATGTTCCAAAAACCTATTCTAACAATGTTCGATCTTAAACACAAATGACTGTTTGTCATTGACGTATATCAAATCGAGTGAATTCATAATATATCAAATCAAGCAAATTCATAGTATATCAAATCGAGCGAATTCATAGTATATCAAATCGAGCGAATTCATACCATTTCTGCATCAAAGCAAGAAATACACTGTCCAATGTCAGGGGATAAACTAGCTTGAGTCTATCTGAGTCTACTTCAACATCGGTCTGTCTAAAAATCACGACCATCTCGTTGCAAGGTCAGTAGCTAAAGACTTCTAAACATTAGTCTTCATAACGGATGTCTTTTATTCCAATGAATCTATTGGCTAAAACCACTGGTTACAATTATTTGTGCACCATTTATGTATATGTCTTCGTTACTGCACTAGTAACGTTAACGTCATCTTGTCGTCATTTCCTATAACTGTCTTTGGTGTCTATGTTAAGTTTCTTTTGTTTTATAGGTTAATTATGAATTACGTCATCAATCTCTGTTGTCTCTTATGTTAGGTAGAATTGAGGGTATCTTTTATATAATGACGTCATCAATCCGTTCACAACCAAACATCGGTTTTAACATTACTACTAGCTATATTTCTCAATTGTAATTCATGCTCATGTATAACTATTAGTATAAGTAGTAGAAAGTAGCCATAAGTAATTATTTCTCAACTCATTTTTCAATAATTCATATTTGAAGAATGCTGCACATAAAATTCAGTTATGTCCATGTTCTATGACATGTCTACTTTAGATATATCTACATTGGGAATACAGTGTTACTGTGTAGTATAGTCCGTTCAGCAATTGATGTTCAACTTTGAAATTTGTTTTTAAAAAAAACTACCTGATGTAATGAATTTATATTTTGCATGTCGTATTATATTGTTCATGACGTTATGAAAACATTTTTTGTCTTCAGAAAATGTATCTAGTTTGAGATATCTCTTCTTCAGGTTATATTAAAATCACACTCCCCTACCGGTATTAAAATGTAGCAAGTCAGCAGTATATTTGTGTTGCACAGGCAATAAATGGTTTTTTAATAGAAAAAAATATATTTTAAGACAAAATCATGACATTTCGTGCACCGCAGTTGTCTGCTGTTGAAAGCTGAAATAGTGCGACATCATTATAAAGTCAGTGGCATATTGTGAAATTATTGTAAAGTTATAGCTGCATTGTATTACAATGAAACATATTTTTTTTTCCTGAACATATAGAATAATATTACATTCATTATGAGTTTGAAGTGCAAATTTATAACTATGAAGAAGGTTACTGTAATGCTGTACAGACACTTCTGCAGGGAGGCTAAAAAGGGGAGTTTATATCACGACATCAATAGACCTGATAGAAGAACATAGGTTGCGCTTGGTATTAACAGAGTTTCTTTTTGTCGATGGATACAACATGATGTTGAGTCTAAAAATGTCAGGCAAGGAAGGAAAAAAAAAGTTAACAACTCCAATGAAGAAGTTATTCGACGTGAGATTTTCAAAATGTTTTCTTTAAATGAACTTGTCACTCTCCGCAAACTGAAAGTGAAGCTGCTAAAGGATTGTGATATTGATATCTAAAAAACAACTCTTTGGAAAGTTGTAAGGTAAAGTTGTAAGGTCTGTCGGTTTTACGTTTCGCAAATCTATTGGAGGCAGGAACGTATTATGTGAAAAACCACACTTAATTGCTGCCCGAAGCAAATTCCTCTGATCATTACAAACACAAAGTTCCCCCATAAGCGCATACATGCATACACTAGATGTGAACCAACAAAGAATGAGAAGTCAGTGATCGACTATGCCATAGTTAGGAGGAGCTCATTCAAATATGTCCGGGATGCTAGAGTCTGGACGGGGCCAGAGATTGGAAGTGATCACTACCTGCTTACAATCAAGAGAACAACTGAAAGAGTTGCACAGCCTAGGAACTGCCCAACATCATGCAAGAAACAAAGTAAACGAAATGGAGAAATGAGCATTAAGACCTACAAGCTGAGAGAGCCAGAAATTAAGACCAGATATCAGGGGCTTATAGCTACAGCGGTGAGAAACACAGAAGAACAACCTGATGACTTAGAAACCCTCTGGCTCAAATTCAAGGACATCATAAAGACAGCTGCTGCAGAAGAATGTGGTGAAGTCTGACTTGGGAACAAGAGAAAGAGGACATCTTGGTGGACAGAGGAAGTCAAAGAGAAAATAAGAGAGAAGAAAATGGCATGGAAACAATACTTAGGAGCTAAAAACACAGCAGGACAAATAGAGAAATATAGAGAATATGTGACACTCAGAACAGAAGCAAAGAACAAGGTGCTAGCAGCAAAACAAAAGTCCTGGGAAGAATTTGGAGAAAAGCTAGAAAAAGATGCGCAAGAAAACCAGAAATTGTTCTATAAGACCCTAAAGAACATGAGGAAGGAAAAACAATGCCCTCTCAAATTTATAAAGGACAAGCAAGGCAAATTGCTTACTGCCCCAAAGGAGGTAATGGAAAGAATATTTCTCAGAACTCCTTGATGGTGAGCAAGGTCAAGCATCAGAAATGATAACCACTAGCACAGAAGAGAAAAACCAATGGTGGTGAAGATGACATAAAGATGGAAGAACTCAAGGCAGCACTGGAGAAAATCAAGATGGGCAAAGCAGCAGGGCATGATGGTATAACACCGGAAATGGTTAAGTACATGGGAGCATCAGGCGACCTATTACTCCTAAGGGTCCTACAGGCAGCATGGTGCAACAAGGCCATACCAAAGGATTGGGAGATTGCCATCATAACACAGATTTTCAAAAAGGGTGACAATCGACATTGTGGAAACCACAGAGGCATATCCCTTCTCAGTGTCCCTGGTAAAATCTACCCTAGAATCCTAGAGCAGAGACTCCGATGCGTAGCTGAGCCACAATTGGATGAAGTCCAGTGTGGATTCCGAGCAAACTGAAGTACTCAAGACCTAATCTTCACACTCAGGCAGCTGAGTGAAAAGGCCCTTGAGTACAAGAGTGAGATCCATCTTTGTTTCATAGATCTGGAAAAGGCGTTTGACAGGGTCCCCTGGAGCAAACTTTGGGACTGTTTGGCAAGGAAGAACATTCCAGCACCTCTGATTCATGCTATACAGAGCTTCTACAAGTCTCGCAGAAATTATGTGAGGACAGCAAACTGTAAGTCAGAAGAGTTCTGGACCACCACTGGTGTAAGACAAGGTGATATCCTGTCACCTTATCTTTTCATACTCCTCATGGATGATGTCATCAAGGCATGTAAGGAGAGAACAAGAAAGTATTCAGTGGGGTACTGGAAGATGAGACAGGTCTGTATTTCAGAGCTGGCATTGGCTGACGATGTTGCCCTGAATGCTAAATCAAAGGCATATCTCCAATCCAACCTGCAAGTCTGGAAGGAAGAGCTGGAGAAGAGAGGGATGGTCATAAGCAGCTCTAAAACAAAATCCATGTCGATATCATGAGAAGAAAGAAGACATCAGATTAAGCTGAGAGAACAGGTCCTGGAGCAGGTCGACCACTTTAAATATCTCTGAGCTATTATAGACCGAAAGGGAGGCATCAAAGAAGAGTTGGCCACTCGAAAAGCAGCGGCTGGAAGACTTTTTCAGGCCATAAATCGAGGATTCCTCAGCAAGAAAGAGGAAGGTAAGAAAACAAAGATGGCTGTATACCACTCCACCTATGTCCCAATCTTGACATATGGGTGCGAGTCATGAGCTACAACCCACAAAAGCCAGATCCAAACCTCAGAAATGAGGTATCTGAGGAAGGTGGTTGAAGTAACAAGAAGAGACATGATCCGCAACCAGACGATACGTCAAGGCCTAAAATGCCACCCGCTGCAGACCCAAGTAGAACAGTCCCAACTAGATGGTTTGGCCATGTCTGCAGAATGGGAGAAGATCGGCTACCATGACAAGCATGGGAAACAAAGAGCCAGGGATCCAGACCCTCAGGATGACCGAGAGTCTGCTGGGAGGACAACATTAGACAATCTTTGAAGGACCGAGGACTGGAATGGAACCAGGCCAGGAAGAAGACAGCTGATAGAATAGTCTGGCGCTCTCTCTTCCAAACCTCTACACCTCACGGTAGAAGGGGAACGACTAAGTAAGTAAGTAAGCAAATTCCTTAGACAGATACGAGCATGAAGGATGGACGGATATGATATAGTATATTTAGACGAAACATGGGTTAATTCGCAAAATACAAATGAGAAAGAATGGCAATCTTCTGACAGAGTTCATAAAAGGACAATTCCCAGTAGCAAAGGACAACGAATTATAATTGCGCATGCTGGCAGCAGAGAACATGGAATTGTCCATGATGCAGAACTAATGTTCCAGGCAATTTCAACAGATGGTAGAGACTACCACACTGAAATGAATGGACATATTTTTCGTTCTTGGATAGAAACAACTCTTCTGCCCATTCTTGACAGACCATCGTGTATTGTAATGGACAATTCATCCTATCACAATGTTGTAGCTCAAGAAGACAAAGTACCATCTTCCTCAAGCACAAAAGATGAAATAAGAACTTGGCTACGAAATGAAAATGTCAATGTCGACATTACCTATTTGAAACTTGAATTGTTACAGCTTGTGAAACAGACTAAGAAGACTAAGGTGTATTGCATTGACAAAATAATTGAATCATATGGTCACACCTCTCTTCGACTACCACCTTATCATTCGCATCTTAACCCAATAGAGTTACTTTTGGCTAAAATCAAAGGACAGGTTGCAGCACAGAACACCACATTTAAAATGAGCGACGTTAAAGTTCTTACACATGATACCCTAAAAAAGACAAGTTTTCAATTCTGGAAGAAATGTGTAGATCATGTGCTCCGTGAAGAAGAAGAATACTGGCAACGTGATGGATTACAGTTTATCCAGCCATTAACAGTTGTTAATCTAATGGAATCGTCAGATACGGACTGAGATAAATGTAACTTAATTGAGATATCAAAAAAATTAAACAATGTAATTATGCTCCTTCAAAACACGAAGAAATAGTGCAGGTATACATGTAAAATTTACAGTGTCGTATACAATATAGTTTTTAATACTATCTTTTTACCCCCACGTTTCAGATTTAAATGTATCACTACTTATAGCTGTTTCCTTTGCGGTGAGCAGATATGGATATGCCTCTGATCCTACTTTTGACATTTATGACGTAGTATACTGTAAAATTTAATTTTTAAGCCATGCTTCTTGTAAGATTCGGAAAATATCAAAGGAATTTACGGTTTTGAGGAATGCAGAATTGATATTGACTTAACAACAACATATTTGTAACGTCATGGATAATATAAGACTACATGCAAAATGTGAATTCATTACATCAGGTAGTTTTTTTAGAAAAAAAATTATAAAGTTGAACATCAATTGGTGAACGGACTATAGTAATATTTACTCATACACATTGTACAAAAAGAAAATTGTAGAAATATAAGCATAATGGCTTGCCAGTTTATCTTTCTATAATTCATACCTTAGATACATGTACATTTGAACACAGTCTTCCTTGACAATGCCTCAGTAGTAATTTTTGCCCAGCGAAATTACAGGTTTATAGCCTTTTATCTGAACACCCACCTGCATGGAGGCATACCTGGTATCGTTCTTATATGACCACCAGTTATGCACAATGCTATAATATATGTAAAAATGTGGAAGTGAACCTCTGTCTGTGAGGCAAATAACATCCTCATTGACTCCTTAAATCATCCACACACTTTCAGGTATTCCCCCTGTGGTGAAACTTGTTGAGGACCCAGCATTGCATATGATTAAGATGGACATTTTGGAACGGAAATAGCAACACAAAAATTTAAAATTTATAAAATATATAAAGTAACAGGTAATACATCCATCTTTATAGCAGAATTAGTGAAAATCTTAAAAGCTTTAGAAATAGTTGCAGTTATATAGTGTCTAGGTATACAATTGCAGGCATCACTGTTTGAATTTTACTGACACAGTACTGTTTCTCCACAGATCTATCAGGTAATGTCATGAGGTCCTTTTCTTGCAAAAAAGTTTTAGTCATGACAGAAACAAATAATTATAAAAAATTTGATATTTGTAATCATTTATGGACTTTTTGGAGGGAAGTAATTCAGAAATAAATTGTTATTACTCATTTCTTACCTCCGTGGGAAGTAATAAAACACTAAAAATATTAATGAATATATGCGATTAGCGACCACATAAAAAAAAAAACATTTTGCAACACCATTTAAATGTATGCTATTAGTTTCAAAGTATGCAATATTCCATGAACTACGAGGGACGGTCAAAAAGTAATGCCTCGTAATTTTTAATTTCATTCAATAGGGAAGAAAACAGATAAAATTCACATTGAAATGTAGCCCCAAGTCTGAACTTCAAAAATTTATTTCTCAATGTAGTCTCCGTTATTTGTTACAGTTTGTGTCCATCTTCTCACAAGGGCATGTATCCCCGCACGGTAAAAATTTGTGTCCTTTTTCCTAAACCACTGGCGTACGGCGCGTTTAAGGGTCTCGGTGTCCTCAAAGTGATGTCCGTGAAGATCTTTCAGTGGTCCAAACAGATGGAATTCAGAAGGTGCAAGATTGGGACTGTAAGGGGTATGTGGTAATAATGTCCAGCCAAATTCTGCAATCACATCAATGGTGCATTTAGCGTTGGGTGGCGTGGCATTATCATGCAACAGTAGTGCAGTTCTCTGATCTTTTAATGGGTAAAGTCGTCGAAGACGACCTCTAAGCTTCTTCAAAGTTTCAATGTAACGGTCTGCATTCACCGTGTTTCCCTGTTCCAAGAAGTCGAGAAGAATCACACCCTTCTCATCCCAAAACACGGAGGCCATAACTTTCCCTACAGATGGTGAACTTTTGAACTTCTTTCTTATCGGCGATGTTGTGTGATGCCATTCCATTGACTGCCTCTTGGATTCTGGTTCAAAAAAATGAACCCAAGTCTCATCACCTGTCACAATATTCGTTAAAAAACTCTTCTACTTCAGTTTCGTAACGGTGCAGGAGGTTGATGGCTATGGTTTTCCTTGTTTCTTTATGTCTGTCTGTCAACATTCTGGGTACCCACCGTGCACAAACTTTTGAATAACCCAGGTCTTTAATGATGTTCTGGACACTGCCTTTACTAATGGACAACATGGAAGAAAGTTCATCCCAGTGTTACCGACGGTCACCACGAATGATGCCATCAACTCGATGAATGTTGTGTGGAGTCACTGCGGTAGATGGACGGCCAGTCCGCTTTGCGTCAGCTATTGAAGATTGACCTACTTCAGCTTCGTCACAACGATGTACCCAACGTCTGACAGCACTAACATCCACTGTTGAATCTCCATAAACATTCTTCAAACGTTCGTGGATGCGAATTGGGGTCTCGCCTTCAGCATTGAGGAATTCTATGACATAACGTTGTTTTACCGAAGGTCTTTGGCAGCCATTTTTAAACTGTTACAGTGGTGCCACCTGTTACTGAAACAGGTTGGTAATACTATACAGTGCAGAAGAGTGTTTGAGGAATCCTGCTAAATTTACAAATTGCACACCGATGCAGTATTTACATACATAAAAAAATAAGAGGCATTACTTTTTGACCTTCCCTCATATTAACATATTAGACAGAAACAAATACTTCTTAAATAATCTTATAGTTTCTTAACTTTTAAATCCTACCTAATATGACACTACAAAACATACAGAATTAAATTTGGTATGCATACCATATATATCTGAAGCTTTTACTATTATGTTTGATTCAATGAATTTCAGGTGACCATTCCTGTAGCCAGCGATCCCGCCTATACTCTAGTGTTGACATTCCAGATTTGAAAATTATGAACAGTTTCATAAAGAGTGAACCAGTGCAAAATGCTGCATTCAATCAAGTGTTGCCAGATTTCACAGAAAAAATTGTGAGTGAAATGAAAGCTGATGTAAGTACGGCAGCTGCAACACTAAATACAAACAATAACATTGAATCAAGATTAAAAGAGGTACAATCACCGAATGTCACAGACTCTGAGATAATGACTGTAAACATGAATCTGACTCCTGAGATTTATACTGCAGTCTTACAAAATGAAAACTGCTGCAGGAAATCAACAATAGTCTATGATGATTGTACTCTCAACAGTGAAAGTAGAGAAGGTTTTAAATTGTGTGGCAGTGTACAATCAGATGAAATAATAATAGGTACAAAAGAGAAACTTTTCAGCTGTCATGTTTGTGGAGTACAGGTTAGCAAGAAAGGTGACCATAATGAACATGAACTTTCACATATGAGAGAAAAGTGTTTTATAAGTAATGTTGGTAATGTAGAATTAGCTGCAAAATCCAGTCTATGTCAACAAGAAAGAATACAGAAAGCACCGAAGCATTCTAAATATGATCTTATTGGTATGGGGGCTGCTCATTTTGGTTATCTGAAGGCACACGTAATGCAGCATAAAGAAGAACTACCTAACAAGTGTGGTGGTCTTAGTAGGTTTTCTAGGACTGATTATCCAAAGAAACCCATAATGCAGCAAAATAGTGAGACACATTACAAATATGATGTCAGTGGAGCAGAATTTTGTCAAAGTGATCACAAGGTGACAAATACAGAAGTAGAATCTTACATGTGTGATGAAATTACAGGACAAAAAAAATGGCACACAAGTCAACAAACAGAAGAAAAACTTCATAATTGTGATGTTTTTTTAACAGAATTTTCTCATAGTGGTGCTTTAAACAGTCACAAAAGGAAGCACACTGGAGAGAAACCTTATAAGTGTGATGTTTGTGGAGCCGAATTTTCTCAGAATGGTGCATTAACGAGTCAAAAAAGGACACACACAGGAGAGAAACCTTATAAGTGTGATTTTTGTGAAGCAGAATTTTCTCAAAATAATCATTTAAAGAGACACAAAAGGACACACACAGGAGAGAAACCTTATAAGTGTGATGTTTGTGGAGCAGAATTTTCTACCAATGGCCATTTAAAGAGTCACAAAAGGACACACACAGGAGAGAAACCTTATAAGTGTGATGTTTGTGGAGCAGAGTTTTCTGAGAATGGCCATTTAAAGAGTCACAAAAGGACACACACAGGAGAGAAACCTTATAAGTGTGATGTTTGTGGAGCAGAATTTTCTACCAATGGCCATTTAAAGAGTCACAAAAGGACACACACAGGAGAGAAACCTTATAAGTGTGATGTTTGTGGAGCAGGGTTTTCTGAGAATGGCCATTTAAAGAGTCACAAAAGGACACACACAGGAGAGAAACCTTATAAGTGTGATGTTTGTGGAGCAGAATTTTCTCGGAATAGTTTGTTAAAGAGTCACAAGAGGACACACACAGGAGAGAAACCTTATAAGTGTGATGTTTGTGGGGCAGAATTTTCTCATAGGGGTGCTCTGAAGAGTCACAAAAGGACACACACAAGAGAGAAACCTTATAAGTGTGATGTTTGTGGGGCAGAATTTTCTCATAGTTGTGCTTTAAAAAGTCACAAAAGGACACATACAGGAGAGAAACCTTATAAGTGTGATGTTTGTGGAGCAGAATTTTCTCAGAGTGGTGCTTTGAAGAGTCACAAAAGGACACACACAGGAGAGAAACCTTATAAGTGTGATGTTTGTGGGGCAGAATTTTCTCATAGTTGTGCTTTAAAAAGTCACAAAATGACACACACAAGAGAGAAACCTTATAAGTGTGATTTTTGTGAAGCAGAATTTTCTCAAAATGGCCATTTAAAGAGTCACAAAATGACACACACAGGAGAGAAACCTTATAAGTGTGATGTTTGTGGAGCAAAATTTTCTCAAAATAATCATTTAAAGAGACACAAAAGGACACACACAGGAGAGAAACCTTATAAGTGTGATGTTTGTGGAGCAGAGTTTTCTGAGAATGGGGCTTTAAAGAGACACAAAAGGACACACACAGGAGAGAAACCTTATAAGTGTGATGTTTGTGGAGCAGATTTTTCTCTGAATTGTAATTTAAAGAGTCACAAAATGACACACACAGGAGAGAAACCTTATAAGTGTGATGTTTGTGGAGCAGAATTTTCTCAAAATGGCCATTTAAAGAGTCACAAAATGAAAATACACAGGAGAGAAACCTTATAAGTGTGATGTTTGTGGAGCAAAATTTTCTCTAAATAATAATTTGAAGATACACAAAAGGACACACACAGGAGAGAAACCTTATAAGTGGGATGTTTGTGGAGCAGAATTTTCTTGGAATGGTGCTTTAAAGTGACACAAAAGGAAACACTCTGAGCGTAGAGAAACCTTCATAAGTGTGATGTTTGCCCCAGCAAATTTCAGAATGGTTTTTAGAGATCACAAAAGGACACACACACAGGAGAAAAACGTCCGCTATGTGTTCATATTTGTCGTAAAATGACTTCTCCTAGAAGAGTCACAAAATGACTTTAGTTAATCAGCACATGTGCGTGTTTTTTTGATGTTATTATCCCAATTTTTGTGGGCAGAATTTTCGCGTAGTTTACGTTTTTCGTTGTTTTTGACTACACAAAGAGAGAAACGCTTTAAGTTACATTTTTAAGTGAAAGCAAATAATTTGTCAAACTACTTTGAAACATTTTGACATTGATGAGTGATTGTTTGGTAGACAGTTTGTTGTGGGCAAAATTTTATGCAGAAAAGCGTTCACTCTCACTAAATTTTTTTGTGAATTTTCCGTTGTCATATTCATGGCCTTATTAAAAAGCAACAAAAAATAGACCTACCGAACATCTGTAATCACTAGTTGTTTTGGTAGGTAGAACATGAGTGGGTTCGTTATACTTTAAAACATTTTGCAAACAAGAGTAAAAAAACTATTTAGTTAACTGTTATTACTTATTTATTTGTTTGAAAATTACTTGTTATGCACGATTGCATAAACTTTCTTTTTTCTTCAAAGTCAAGTTTACCATACTACAAATAAAAACTAAATCATGCTTATTTTTGGCCACAATTAAGTGTTTTAATGTTACTTTGTTTTTAACTGTGACGTTTGAAGAAAAAAAGAATTTTTATCGCACGACAGTAATTTGTCATTAAGATCGTAATTTTCAAACAAATTTTTAGCGTTTTTTTTTTCAATTTTAATGCAAAATGATTAAATATAAAACACTTGTTTAATACTTGACATTATATTTGAATTCTCTATCCATTTCCCTACAGTTTGGTATATAATAAGTACATGTTCAAAGGAAAATTCACAAACAAATTTAGACTGAAAGATGAACACTTCACTCTATAAAATTCTGCCCACAAAAAAAGTCTGGCACAGCGTGCAAAATAACTCTGGAATGAATGAGTTAAAGTGACACAAAAGGAAACACACAGTAGAGAAACCTTATAAGTGTGATGTTTGGGGAGCAGAATTTTCTCAGAATGGTGCTTTAAAGAGACACAAAAGGACACACACACAGGAGAAAAACCTTGTATGTGTGCTGTTTGTGGAACAGATTGTTCTCCTAATAACGCTTTAAAGAGTCATGACTTGGTAACTACAGTCAAAACCTTATAAGTGTGATGTTTGTGGGTCATTCTATGAATTTTTAATATATTGTGCTTTAAAAAGTCACAAAATGACACACACAAGAGAGAAACCTTATAAGTGTGATTTTTGTGATACAGAATTTTCTCAAAATGGCCATTTAAAGAGTCACAAAATGACACACACAGGAGAGAAACCTTATAAGTGTGATGTTTGTGGAGCAAAATTTTCTCAAAATAATCATTTAAAGAGACACAAAAGGACACACACAGGAGAGAAACCTTATAAGTGTGATGTTTGTGGAGCAGAGTTTTCTGAGAATGGGGCTTTAAAGAGACACAAAAGGACACACACAGGAGAGAAACCTTATAAGTGTGATGTTTGTGGAGCAGATTTTTCTCTGAATTGTAATTTAAAGAGTCACAAAATGACACACACAGGAGAGAAACCTTATAAGTGTGATGTTTGTGGAGCAGAATTTTCTCAAAATGGCCATTTAAAGAGTCACAAAATGAAAACACACAGGAGAGAAACCTTATAAGTGTGATGTTTGTGGAGCAAAATTTTCTCTAAATAATAATTTGAAGATACACAAAAGGACACACACAGGAGAGAAACCTTATAAGTGTGATGTTTGTGGAGCAGAATTTTCTTGGAATGGTGCTTTAAAGTGACACAAAAGGAAACACACAGTAGAGAAACCTTATAAGTGTGATGTTTGGGGAGCAGAATTTTCTCAGAATGGTGCTTTAAAGAGACACAAAAGGACACACACACAGGAGAAAAACCTTGTATGTGTGCTGTTTGTGGAACAGATTGTTCTCCTAGTGATGCTTTAAAGAGTCACAAAATGACACACACAGGAGAGAAACCTTATAAGTGTGATGTTTGTGGAACAAAATTTTCTCTAAATAATAATTTGAAGATACACAAAAGGACTCACACAGGAGAGAAACCTTTTAAGTGTGATGTTTGTGGAGCAGAATTTTATGAGAATAGGGCTTTAAAGAGACACAAAAAAGCACACACAGGAGAGACACCTTTTAAGTGTGATGTTTGTGGAGCAGAATTCTCTCAAAGTGGTGCTTTAAAGAGTCAAAAAAGGACACACACAGGAGAGACACCTCATAATTCTGATGTTTGTGGAGCAGAATTTTCTCAAAGTGGTGCTTTAAAGAGTCACAAAAGGACACACACAGGAAAGAAACCTTAAATGTCTGATGTTTGTGGAGCAGAATTTTCTCATAGTGGTGTTTTAAAGAGTCACAAAAGGGCACACACAGGAGATAAACATTATAAATGTGATGTTTGTGGGACAGAATTTTCTCAGAATGGGCTTTAAAGAGTCTAAAAAGGACTCACACAGGAGAGAAACCTTATAAGTGTGATATTTGTGGAGTAGAATTTTCTCTAAATAATCATTTGAAGAGTCACAAAAGGACACACACAGGAGAGAAACCTTATAAGTGTGATGTTTGTGGAGCAGAATTTTCTCTAAATAATCATTTGAAGACACACAAAAGGACCCAAATAGGAGAGAATCCTTATTTGTGATGTTTGTGGAGCAGATATTTCTCAAAATGATCATTTAAAAAGTCATAAAAGGACACAAACAGGAGAGAAACCTTATTTGTGATGTTTGTAGAGGAGAATTTTCTCATAGTGGTGCTTTAAAGAGACACAGCCTAGGCCGGTCCCAAGCCCAGCTGAAAAAGTTGGAGGGTGGCCTGCATGGAGGTCGTAAGGAGGCAGCCCCTCCACCATGCAAAGGCACAACAGGCTAATCACCTGTTTGCTTTAAACCATGATTATGCAAACTACAAAAGAGAAAACTGGACTGATTCTAAAGGTGACAAACTGGAACGGACTACGGACTATGACTTATGGAAATTGGAACACAAGAAGTGTAAATGGGAAAGAACAGGAGCTGGTGGAAGAGATGAGGAAAGCAAAACTAGAAATCCTGGCTATAATGGAAAGAAAGAAAAAGGGACAAGGAGTCATGGATCTTGATGGCAACATGCTGCTCTACAGTGGTGTACCTACATCTGAAAGAGCTAAATTGGGCATTGGTTGCATTGTAGCAAAAAACCAAAATGATAGTATCAAGGGATGGAACTTTGTCTCGGAGCACATTATGGTTGTAAAACTAAAAGAATGAGAAACCATAGTCAACCTGGTCATAGTGTATGCTCCAAATGAGGATGAGAGAGCAGAGATCAAGGAGGAATTCTTCGAGCTTCTTCAAAGGACAGTGGATGACAGCCTAGATGAAATTATCATGCTCGGAGATTTCAATGCCAGAGTTGGAAATGACCATGCTAGATGGGGTGGAGTTAGCGGAAGATATGGAGAAGATACTCTCAATGACAATGGAAAGCGACTCCTTAGATTCTGCGGTGAGAAGTGCATACATGCATATACTAGATGTGAACCAACAAGGAATGAGAAGTCAGTAATCGACTATGCCATAGTTAGGAGGAGCTCAATCAAGTATGTCCGGAATGCTAGAGTCTGGAGGGGGCCGGAGATTGGAAGTAATCACTACCTGCTTACAATCAAAAGAACAAATGAAAAAGTTGCTCAGCCAATGAACCGCCCAACATCATGCAAGAAACTAAGTAAATTAACGGGAGAAATGAGCATTAAGACCTACAAGCTGAGAGAGCCAGAAATTAGGACCAGATATCAGGGGCTTATTGCTATAGTGGTGAGAAACACAGAAGAACAACCTGATGACTTGAAAATCCTCTTGCTTAACTTCAAGGACATCATAAAGAAAGCTGCTGCAGAAGCAAGTGGTGGTCCGACTTGAAAACAAGAGAAAGAGGACACCTTGGTGGACATGGAAGTCAAAGAGAAAATAGAAGAGAAGAAATAGGCATGGAAACAATACTTAGGAGCTAAAAACACAGCAGAACATAACAGAAATATAGAGAATATGTGATACTAACAGAAGCAAAGAACAAGGTGCTGGCAGCAAAACAGAAGTCCTAGGAAGAATTTGGAGAAAAGCTAGAAAAAGATGCGCAAGAAAACCAAAATTTGTTCTAAAAGACCCTAAAGAACATGAGGAAGGAAAAACAATGCCCTCTCAAATTTATAAGGGACAAGCTAGGCAAATTGCTTACTGCCCAGAAGGAAGTAATGGGAAGATGGAAAGAATATTTCTCAGAACTCCTTGATGGTGAGCAATGTCAAGCATCAGAAATGATAACCACTGGCACAGAAGATAAACCAATGGTGGTGAAGATGACATGAAGATGGAAGAACTGAAGGCAGCACTGGAGAAAATCAAGATGGGCAAAGCAGCAGGGCATTATGGTATAACACAGAAATGGTTAAGTACATGGGAGCATCAGGCGACCTATTTCTCTTAAGGGTCCTACAGGTAGTGTGGTGCAACAAGACCATACCAAAGGATTGGGAGATTGCCATCATAACAACGATTTTCAAAAACGGTGACAATTGACAATGTGGAAACCATAGAGGCATATCCCTTCTCAGTGTCCCTGGTAAAATCTGCTCTAGAATCCTAGAGCAGAGAATCAGATGCCTAGCTGAGCCACAGTTAGATGAGGTCCAACAGCAAACCATAAATCAGAAGAGTTCAGGACCACCACTGGTGTAAGACTAGGTGATATCCTGTCACCTTATCTCTTCATACTCCTCATGGATGATGTCGTCAAGGCATGTAGAAAGAGAACAGGAAAGTATTCAGTGGGGTACTGGAAGATGAGACAGGTCTGAAATTCAGAGCTGGCATTTGCTGATAATGTTGCCCTGATTACTAAATCAGAGGCACATCTTCAATCCAACCTGCAAGTCTGTGACCTCTCATCGAGTGTTTTCAATTGGCCCTGCATCTGATTACAGTTATGGGACAGAAGAGCCAAGTCATCAGCAAAATCCAGATCATCTAACTGCTTAGTTAGAGTCCACTGGATTCCATTTCTGTTGTGTGTTTTTGATGTTCTCATAACCCAGTCTATTGCTAGTAAAAAAAGAAATGGAGACAAGAGGCATCCCTGTCACACTCCTGTTCTTATCCCAAACGGTTCTGTAAGCTGTCCTTCAAGAAGAACTCAGCATGTCATGTCTTCATATGTTTTCTTTATTAAATTATTGATCTTCAGGGAAACTCCATAATACCTCATCAATTTCCAAAGTGATTCTCTGTCTACACTGTCAAATGCCTCTTCATAGTCCACAAATCTGATGTATAGTGGTGAATTCCATTCCAGTCTTTGTTCAACTATTATTCTCAAAGTGGACTCTTTTAATCTCTCAAGGATAATCCTGTTTAATACTTTTCCGGGCACTGATAGTAACATTATTCCTCTATAATTTGTGCACTCTTGTCAATTTCCCTTCTTAGGCAACTTAACCAGATATCCTTCCTTCCATTCTGCTGGTATCTCTTCCTTTTCCCAGACTTTACCAAGTAATTTATATAACATCTCTGTAGCTGTGTCAATATCTGCTTTGATAGCCTCTTCTGGAATGCCATAAGGTCCAGACGCTTTTTCATCTCTTAGAAGCTTTATGGCTTTCTTTATTTCTTCCTTCATTGGTCTTTTGCCCTTAATTTGTAGCTCTTCTTCTGCTGACTGGATGTCCGAGGGGTTTTCTTGAGCTGGTCTGTTGAGAAGGTCCTTAAAATATTCTTTCCATCTCTTCATGTGCTCTTGTATATTGTTGAGCAGTTTTCCGTTCTTTTCTTTTACGAGGCAACTTGATTGCTTGTATTTCTCTGTTAGCTTCTTTGTGCTGTTATAGTTCTCTCATATTTCCTTTGGCTGCAGCATCTTCTGCCTCTCTTGCCAACTCCTCAATATACTTCCTCTTGTCTCTTTTGATACTTCTTTTTACATCTTTGTTTGCTTTTGTGTACACTTCTTGAACCTTGGCTTTGGAACTTCTGGTTTTGCTTGTGTTTAAATCTGCTTTCTTGTTTTTTCTGTCTTTTATCTTATTGATGGTTTCTGTTGTTATCCATGCTTTTTGTTTTCGTTCCCTTTTCCCCAGTATTTCTTTACATGTCTTATTCCATACCATTTTGATTTGCTGACATTACTCTTCTGTATTCTCTACATCTTCCAGCTGTTGAAGCATGTGGAATTTGTTTGATATTGTGACTACAAATTTGTATTATTCCTAGCCCATGTTTTCCCATGACTTCTTCAAAGCCGGTGTTGATTGTACCTATCCTTGCATTCATGTCACCCATCAAAATTGTGATGTCACTTATTTTTACTTTTTCCATAATTGTCTGTAGTCTAGTATAAAATGCTTCTTTCACAGACTCTTCTCTGTCATTAGGTGGTACATAACATTGGATGACATTTACATTTATTTTCTTTTTAGCTGTTTTAAAAGTAGCTGTTATTATTCTGGGTGCATGGCTTCCCATTCAATGAGTGCTTTCTGTGCTTCTTTAGATAACATAAGAACTACCCCTTCACTGTGGCGTGAACGTTTGTCTTCATGTCCTGAGGACAGCACCAATTCACCTGTGATGAGTTTCTTCTTGTTTACCCCCTTCCACTTTGTTTCACACTGTCCCAGAACCTCGATTTTATATTCCCTCATTTCTGCTGCTACTTGTGCCACTTTGCCTTGTTCGTTTAATGTCTGAACATTCCAGGTGCCAAATCTGGAAGTTCTCCTAGAAGACAGAAGGTTTGTCAGTAACACAGACCCCTTTTGGCTTTCTCTATGTTGCATCATACGCCTCCCTGCAAGAGGACCTTCCCCTGTCTTGGATGGCTGTGTTTTATTTTCCTTAATTGACTTGTCCATGTTTGTTGAAGTTTTTTATGGTTTAAAATTTTTACAGGATGGGGTAACCAGCCCCATGCCCAACCCTCCTTAGTAGCTTTCTATGACATGCATGGCAGGGAACAGTGTTACTATTCTTTGCTCTCCTTTCGGGCTCCGGATAACACATGGGTGATGCTCAAATTGTGCCATTAAAAAGAAAATTGCTATAAATGATTATGTGTGCTACAACAGAAATGGAATCCAGTGGACTCTGACAGAGCAGTTGGACGATCTTGATTTTGCTGATGACTTGGCTCTTCTGTCCCATAACCATAATCAGATACAGGACAAATTGAAAATGCTTGATAAGAAATCACAGCAATTGGGTCTGAAAATACACAGGGAAAAGACCAAAATAATGAGAATAAATGCAGGTAACGATAACAGGGTTGAACTTGAAATAACACCACTACATGATGTAGAATCGTACACATATCTTGGCAGCAATATAGACAAAGTTGGAGGGACAGACAGTGATATCAAAATAAGAATACAAAAAGCAAGAGGAGCTTTCATTGCGTTGGGAAATATATGGAGATCTAGAGAAATCGGATCCAACACGAAATAAAGAATCTTCAACTCAAATGTGAAGTCAGTCCTATTGTATGGCTCTGAAACATGGAGAACAACAAAGACAACAACCAAAGAGCGACAGACTTTCATAAATGGGTGCTTGCATAGAATAGAAGGATTAAAATGGTATGACAAGGTTACCAATGTGGAACTGATGACAAGAACCAGACAAGTGTCGGTTGAACAAGAGATGAGGAGAAGACGATGGCAATGTATAGGACACACACTGAGGAAACTTGTTAATAGCATTACAAGGCAGTCCTTGTTCTGGAAACCCCAGGGCAAGAGAGGCAGAGGTAGACCAAAAAGCACATGGAGAAGAGAGCTGGAAACAGAGGTGAAAATGATGAGGATAACGTATAAAGAACTTGAGATGATGGCACGAGACAGGAGGACTTGGCATGTGTTTGTTGAAGGCCTATGCTCCTTTGGGAGTGGAGGGTTATGAATAAATTATTTTTCAGTTCCCTAAGGAGCAGTGGGGCCACAACAAATGTATGTCAAGCCTTGATTTCCTGTGCCATCTGTTAAATGTCTTACCATAACTCTTTCATGTCTGCCTCCAGTTCCCATCTCAAAGTGTTTTTTTGGTTTCGCTCCTTCTGTCTATCTCTCTAAAAATAAATAAATACATATACATGTGTACACACACAAAATGGTACATATTACCACCTCAACAAAAATTAAAGATAGGAGCTACTGATGAGTGATAAAATACTATATATATGTTATATGGTGCTAATATGTATCTGTTTGTTAACATGGTGCTGAATATCAAATTATCAAAGATAATGTGATGGTGGTGGGACACCATGATACAGACAAAAAAAGCTAGCATTTAACTAAGAAATAGTTTTGTCATCTCTATTCTTAAACCTTTTGAAATTGCAAATACGTTCCTATATACAAGTATATATCACAAAATACAACTTAAGACTTGCTGGGCTAATTTTGTATATGTTTTGTATTTAACATTCAGGCAAAACAAACTGTCCAGTTTCAGACTTGATCAAAATCTGATAAGAATGAAGGGCACTTGAGTGCTACTCAGTTGGGGCTGTATGTGTTTGTTTTAGAAAAACTCCATCAATTTATCTCATGTCTCATTTTTAATTGTCAGTATATTGTGAGCTGTTTTCATTTCCAAGTGAATTCATGCAACATGGATACTACATCTGCTGATCACAGTTCTCACTAGAATGTGTGCTTTTGTACCAAGTGTTTCTTTATTAACTAGTAGGTCTGTACATTGTCAATCCATGTATTTCCTTTCACAAACTGTAATATTAAATTAAATTTCTCATTCCTAGACTAACTGAGACCTGAGAGACACAACACTGTACTAAGACACAGTTGAATTTCAAAGTACTCTCAGGCTGTATTTTGTCTGCTATTTTTTAAATGTTTGTTTTAAGTAATGTTTTTTGTTTAACATTTTAAGCAGATGAAACATATAATCCATTTTATAATATGCAGAAGTGTGTGACATTTTTTCCCTTGATGGCATCCAATTTGATCTATCAACTGCCATCTTAGCATTGAATATATCTCCATCTTCTGTCTCTTGTCTTGATGGTGCACTCTGATACTCTTTCCTGTCTATCGCTGGATGTTAACTTACCACTTACGGCACTGTCTTCCTCTACACTCAACTCTTTCCGGCTGCAAAGGTACAATGTTCTAAACAGGTATCATCATGCTCATCTACCCAGCTGTAAATGAGCACCATAATGTGCTCTTGATTTATGGAAGGCAAAGGCAGCAGGGACAGGAACTGGTCAGCTAAATTCAAAGAGCTGGACCTAGTATGGTGAAGTCTCTAACACTCCACTCCCCTACAGCAGTATCTGCTATGGGTCAACTTTGACCTTTTGTGTTTAAAAACTTGTTAATCTGATTTTGACCTCATTTCCTCCTTTCATTATTAGAAATGTGTACATGAGATGGGTGTGTACATGGGATGGTTGTATACATGAGATGGTTGTGTACATGGGATGGGTGTGTACATTCATACAATTTTTTATGGTAATGGGTAGCCACCTTATGCCCTGGTTATAATCACATATAATGGGACGTACAACTCAAATCATTTAGGGTGATGGCTAATTGTAAATTATTGTTATATCAGGGTTTCTTAACTGGTGGTCCATGGAGCCCTTAGTTGGGGGGGAGGGGGTTAGGCTGTGGATATCCTTAAGATTTCTTAATTTAATTTTACTCTGGAAAATTACGATAGATTTTTGCATATAAGTAAATATCTTCTTTTTACAGATTATTGTATTTCAGTATAACTGTATGTAAGCTTAACAATTTTTTCTTTGTAATAAAATGTATTACTTGTATGCAAAAAATGTAATTGTGTATATGTACATTCTTTCCAAGTAGTCCTTGGCCTTCAGTGGACTATATTTATATATATATATATATATAAATATATATATATATATATATATATATATATATATATATATATATATATATATATATATATATATATATATATATTATTTTTTTTTCTTTTCACTGAATTCACATTGTCAGTGTTATATTTGACACAAAATTCATTCTCTGTGTTTATGTTGATATGCCTTCCAAGCTATCTGACACGTCAGGTTTCACACCCACATTTAAGAAGCACTGCTGTACAGTTAATGGTTGATGCTTTATACTTTGTTGCTGTTCATTTTTTTTTTAATTTTGCATTCTTTGAATTTGTGTATGACCAAAGTTTGTGTCATTTATTAGTTTTTGTTAATTGTGAACATTAAAATTAACTAAATTATTTCAGTGGTTTGGTGTATACTAATAAACTGTATTACTAATGTATCCATCTCCAGTGTCATCTTATCTCTTGTTCCACTGGCACTTGTCTGGTTTTTATCAGTTCCACATTAGTAATCGTATACCACTTCAAGTGCAATGGGCTAATCACCTGTTTGCCAGTTACTCTGATTACATGTTTTTTGCCCAGGGGCTTTGTGCTCCTTGGGTCCCCTCTACACCTCGTTTTACGGGGTAGAAGAGGTTTCGACTATGAGATGAGATGAGATACCACTTCAATCCTTCTAATGTACACAAGTACCCATTTATGAAAGTCTGTAGCTTTTTGGTTGTTGTTTTTGTTGTTCATGTTTCAGAGCCATACAATAGGACTGACTTGACATTTCAATTTGAAGATTTTGATTTTTGGGTCTGACTTGATTTCTTTTGAGCTTCATATGTGTATGTGGTTTACTCATCACATTTTAGTTAACAAACACTGTACCAGTATGTCTGCAAAATTCGTACGGGACAAGATAGATGTGGGGGGCAGAATGAGAGTTCTTAATGGAGGGACATCCTCGTTTGTCTTCAGTAAATTAATATAAAACAAATATAAAGGTATGTTATCAGGCACTCGCAGGAAATAAAGAAGTAGAACACCAGACAACAGAAAAACAACAGACATGAGTGGCTTACCCAGGATTTGAACACCGGACCTTCCGCACGACAACCCCGCCTAGCCATGCAAGTGAATCACACTATCCTCCCTGCCATCTACGCATCATCAAAAATGATGTTTCAATAGCAGGTCATCAGTGCGAACCACAATACAGACACCAGAAGTCCACCATGGGCAGTTCAGCCTATTAATGACGCAATCACTTATCGTTTGTCTTCAGACTTCCACATTAATGACTCGAATAAGGCCGTAGTCAGCTCAAGGCTCATGACATCTCCAAACAGTCTTTGGGGACTGAAGTAGGTTGTTGCTATATGCTACTCCATTGCTGTATGTTGGGCAGGACTTCAGAAGGTGTTCGGCTGTCATTGGGCTGGTGCCACATGTAGCGAAAGGTTTTTCTGGTGTAATGATAGTGGTAGAGAAGAAGTAGATTCTCTCTCCAGAAAGTATGAAGTCCCAGTGCCAGAGAAGTGTAAATAAATAAATAAAGGGGCTGCTGTAAAACTGGTAAGGAATATAAGTATTTAAACTAAAAACACAGTATTTAATCAGTTTTACAAATAACGGTTCACAAGAAAGAAGGGACGTTTTGAGTTATTTGTAAAACTGATTAAATACCGTGTTTTTAGTTTAAATACTTATATGCCAGAGAAGTGCACTGGTATCACAATTGAGTTATGGCTGTGAATACTCTGAGATGGATAATAGATTTAGGCTTCAGAAGTATACTGTGCCACTTTTGCTATAGTAACCCTATGTGATAATATAATTAAATTAGAAAAAGTAACTCAAAACTTAACCGTTAAAAATTTACAAAGTCAATTGAGTACAATGTCATAATTTATTATGTACATCTATATATCCTTGTAATGAGAAATGGGTGTTGGAAGATTGTAAAATGTATGATTATTTATAGTTACAAATTAAAATAAATAATAGTAAAAAAATCTTGGATGAATCTTACTTACTTACTTAGTCGTTCCCATTCTACCGTGAGGTGTAGGGGTTTGGAAGAGAGAGCGCCAAACTATTCTATCTGCTGTCTTCCTCCTGGCCTGGTTCCATTCTAGTCCTCAGTCCTTCAAAGATTGTCTAATGTTGTCCTCCCAGCGGACTCTGGGTCGTCCGGGGGGTCTGGATCCCTGGCTCTTTGTTTCCCATGCTTGTCGTGGTAGCCGATCTTCTCCCATTCTGCAGACATGGCCAAACCATCTTAGTTGGGACTGTTCTACTTGGGTCTGCAGGGGGTGGGATTTAAGGCCTTGACGTATCGTCTGGTTGCGTACCATGTCTCTTCTTGTTACTTAAACCACCTTCCTCAGATACTTCATTTCTGAGGTTTGGATCTGGCTTTTGGGGGTTGTAGTCATTGCCCATGACTTGCATCCATATGTCACGACTGGGACATAGGTGGAGCGGTATACAGCCATCTTCGTTTTCTTACCAACCTCTCTCTTGCTGAGGAATCCTTGATTTATGGCCTGAAAAAGTCTCACAGCTGCTGCTTTTTGAGTGGCCAACTCTTCTTTGATGTCTCCCTTTGGTCTATTAATAGCTCCGAAGTATTTACAGTGGTCGACCTGCTCCAGGACCTGTTCTCCCAGCTTAATCTGATGTTTTCTTTCTTCTCGTGATATCACCATGGATTTTGTTTTAGAGCTGCTGATGACCATTCCTCTTCCAATGAAATTATAAAAGTATGTCACAGTATATTTTTGATATATCCTGCTATCTAGTCTCTGTCTTTTGCTATGTAGATGATAAGCAGCACTGGTAATAATGGAGAACTTTGGGGTAGTCCTCGGCAAATGTGCATTGGTTCTGATGACCAAGTTGCAAGGCGAAATGCAACTGATCTCTCCATTAAGATAGCTGCTACCCACCTTCTTATCCATGAGTTTACATTACATGCCATTATATTGTCTATTAAGATTGCATAGTTCACACTGTTATAAGTATCCTCTAGGTCAATTGCGTCAGCCACTGTTTCTCCCTGTAATCCCTCGTATACATCATACGCAAATGTTCCAGCGGTACCCAATGTAGTTTTCATAGGCTTAGGGTATCAGGAAGGATGTGTGCATTTTCGAGGTGGCTCATTACTTGTCGTGCAACTATCTTTTCAAGTAATTTACATTAGACATTCTGCTGAGCAGTGTTGGCTTTTTGCCAGGTTTAGGAAGTGACCGAAGGTAACTGTGCAGCCAATCTTCCGGCATCTCAGCATTCTGTATTCTGGTATTGAAATCGCTCTCCATATTTATAATGGCTGTGTCGTCGAGCTGTTTAATGTCATGGTATTGTACACCATCAAGAGCCGGAGCAGTGTTTCTGCTGGTTTTCAATGTGTACACCACGTCCTCTTCAGAAATGAGATGGAAGTATATCTGGCCTCTAAGGCCATTTTCCAGAACAGTCCTTTATTTTCAGGCTGGCACTTGTGTCACCTTTATCCGCTTTCTTCACATATCGATTGAACATTGCTCTTCCTTTCTCTTCGTCCGTCTTCAGGCTTAGTCCTGTAGAGCTTTTCATATTAGGGATGGGTTGGCTTGCATCTTTCATATTAGGTATGGGTTGGCTTGCACCTTTCATATTCATTCTTAGATGTAAGGGCCAGAATTTATGTAGGGTTTTTTCCGTGCCCACATTTGTCACAAAGTCTTTCCACACTTTCTCTTTGGCCTCCCCCTTGCCAAGCTCTTGAATCTAGTAATGGCTCTTTGCATTGTCTCCTTCATCTCTTTAACCTCTCTGTCATTCATCATTCTCTGGTTTCAAGCTTTACGCCTTTCCTATGTTGATCTTTCTTTTTCTATCCATGCTTCCTCCACTGTCTTATTCCACCAGGGAAGTTGGGTGGAAGGTGTTCTTGCTGTCCTTTGTTTGGCATTTTGACGCAATGTGTGTTAAAGAGGTGTTACAGTCAAGTGAGCCTGTTGGATACTTGAAGGTTTGTTTAGGTTTCCTGTGTCTAGTGGTCATACCCTTTTCAGTGAGTATGACGCAAGGTAGGAGATCGCTTTCCTGTGCACCTAATAATCCTAACGCGCCATGGTGATGGCAGCACTAGAGATGAATGCCAGATCTATGACACAATTTGTATCCCCAGGTTTAATTGCCAGTCTAATTGGACACCCATCATTCAAGATGGTAAGGTTCATGTTACGTCATGCCTAGCTCAAAGTTATACCCTGCCTATGTTCCGTGATGTTCCCCCACACCTTGGATCTAGTATTGAAGTCGCCAGCAATTAAACACCTTATGGTAGAATCTTCAGACAAATCCGCCTGAAAATTCCAACTACTCTCTGCTGTAAGATGGTCGACATGAGCATATAAATTGTGGACTCGCCACTCTGTATTTACAGCAATCCCCTGCAATTCTGCATCCTCACTAGTTTGGGAACTTGTATCCAGCCACGTACGAGGGAGCTTGCCCTCGTCTACCACGCCCACATGGATTGGAGTAACATATGTAGCCTTGGCAATTGATAACACTATCTCTCCTGGATCTTGAGAATATCGAAACTGTAGATCAGTGGTTCCCAACCTGTGGTACGCGTACCCCTGGGGTACGGGACAGGACGTTCAGGGGTATGCAAAAAAAAATGGAGTAATGGTGGAAAGAAGATACATATGTCAACAGTGTAAAAGACAAGTCAAAAGTTGTGAAATTAATTCAACGCTATACTATACAACATGAACTGTGTGAGATAATCTCCGCCGTTTTTCTTGAGCGCCACTGGCGTGCTGTCTGCTTGGACTGGTGTGTATGAAAATCTATGGCGTTTCGTGTGACCACAATTCAATATTTTTACACAATAGTCTTCATTATGATGACTATGGGATTATAGTTGTGCGTTGAATATTTCATCAAAAATGTGACTTGTTTGATCTTCCACACTATCTATGAACGTCTAATGTCCCGGAAGTAATAATGTCGATTCTTGACCCAAATTTTACAAACGTGAGACAGTGAGACAGTGTTTCTATATACAGTAGTTTTTGTCATTGGTTTAACTTAACTTAAAGTGATTAATTGTTCAATTCGTGTATTATCAGATATGGATCAGTGGTTGAAAACCGGCACAGTAAAAAAAGCTGAAACATAATGTGGAATGTGATCAATCGCCAAGTACTTCCCAGGACACGCCTAAGACTTTCGTGCAGGATAGTGAAAAGACACGATCTTCAGTTTTACATAGAGCTAAAAAAAGAAAATACAGTGACGAATACATGAAGTATGGGTTTTCGTTTATAGGAGATGATGACTGTGCTAAGTCCCACTGTGTAGTGTGTCGGGAAGTATTATCCAATGGTAGCATGAAACCTTCGTTACTCTTGCGGCATTTACAAACAAAACAAAACAACCAAGTTATGAAAACAAGGAACGCAATTTTTTTCAGCGCCTATCGAAACAACAGAATGTGACATCGCACTTGTCGTCAACTAACAAAGATAATGAAAATGCGGTTGAAGCCTCCTACAGTATTAATTATCGTATTACTAAATGTGGTAAAAATCATACTATAGCTGAGAATTTAATCTCTCCTTGTATAAAAGATGCCATTCTGTGCATGCTCGGAGAGGAACATGTTCGCAAAATGAATGCTATCCCTCTGTTGAACAATACAATTTCTTGAAGAATGCAGGATATGTTGAAGCGAGAATAATAAGTAGAATTAAAAATAGCAAATTCTTTGCTATTCAAGTTGACGAAAGCACAGATATTGCTAATTTCGCTGTTTTGCTTGTTATTGTGAGGTATTTGAAAAGCAATGAAGTTGAAGAAAACTTTTTGCTTTGTCATCCTCTGTCAGGGCTTACAAGAAGTGAGGATATATTTCATATTATTGATTCTTATTTCAAAGAAAAGGACGTTAATTGGTCTATTTGTTGTGGACTATGCACTGACAGAGCCAAGTCTATGTCAGGTTGTTACTCCGGTCTTCGCGCTCGTGTCACGAAGGTAGCCCCCAATATAACCTGAAGCCACTGCTGCATCCACAGGCAAAGCCTTGCATCTAACCGCCTCCCTGGTGAATTAAAAGTTGTTCTTGATGAAGCTGTGAAAGTGGTTAATTTTATAAAGTCAAAGTCCACAAACTCGAATCTTTTCAAAGCACTGTGTGAAGAGATGAATAGTCTTCATTCTACCCTGCTTTTTCATACCCAAGTAAGGTGGCTCTCTCATGGTAAAGTCCTTACCCGGCTGTTCAAGCTTAGACATGAAGTCCAACTTTTTTTTAAAGACATCCTTTCCAACTTACTTTAACGTTACACGACTGTGATTGGCTTCAGAGTCTTGCATACTTATCGGATATTTTCCTACAAATAAACAAACTAAATGTAGCACTTCAGAATAGCTGGGTAACGATCTTCAATGTTTCAGACAAAATTGGATCTATGATTAAAATATTAGATTTTTGGAGGTCGTGTATTGAGAAAGGCCAGCCTGAGGTATTTGAAACTCTGCACAATTTCCTATCTGAGAACGAGCTGCACCTCACCCAGAAATTGAGCGAGAAAATAATTGAACACTTAAAAGGGCTAAAATCATCTTTCGAGAAGTACTTTCCTAAACCTGGAAAAGAGAGCTACTTGATTGTAAATCCCTTTGAAGAAGAATATTTCCAAGTAGCCACATTATCAATCAACGAAAAAGAGAAGTTGATTGAATTTTTGACTGATACTACTTTAAGAGCTGAATTCAAAGGAAAATTCCTTATTAACTTTTGGGGAGACATCAGCAGAGAATATGAACAGCTGACCGACAAGGCGTTTACGTTTCTGTTGCCATTTACAAATACTGAGCTGGTGGAGAGGGCTTCCTCTTCTTATACCTTTATAAAAAATAAATACCGTAGTAAACTGAATGCAGGTCCAGAATGGAGACTGTATCTTACATCACTTGAACTTGATTTAAAAAAAAAAAAACTATGCGCCTCAAGGATCGCACTGAACATTTGTCATGGTCCCGTGGCATGTGTGTTATAAAAAGTGATTTCAACTTTTAACAATAACAACGTTATTATTATTATTATTATTAATAAATTAAATGTGTTAATTTTTATTGCAACTTCTTATTTTTTCATGTAAAAATATATGCACTGTTTGTTCACCTTTTTATTACATTGTTTTTTTAATCCCATGGTTGGCCCCTTTATTTCTGGTTATAATCTATAAATTTTGAATAACAGCAACTATATTAATTTCAAATATGTTGCAAATATTAGGAGTAACATTTATAGAAATAGGCTGCCAAGGGGTACACAAGTGAAAAAAGGTTGGGAACCGCTGCTAGATGATTGTTTCTATAATTGCTCTCTTTGACTGACACTTCGACAATTCCAGTATCCTATACGCACATATTTCATCGAGAGTTTAACCCACTGTGCCACAGCTGTTAATGTATGGTTCAGTACCACTGTTGTCATCCAAACTGTTGGTTTATGGTTCAGTACCACGGTTGTCATCCTAACTGTTAGTGTATCAAGGTGAGATTATCATTCTAGCTGTTAGTATGTAACGAGGAGGTTATCATTCTGTCAATATATCAAGATGACTATTGTCATCCTAGCTGTTAGTATATCAAGGTGAGACTGTTATCTTAGCTGTTAGTATATCAAGGTGAGATTGTCAACCTAGCTGCTAGTATAACAAGGTAAGATGTAACTTCTTATTACTTTACAAGTCGGACAGGAAACAATTAGTTCATCCTTGTCCGTCCAAAATGTGTCACCCATACAAGTAATCTTTTATCTGTCGTGCACCCTAGTCTTATCATCGATTAACAAAATACGCTAGGGCTGCACCCGATATAAATCTACCTGGCTGTCGTTAATATTATCTCAGCCTCTCCCTGCAAAGCAGGGAGAAATGGATAACAAACAAACATGAAGACTTATCCCGAGAGGAGTGTAAGAAGGAAAATACAAAATATCTGCTAAATGGAGAGAGAAAGAAAAAAAGTGCTACGTTGAAAAACCTGTAATTTGTCAGTACTACAATTGTATCTGATTACTGCCGTAGTGAAAGAGAGATCGAGAAGGGTTCGCCCCATTCCGTCACATTAATGATGACTTATCCTGAGAGGAGTGTAAGAAGGAAAATACAAAATATCTGCTACATGGAGAGAGAAAGAAAAAAAGTACTAGGTTGAAAAGCACTTAATTAGTCAGTACAACAATTGTATCTTATTACTGCCGTAGTGATAGAAAGATAGAGAAGTGTTTGCTCCATTCCGTTACATTAATGATGAAAATATCACGATTAACCTTGTAATATAATACATTAATAATACGAACCACACATTGTAATAATATGCGAATCTTCACATGTACGACATCCTGTAAATAAACATGGCTACAAACTGAACATGCTTTTACTGAGTGCCTTCTGAAACATGTGTGTGCTTGTGTAGATGACGAGGTAATGCTTATATACATACATCATAACATTACATGGTGGCAGCGGTCGATACCGGACTGACGCAAAACAGCTACACGATAACACGTGAGTACAGTATTCGGCTAATTTTCGTCATCGAGGTCAGCCATGGCGGCGAAACAATATCGCAACGCACCGCAAATGAGATTCGCCGGTCAAGATGATAAGAGTGAAGCTTTCTTGTTATGGCGCCAACGCATAGATCTATATTCCAAGACCACTGGTCTGGAAGGACAAACCCTAACTCCATATATCCTAGAAGCATTGGACGATGAAGGTTTGAAAATTTACAACAGTTTTGCTACCGCCATGCCTGTGGAGTCGGCGACAGACCCCGCAGCCATATTGGACGAATTTGAAAAACGTCTGATAATAAAGCACACGAACTTTAGAGCGGCAAGATTAGAACTTCACCACCTGCGACAGAAACCTAGTGAAAGTCTAGATGGTTTTTTCACTCGCATCAAGGAGAAAACAAGTGTATGCAAATTTAACAAAGAAGAAGAAAAAGAGCGAATTATCGAACAGATCCTTCTCAGCACACCAATGCCAGAGTTCCAGAAATGGATACTGAGCCAGAGTGATACACTAACTTTACAACAACTTCTGGATGAAGGCAGGAAACACGAGGCACAAGCACTAAACATTAAACAAATTCAGCAAGGTACAGTAACAGCCCAGGTGGATGCAGTAAAAAGCTATAAACCCAAACAAAACAAAGCAACTGGTTCGAAGCAACAAGAAAAACACAACACAAGCAGAGGTGCTATGTGTAAATGTTGTGGCCTAAACCACATACAAAACCACTGTCCAGCTAAAGACTCTACATGTCATTACTGCAGAAAGAGGGGCCACTGGATAAAATTATGTTTCAAGAGGAAACAAGACAGTGCTCAACACAAACTTCACAGCAGAAAGTCGTCAAAACAAACACACTCTATGATGACTGAGGACCTTGACTCCAGTGAAGAAAGTGATCCTTCCACTTTTGATACTGTGAAGATACTAACTTTCAGTAATGAACCAAAGAGAACGCAGGCTTTCTGCAAGGTACAATTCCGAATACCAGGAATTAAAATGCACAAAGAAAGAAACATTCGGTTCAAGATAGACACAGGTGCCCAAGGTAACACTCTACCCTTAAGAATATTCAGACAGATCATGCCTGACAAGGTGGATGAGCAAGGATTTCCCACAAGGGATGTAAAACGTAGGAGTGGCAGGACAAAGCTAAGAGCTTACAATGGAACAAGTATAGACTGTTTTGGAGCAGTAACACTTGAATGTTCATACAGAGGCTCTGAATGGACATTGTCAACATTTTACTTGGTAGATGTTGAAGGACCTGCAATTTTGGGTTTACCAATGTGCGAAAAGCTGAGTGTGGTAACTATTAACAACATTAAAGAGGATATAGGTCTTGCAGATGCTCTCAGCAGACTACCAAACCCCAACAAGACAGCAGATCTTACCCCAAACATCAAAGTTGATTTTGTCAAGTTTAGCGGTAATCGGCTTGAACACATCAGAGAAGACACAATGAGAGATCCTATCCTTAACTCTCTCAAAGAACTGATATACCATGGATGGCCAAGCTCTATCAGGGAAGTTCCAACACACATCCGTCCATACTACTCTATGAGGGACGAGTTAAGCATCGAAGATGGTCTGATCCTTAAAGGAGATCGCATTATTATACCAGAAACACAACGCGATATCATCCTTAAACAGCTCCATAATAGTCACCTTGGTATTGTGAAGACACAACTGAGAGCAAAGAAAGATGTTTACTGGCCACAGATAAACAAGGACATAGAAACACTATGTAAAAACTGTTCAATTTGCCAAGAACATGCAAATAGGCAGTGCAGAGAACCTCTCATACCATCAGACATACCATTGAGCCCTTGGAGCATTATAGGAACTGATATTTTCTCAATCGACAATAATGACTATCTTATTATTGCTGATTACTACAGCAAATTTCCCATCATTGAGAAACTTCCACAACCCTCACCATCAGCTGTTATTGCAGACATTACAAAGAAGTATTGCAGCATGTTTGGCATCCCAGATGAAATTAGATCAGACAACGGTCCACATTTCTCAGGTCAAGCATACAGAAACTTCACTAAGGACTGGAAGATCAAACACACAACATCATCACCTAGATACCCCAAATCTAATGGTTTCATTGAGAGACAGATACAAACTATCAAGTCAATCATGAAGAAAACAAGAACAGAGGATGTACACCTAGCACTCTTGAGATGGAGAACAACACCGGTAGACAGTAAGATCGACAGTCCAGCAGAACTTATGTTTGATAGAAGAATTAAAGACCTTCTACCATCTAAGGTCCACTTCCGTCCACAACATAGAGACAGCACATATGATCAACTTCAGCATCGTCAGCAAGTTCAGAAATCCAACTATGACAAATGTGCTAAAGACCTACCACCATTACATCCTGGTCAGCATGTGACTACCTACAACCACGACAATGACACATGGTCAAAAGCAACAATCATTTCCAGAAACCCTGAACCCAGGAGCTATACCTTAAGACCAGACAGCAGCAACAACCTCCTGAGGCGAAACAGAGTGGACATTAGAGAAATCCCACAGAATACAACAGAGAAGAGAATTCCCACGCTTACAACAGGCAATGCAGTAACTCCAGACCTTGGTACCCCACAAAACCAACAAGCGCCAAGGCCGAAATCACAACCAACTCAAGCTAAACCAGGGACTTCCGCAGAACCACCAGCACTTTACACCACTCGTTCTGGCCGTACAGTGACACCTCCCAGCCGATACAGACAGTGACATATATATACTCACACTGAGCATTACACATACTTATCCTTTCTCACATGAAACATTTCGTTGGAAATGTTTGCACACATTTTTTTTTTCAAAAAAGGGGGATGTAATATAATACATTAATAATACGAACCACACATTGTAATAATATGCGAATCTTCACATGTACGACATCCTGTAAATAAACATGGCTACAAACTGAACATGCTTTTACTGAGTGCCTTCTGAAACATGTGTGTGCTTGTGTAGATGACGAGGTAATGCTTATATACATACATCATAACATTACAAACCTCGGGTTATAATTAGGCTATATATTATTTTCAATTCCAGATAATATGAACAACTGCCGATATGGGAAAGTGGCATCACACGTGTCAAATCTTTGTAAATAGGGAAAATCATAATTACCAGTTATGCTTGTATGTGAAGAAACCCCAAGAAACAAATAACGAAATAAAAACGAAAAAAACCAAGCGGAAACTCCAAACAAGAATAATATTAAGGGGGAGGGATGTAAAGGCCTTGTGGTTCCCATTATATAACTGACTTTAACAGATATTTCATTGACTTTCACCTGTTAAAAGTCATGTGCATTGTAAAAACATCATAAGATCTTCACATTCCCAATTACTACATATTAACCTTTGTTCGTGTTAAATATTGTTTGACTATATTACGCAGTTCCCTACGTCTGTTTATTCTTAACACTTATTCCATATTTTTAGTTTAATTTGATGTCTTCAAATAATCTAATATTGGTATTCTCATTTGTTCATTCCTTTTACATTTTAACAAGAAAAGTTCTTTATTATTGTCTTGAAGACATTCTGCACAGTAAGGTTCTTCTATTCTGAAATAGCCTTTTCCCTGTTGTAGTCTGAGAAGTTTCTTATTACTGGGAATTTTCAATTCCTTAGATATCTGACATTTTCTTGTTGGAGCCTTGAACATCTTATATGCATATCTTCTTTTCAGATTTTTATCCCACTCTGCGTACCATAGATCTGTTATTAAATCTTTAATTAAGCTCTTAATCTCTGATTTGCTCATCCCTACATTTATTAGATTTTTATCAGATCTACCTTTCTTGGCTTCTTTATCTGCCTTTTCATTTGCCTGTATGCCAACATGTGAAGGTATCCAAGCAACGAAGACTAAACATCTTGAATATAAGTATGTAGTAGTCTCTCATCTCTTTCATTGTCACATGACCCCGGCATGACCTGGACAGTAGATCCTTATCAGTTCTTGAAGATTACATGCTTCTATGGAGGTTTTCCATTCATGTCGAAGCTAACCATTTTGGACCTTTCGAAGCAGGGTTGTGAGTCTGATACAATAACTGCCTTTGTTAATAAAGTCTCAGACAGCCATCTGGGTATACAGTAATGCTGTCTTTTGATAGTTGTTGTATTTATTTATTGGCTGTGTTTTTTATATTTTCTATATTATGTGTTTACTTAAGTATTTATGCTGGTATTCCGTGTCCGGTTTCTTGATCTCCCTGGGTGGAACCACTGGCTTGTACTCACATCTGCAATTAATTGATGTAATTAAAGTACCCAGGTGGACAATTTCCTCCATACACTTCCATCCATACTGTAGAGTATCTAGTAGTTTTCATTGGATTGGCATGAGTTGTTAGTTGGCATCTGGTAAAAGCTGTATGTGCTGGGTGAGACTTATCTAACATAACTTTGTTCATGGAATTTAGTCTTAATTCATTTCTGTGTAATTGTAAGGGTAGAATTCCTAAAGCTACCTCTAGAACTCCCACTGATGTAGATCTGATTTCACCTGTTATTAATCATAAGGCTTGATGCTGAATTCTGTGTAATTTAATCTTGTTACTGTGTGCAGCAAGGTGATATCCTGTCACCTATCTTTTCATACTCCTCATGGACGATGTTATCAAGGCATGTAAGGAGAGAACAAGAAAATATTCAGTGGGGTACTGGAAGATGAGACAGGTATATATTTCAGAGCTGGCATTTGCTGATGTTGTTGCCCTGATTGCTAAATCAGAGGCACATCTCCAATCCAACATGCAAGTCTGGAAGGAAGAGCTGGAGAAGAGAGGGATGGTCATAAGCAGCTATAAAAAAATTCATGGGGATATCACGAGAAGAAAGAAGACATCAGATTAAGCTGGGAGAACAGGTCCTAAAGCAGGTCAACCACTTTAAATCTCTCGGAACTATTATAGACCGAGAGGGAGGCATCAAAGAAGAGTTGACGACTCGAAAAGCTGCAGCTGGGAAACTTTTTCATGCCATAAATCAAGGATTCCTCAGCAAGAGAGAGGTTGGTAAGAAAACGAAGATGGCTGTATGCCCCTCCACCTATGTTCCAGCCTTGACATATGGATGCGAGTCATGGCAATGACTACAACAAAAGCCAGATCCAAACCTCAGAAATGAGGTATCTGATGAAGGTGATTGAAGTAACAGGAAGAGACATGGTCCGCAATCAGACGATACGTCAAGGCCTAAAATGCCACCCCCTGCAGACCCAAGTAGAACAGTCCCAACTAAGATGGTTTGGCCATGTCTGCTGAATGGGAGAAGATCGGCTACCACGACAAGCATGGGAAACAAAGAGCCAGGGATCCAGACCCCCAGGACGACCCAGAGTTCGCTGGGAGGACAACATTAGACACTCTTTGATGGGCCAAAGACTAAAATGGAACCAGGCCAGGAGGAAGACAGCCGATAGGTTCGTCTGGCGCTCTCTCTTCCAAATCTCTACACCTCACGGTAGAAATGGAACGACTAAGTAAGTAAGTAAATACTGTTGTGCAGCAGAGTAATATATTATACTTTCAAAATCTATTTTTCCTCTGATAAAAGATTTGTAAAAAATAAGCATTGTCTTAGTGCTTGCACTCCATCCATTACCTCTCAAATATCTTTAAAAGTTAGTCAGTCCTCTGCAAGACTCCACTAGTTTATCTATGTGTTTATTTCAGTTTAGTTGTTGGTCCAATGTCATTCCTAGATATCGAGTGGTTTGCACTGTATTAATGTTATGCCCTTGGAAATTTATAGCTATAATTTAATTTTTAATAACCCTACCGTTACTGAAGAACATTCTCACTGTTTTATGTGTATTCAGATGAAATCCTCATTTGTGTCATCCATTTACATACTTTATTTTTTTGTTTTTGTAGATCATTTTATAATTTTGGCAGATGTTTCCCAGTTCTCCATATAGCAACATAATCTGCAAACTGTAAAAATGTATTTCTTATATCATTAAATTCTTCACTCAAATCATTTACCATAATTGTAAAAATTGAAGGAAATATCACTCATCCTTGGGGTATTCCATTTTGTTGTTCATACAGTTCTGATCTATCATCTCTTCGCATTTTCTTAGTCTTGATCACTACGATGACTGCTGAACATCTCACTCTTGAACTAGTTATTGGGTCTAAACTAGGAAAAGATGCAATATGGCGGTTAACGCCTCGTAGCATGTTCTTCTTTTCAATCGATTGTTAAAACATCTAGTTGACGGCTATACTCTTGACATCATTTTCCTAGTTAAAATATCACATGTCTAGGTACACGTGACGTTCGATGACCAATGAAAACAGTGGTGTCTAACGGATTGTAGTCTTCATAACATTTCTGCTCGTTTCTTGTCCTTAACAAAAGGAAATGGGGCTCATGATTAAACTCACGTTTACACAGCTAGACAACTCATAGCAAACTAAGCAAAAACGGAAGGGAAAGAGAGTAAAAGAGTTTGCTTACCCTATTTGTAGGTCTACCGTGACCATTTAACTCACAAATCATATCCGTTTTCTATAGTTCATAACTAAAATCTCGCTGAGGTACTGCTTACAATTATGTAATAGTTATGTCCACTGCATTGTACGTGGTAACACAGAGGTAGGTATTTGTCGTGATTTGAATGCGAATCGCTGGTACTTTTACCTGAACTATCTGCCTGTCTTATTTTCTGCTGTAGTATCCTCCCACTTGTCTTTATAATAGCTCCTACAATCTCTATTTCTTTGCATTAGACACGTCACTCTTACATTTGACAGGCTGAATTCAACCCCTTTACACGGGCATAGGCATCTAGATAAAGGTCCTTTTATTCTGACTTTCTTGTAGATGACGGCAAGTTTCCTGATTCTTTGATTCACATAGAACCTGGGGATTCAGGGAATCGACCTTAACCGTTCATCTGTTTGAAAGCATCGTCCGAATTACCGCCTAAGTATTGCTAAAGATTGTGTATCTTTCTTTTATCAAGGGACGCAATGGAGACAGCTCCTGAGGTCCGTATGTCTTATTACCCACTTCTCAATGCACGTGCGACCCACCTGCTGACTTGATCTTACTATTTAAGCTAGGTGCCCCTAACATTCCTTGCCATTTCTTCAGACAAGTTTTTTGCGTAATTTACCCACGTGACAACTGCTATTACCTTCGGTTATGTAGATACTTTTAACAGTACTATTGTGCTCGTAAGCTGTGTGTGTAGGATTTGCTTTGGCTAACGCAGCCACTTTAAAAATGATTGGTCGCGTTGCGCAGCGAAAACTGACGCACCCGCAAGTGACCTGAAATTTTCAATCGATGAAGTGGGCGAGACTGTAATTGGAAAGCCTGAAATCTAATGCAAAACAGATTGAAAGAAGGAAGAGAACCTGTTTTGATTTGTGTGGGGTGGGAAACGGAGAGGGAGAGTTTGTTTATGTTTGCATGAGTGAGATAAAAAAGGTGTGCCCGTTATAGGTTATTAATAGAATGTTGATTGCTTGTTTATTTCCAGAGATCTTTTGTCACCCCTGTCAGTGCTGCTTGTTATATTGCAGTTCTTGTTATGCTGCAGTCCCATTTTACTGCAGTTTCCCAATTATACTGAAGTTTTTCCAGTTTATACTACAGTGTCTAGCATTACTTCTGATCCCTTAATTTACATACCTACAACACATAGTGCCGCCATTTGCTATTATTCATAACTCCATACGAACTGCCTCCATTGCCATCCATGATTATGAGCAATACGGTCAGCCCCATTGATATTCGATTAAGACGGCAAATACTGATATAACGTCACAGAGGAGTAGTCAGTTGCCTTTACTTGATACCTGTCTGTGTTCAAGTCTTCACCAACCAGTAAAAGAGGTGCATCATTGGGCCATTTATGGTTACTCGTTTCGCCAACGGAAGCCATTTGTCGGATATACGAGGTAGCTCCAAGAAGTTCCAAGAATCTGGGTATTGTAAAGAAATAAGTAACAATACAATTATTTACACTGCATTTTCTTCAAAATAGTCTCCTTCGGCAACTACACACTTCTGTCAACGTCCATACAGCTGTTGGAAACATTCCTGGAACCCATTCTTTGACACCTGTCTCAGTTGCTTTATCGCATTGGTGATTACGTCCTCAACATCCTTGAATCTCTGCCCTTTCAATGCCAATTTTAGGCGAGGGAACAAGAAAAAAATCAGACAGTGTGAGGTCGGGAGAATATGAAGGATATTCCAGGACAGTTGCGAGATACTGCTTCACCAGTATGGATCGATGTGCTTGCGCATTGTCATGTAGCAGAACCCAACTGTTTGTTCTCTGTTTTTCTGGGCGTTTCCTTCTGATTTCATCTCTTAGATGACGCAGGATATCAACGTACATATCCTTGTTAACCGTTCGGCTTTTCATGAATGAATTCATGATAGACAATACCCTGCGAATAAAAAAAAACTTCCAACATAACTTTTCTTTGCTCTGGTCCAAACGAAATTACTTTGTCCGGGGAGATGAGGGTGATTTCAAATCAGAGGACTGACGTTTAGTCTGAGGATCGTACAAAAAACACCATGTCTCGTCTCCTGTGATTATGATGTTGAGAAAATTGTTATCTTGATCAGCTACAGTGATTAAGTCTCCTGCCAGTGTCAGTCTCGTATCATTCTGTTCAGGAGATAGCATTTTGGGAACCATGTGTTGACAAACACGGTCCATGTGCAGTTCATTGTGAAGAACAATGTCGCAACTTCCAACTGATATTCCAACTTCTGAGGCTATTTTTTCTATACTAAGTCTTCTGTCAACACGAACAACGTTCCAAACACGCTCAATATTTTCATTGGTTATCGAGGTAGGCAGTCGTCGGCTACGTGGATCATCATCGACACTAACACGTCATGTGACATGGAAACGTAAATAGATCCTCAGAAATCCGCCTATCTTGTTTCTCCATTAGTATTTATGTATTGCGACGTATATGTTGAAGTCACGCCTATTTTGCTGTTTTCATGCGCTGAAAAATTTGTTTACCTACGTTTGACAGGCTAGATAACAGTCAGCGAGAGCGATGATTCGCTTTTATCAATCATCACGCAAGCTGATTTGGCAATCATCATTGCTGAACAGACAGACGTGCGCGTAGAAATAAAAGCGGCTTCTTTGATAAGGGGAAACGCGAGCAGAGTTCCCGACGTAACTGTTTGATGTTTAACTTTTCAGGGGACCTAAGCAACTAAAGGGCGATAATATTATTAACGTACCTTGGAAGTATTTGATATACGGCAGCGGAGGAAATCAAAGAAAACCCGTTCGCATGGAAAACTGTCCGTGTTGTTGGTCGGTTTCGGTGAGCAAAAATTATTTGTCTCGGGAGTCGAACGCGTTGATTTTTCCTGATACGGCCGAAGGCGCGACTTATCGCAAGCATTAGTGAAATAACACAATTTATGTATAAATACTCCGTCTCCTCAAAGTCAGTTTATCAGTCACTCAGAAACATTTGGATAATCTAGCTCGTTATACTAGAGTCATTGTAAAAGTGTGTCATAGCATTCCATGGAGATTATTTCATTTCTGACTGCGGTAAATAGATATTAGCATTTAGATGATTTAATGTGTTAAGTTTATCATTATAATTCATAGGGATTTTCTAGGTGATAACTAAACATATAGCTAATTGATAAAGTTAAGTTTCTTATCCATAGTTGAAGTACAATTTATGTTAAGTCATATTTTGGCATAATTTAATCAAGGGGAGTTTAACGTTGAAATGCTTGTATGTGCGGGCCGGATTTTTGTTATCTCGCTTAAACTCATAAACTGTTAGTTTGTTTTAATATATGATCGTGAATTTACTCGAATGTTCGAGACTCAGAAAGAGGTAGAATGCGTATGATCGCTACTCATAGCGGCGAGTCCCCGCGTGAGAGGAATTTGACTGAGCTATTTTTGAGCGGTGAGCGATTGTCTCACGCGGCTAGCCCGGGGGATGGATTTTGGCTGGGGGGTACTGAGATGCGGTAATCTCGGACAGTGTGTTCTCGGAGAGTGTTCTGGGAAGATGGAACGATGTTTTTCGCTGTGTGTACGTGTGGATATTTCGTAATATTTCGAAGCCATGATTTGTACAGGCCATTATTTCACGTGAAAGGAGAGTTGTGAGATATTAAAGAGATTATGAGGCCATGATTTGTATAGGCCATTATTTCCTATGAAGGGATAGTTTTGAGATAAAAGGTATTATGAGGCCATGATTTGTACAGGCCATTATTTCATGTGAAGGGAGAGTTTTGAGATATTAAAGAGATTATGAGGCCATGATTTGTATAGGCCATTATTGCATGTGAAGGGATAGTTTTGAGATTAAAGAGATTATGAGGCCATGATTTGTAAAGGCCATTATTTCCTGTGAAGGGATAGTTTTGAGATAAAAGGTATTATGAGGCCATGATTTGTACAGGCCATTATTTCATGTGAAGGGATAGTTTTGAGATATTGAAGAGATTATGAGGCCATGAGTTGTGCAGGCCATATTATTATAAACTGCTGTGTATGCAGTCCTTTTGGGGGATTTTGTTACTGTGCATCTTCTATGAGAAGTTCGCCACTATGCGCTGTAATTGAGCTCTATGGAGAGTTTGAGCTTTACGGATTCATTTATCCGATACTTAATATTTTGCTGTAAAAACTGTGTGTCTACAATGTCAACGTGACTGTGTTGTGGCGTAAATAAACTATATACGAGTCAGAACGAGTTCCACTGTTTCCTGACCTTATGTTGCTATGAGGGTTTGAGTGCTATAGATGTTGAATCTATGAACCTACCTATACACATTCGTATATCTTGATGTATACACAGTACACACCTGTCGGCCATACGTAAGGCTGACCATACTGACTTGTCATTGTCAGTCCTTGACCCAACACTTCTACCAACATACTATATCCAGTGACAGTACAGGAGCACACATATTTATGATAGCCTGTGTGGTGGTGTTAAAGAAATAAAACCATAACAGTATTCATGATGACCCAACTATATTAACATTAACAGTGGCGTTTTCAAAGAAAGCAGTTACATTAACAGTGATGGCCCAAAATTGTAATTCATCTATGGATAAGAAACTTAACTTTATCACTAATTTTTTCAATTGTAATGTAGATTTAATCACTCGCTATCATTCAGAAAGAGATGTTTTAATTGGCTAAATAATACGCAAAGCGATTGATACTTGACAGAATTCAATTCACTTCTATTCATTATGTGTAATTATCTAAGTGATTAGTGTAATATTATGTGGCGAAACAAATAGCTAGTAATGACAAAAGATATTTGTAAAGTAGTCATAATTTAATTAACACTGATATTGTGCGCTGAGTGTTTTACCGGGCGGGAGGGGACAGGCGCATACCTAATATCCCACCTGTACCAGTGGAGCAAAGCTTGATAAGATAAGCTGACACGCGTGCCTTTTAATTTAATTTAATTAAGAGAGGATAAGAAATCTAATCTTACCTTTACGCGTGATAGGATAGTATATTGATATTGTGGTAAAATGTTTGTTTTCTTCCTCTTTTAGTACGGGTCACAAACCAGCTGCCAGCAGTCTAAACAGTACCAGTAACAATTCTTATTTATTATCGGGTCTTAGATGTTGACCTTTTCGGTCCTCTTGCTTTATCCAGAGAGAGTCCAAACATATAAACTATAAGAATAAGTATCAGTTGACATACAAAATACCCAGATTTTGCATTCAATTTTATCAGCCCGCTGTGGCCAACTATACACACATATTTTTCCAACAAATGACAATTTTGTTCCCAAGTGGATTTACCCAGCAGAATACGTTTGTTCAGAATCGGCACTCAACACCAGAGAGAAAAACCGATAGGGTATACCCTCATTATAATCATTATCTCTAATAACAGTTACCAACCCGAAGTTCCTTTAGCTATTGGGAGTACTGTTTACTGTCTACTGTGAACACTAGTTAGCGGTTTATATTTTGCTACCTGATCTATCTGATGTGACATTTTCATATCCAATAATTCACTACCAAAGTAGGCGTTCCCCATTAGGAAAATTAATTATTCTTGGAGGAACTTGGGCTCAACTCCGCCTATGCCGGTCCCAAGCCCGGATGAAAAAGGAGGAGGGCGGACTGCATGGATTCCGTAAGGAGGCAGCCCCTCCACCATGCAAAGGCCCAACAGGCCAATCACCTGTTTGCTTTAAACTATGATTACGAGTAATATAAGAGAGAAAACCGGACTGATTCTAAAGGTGACGATCTGGAACGGACTACGACTTATGGAACATGGAACACAAGAAGTATAAATGGGAAAGAAGAGGAGCTGATGGAAGAGTTGATGAAAGAAAAACTAGAAATCCTGGCTATTACCGAAACAAAGAAAAAGGGACAAGGAGTCATGGACCTCGATGGCAACACGTTGTATACAGTGGTGTACCCACATCTGAAAGAGCTAAAGGGGGCGTGGGTTGCATTGTGACCAAAAAAGAGAAAGATAGTATCAAGGGATGGAACTTTGTCTCGGAGCGCATTATGGTTGTAAAACTAAAGGAAGGAGAAACCATAGTCAACCTGGTCATAGTGTATGGGCCAAATGAGGATGAGAGAGCAGAGGTCAAGGAGGAATTCTTCGAGCTGCTTCAAAGGACAGTGGGTGACTGCCTAGATGAAATTATCTTGCTCGGAGATTTTAATGCCAGAGTTGGAAATGACCATGTTAGATGGGGTGGAGTTATCGGAAGATATGGAGAAGATACTCTCAATGACAATGGAAAGCGACTCCTCAGATTCTGCAGTGAGCAGAATCTGATAATTACCAACACAAAGTTCCCCCATAAATGCATACATGCATACACTAATTGTGAACCAACAAAGAATGAGAAGTCAGTGATCGACTATGCCATTGTTAGGAGGAGCTCATTCAAATATGTCCAGGATGCTAGAGTCTGGAGGGGACCAGAGATTGGAAGTGATCAGTATCTGCTTACAATCAAAAGAACAATTGAAAGAGTTGCTCAGCCTAGGAACTGCCCAGCACCACGCAAGAAACCAAGTAAACTAACGGAAGAAATGATTATTAAGACCTACAAGCTGAGAGAGCCAGAAATTAAGACCAGATATCAGGGGCTTATTGCTACAGCGGTGAGAAATACAGAAGAACAACCTGATGACTTGGAAACCCTCTGGCTTAAATTCAAGGACATCATAAAGACAGCTGCTGCAGAAGCATGTGGTGAAGTCCGACTTGGGAACAAGAGAAAGAGGACACCTTGGTGAACAGAGGAAGTCAAAGAGAAAATAAGAGAGAAGAAAATGGCATGGAAACAATACGTAGGAGCTAAAAACACAGCAGGACAAATAGAGAAATAAAGAGAATATGTGACTCTCAGAACAGAAGCAAAGAACAAGGTGCTAGCAGCAAAACAGAAGTCCTGTGAAGAATTTGGAGAAAAGCTAGAAAAGGATGAGCAAGAAAACCAGAAATTGTTCTATAAGACCCTAAAGAACATGAGGAAGGAAAAACAATGCACTCTCAAATTTATAAAGGACAAGCAAGGCAAATTGCTTACTGCCCCGAAGGAAGTAATGGAAAGATGGAAATAATATTTCTCAGAACTCCTTGATGGTGAGCAAGGTCAAGCATCATAAATGATAACCACTAGCACAAAAGATAAAACAAGTGGTGATGAAGATGACATAACGATGGAAGAACTGAAGGCAGCACTGGAGAAAATAAAGATGGGCATAGCAGCAGGGCATGATGGTATAACACCAGAAATGGTTAAGTACATGGGAGCATCAGGCGACCTATTACTCTTAAGGGTCTTACAGGCAGCATGGTGCAACAAGACCATACCAAAGGATTGGGAGATTGCCATCATAACACCAATTTTCAAAAAGGGTGACAATCGACAATGTGGAAACCACAGAGGCATATCCCTTCTCAGTGTCCCTGGTAAAATCTACTCTAGAATCCTAGAGCAAAGACTCCGACGCTTCGCTGAGCCGCAATTGGATGAGGTCCGGTGCGGATTCCAAGCAAACCGAAGTACTCAAGACCTAATCTTCACACTCAGACAGCTGAGTGAAAAGGCCCTTGAGTATAAGAGTGAGATCCATCTTTGTTTCATAGATCTGGAAAATGCGTTTGACAGGGTCCTCTGGAGCAAACTTTGGGACTGTTTGGCAAGGAAGAACATTCCAGCATCTCTGATTCATGCTATATAGAGCTTCTACAAGTCTTGCAGGAATTATGTGAGGACAGCAAACCATAAGTCAGAAGAGTTCAGGACCACCACTGGTGTAAGACAAGGTGATATCATGTCACCTTATCTTTTCATACTCCTCATGGACGATGTTATCAAGTCATGTAAGGAGAGAACAACTCCGCCAATGCCGGTCCCAAGCCCGGATGAAAAAGGAGGAGGGCGGCCTGCATGGAGGCCGTAAGGAGGCAGCCCCTCCACCATGCAAAGGCACAACAGGCCAAGCACCTGTTTGCTTTAAACCACGATTACGAGTAACACAAGAGAGAAAACCGGACTGATTCTAAAGGCGACGAACTGGAACGGACTACGGACTACGACTTATGGAACATGGAACACAAGAAGTATAAATGGGAAGGAAGAGGAGCTGGTGGAAGAGATGAGGAAAGCAAAACTAGAAATCCTGGCTATAACGGAAACAAAGAAAAAAGGACAAGGAGTCATGGATCTCAATGGCAACACGCTGCTCTACAGTGGTGTACCCATATCCGAAAGAGCTAAAGGGGGTGTGGGTTGCATTGTGGCCCAAAATCAAAAAGATAGTATCAAGGGGTGGAACTTTGTCTCGGAGCGCATTATGGTTGTGAAACTAAAAGAAGGAGAAACCATAGTCAACCTGGTCATAGTGTATGGGCCAAATGAGGATGAGAGAGCAGAGGTCAAGGAGGAATTCTTCGAGCTGCTTCAAAGGACAGTGGATGACTGCCTAGATGAAGTTATCATGCTCGGAGATTTTAATGCCAGAGTTGGAAATGACCATGCTAGATGGGGTGGAGTTATCGGAAGATATGGAGAAGACACTCTCAATGACAATGGAAAGCGACTCCTTAGATTCTGCAGTGAGCAGAATCTGATCATTACAAACACAAAGTTCCCCCATAAGCGCATACATGCATACACTAGATGTGAACCAACAAAGAATGAGAAGTCAGTGATTGACTATGCCATTGTTCGGAGAAGCTCATTCAAATATGTCCGAGATGCAAGAGTCTGGAGGGGGCCAGAGATTGGAAGTGATCACTACCTGCTAACAATCAAACGAACAACTGAAAGAGTTGCTCAGCCTAGGAACTGCTCAACATCACGCAAGAAACCAAGTAAACGAGCAGGAGAAATGAGCATTAGGACCTACAAGCTGAGAGAGCCAGAAATTAAGACCAGATATCAGGGGCTTATTGCTGCAGCGGTGAACAACACAGAAGAACAACCTGATGACTTGGAAACCCTCTGGATTAAATTCAAGGATATCATAAAGACAGCTGCTGCAGAAGCATGTGGTGAAGTCCGACTTGGGAACCAGAGAAAGAGGACACCTTGGTGGACAGAGGAAGTCAAAGAGAAAATAAGAGAGAAGAAAATGGCATGGAAACAATACTTAGGAGCTAAAAACACAACAGGACAAATGGAAAAATATAGAGAATATGTGACACTCAGAACAGAAGTAAAGAACAAAGTGCTAGCAGCAAAACAGAAGTCCTGGGAAGAATTTGGAGAAAAGCTAGAAAAAGATGCACAAGAAAACCAGAAATTGTTCTATAAGACCCTAAAGAACATGAGGAAGGAAAAACAATGCCCTCTCAAATTTATAAAGGACAAGCAAGGCAAATTGCTTACTGCCCCGAAGGAAGTAATGGAAAGATGGAAAGAATATTTCTCAGAACTCCTTGATGGTGAGCAAGGTCAAACATCAGAAATGATAACCACTAGCACAGAAGAGGAAACCAATGGTGATGAAGATGACATAAAGATGGAAGAACTGAAGGCAGCACTGGAGAAAATCAAGATGGGCAAAGCAGCAGGGCATGATGGTATAACACCAGAAATGGTTAAGTACATGGGAGCATCAGGCGACCTGTTACTCTTAAGGGTCCTACAGGCAGCATGGTGCAACAAGACCATACCAAAGGATTGGGAGATCGCCATAATAACACCAATTTTCAAAAAGGGTGACAATCGACAGTGTGGAAACCATAGAGGCATATCCCTTCTCAGTGTCCCTGGAAAAATCTACTCTAGAATCCTAGAGCAGAGACTCCGACGCCTAGCTGAGCCACAATTGGATGAGGTCCAGTGCGGATTCCGAGCAAACCGAAGTACTCAAGACCTAATCTTCACACTCAGACAGCTGAGTGAAAAGGCCCTTGAATATAAGAGTGAGATCCATCTTTGTTTCATAGATCTGGAAAAGGCGTTTGACAGGGTCCCCTGGAGCAAACTTTGGGACTGTTTGGCAAGGAAGAATATTCCAGCACCTCTGATTCATGCTATACAGAGCTTCTACAAGTCTTGCAGAAATTATGTGAGGACAGCAAACCATAAGTCAGAAGAGTTTAGGACCACCACTGGTGTAAGACAAGGGGATATCCTATCACCTTACCTCTTCATACTCCTTATGGACGATGTCATCAAGGCATGTAAGGAGAGAACAAGAAAGTATTCAGTGGGGTACTCGAAGATGAGACAGGTCTATATTTCAGAGCTGGCATTTGCTGATGATGTTGCCCTGATTGCTAAATCAGAGGCACATCTCCAATCCAACCTGCAAGTCTGGAAGGAAGAGCTGGAGAAGAGAGGGATGGTCATAAGCAGCTCTAAAACAAAATCCATGGTGATATCACGAGAAGAAAGAAGACATCAGATTAAGCTGGGAGATCAGGTTCTGGAGCAGGTCGACCACTTTAAATACCTCGGAGCTATTATAGACCAAAAGGGAGGCATCAAAGAAGAGTTGGCCACTCGAAAAGCAGCAGCTGGGAGACTTTTTCAGGCCATAAATCGAGGATTCCTCAGCAAGAGAGAGGTTGGTAAGAAAACGAAGATGGCTGTATACCGCTCCACCTATGTCCCAGTCTTGACATATGGATGCGAGTCATGGGCAATGACTACAACCCATAAAAGCCAGATCCAAACCTCAGAAATGAGATATCTGGGGAAGGTGGTTGAAGTAACAAGAAGAGACATGGTACGCAACCAGACGATACGTCAAGGCCTAAAATGCCACCCCCTACAGACCCAAGTAGAACAGTCCCAACTAAGATGGTTTGGCCATGTCTGCAGAATGGGAGAAGATCGGCTACCACGACAAGCATGGGAAACAAAGAGCCAAGGATCCAGACCCCGAGGACGACCCAGAGTCCGCTGGGAGGACAACATTAGACAATCTTTGAAGGACCGAGGACTAGAATGGAACCAGGCCAGGAGGAAGACAGCCGATAGAATAGTCTGGCGCTCTCTCTTCCAAACCTCTACACCTCACGGTAGAAGGGGAACGACTAAGTAAGTAAGTAAGTAAGGAGAGAACAAGAAAGTATTCAGTGGGGTAATGGAAGATGAGACAGGTCTGTATTTCAGAGCTGGCATTAGCTGATGATGTTGCCCTGATGGCTAAATCAGAGGCACATCTCCAATCCAACCTGCAAATCTGGAAGGAAGAGCTGGAGAAGAGAGGGATGGTCATAAGTAGCTCTAAAACAAAATCCATGGTGATATCACGAGAAGAAAGAAGACATCAGATTAAGTTGGGAGAACAGGTCCTGGAGCAGGTCCACCACTTTAAATATCTCGGAGCTATTATAGACCGAAAGGGGGACATCAAAGAAGAGTTGGCCACTCGAAAAGCAACAGTTGGGAGACTTTTTCAGGCCATAAATAGAGGATTCCTCAGCAAGAGAGAGGTTGGTAAGAAAACGAAGATGGCTGTATACCGCTCCCCCTATGTCCCAGTCTTGACATATGGATGCTAGTCATGGGCAATGACTACAACCCACAAAAGCCAGATCCAAACCTCAGAAATGAGGTATCTGAGGAAGGTGGTTGAAGTAACAAGAAGAGACATGGTCCGCAACCAGACGATACGTCAAGGCTTAAAATGCCACCCCCTGCAGACCCACGTAGAACAGTCCCAACTGAGATGGTTTGGCCATGTCTGCAGAATGGGAGAAGATCAGCTACCACGACAAGCATGGGAAACAAAGAGCCAGGGATCCAGACCCACAGGACGACCCAGAGTCCGCTAGGAGGACAACATTAGACAATCTTTGAAGGACCGAGGACTAGAATGGAACCAGTCTAGGAGGAAGACAGCCGATAGGATAGTCTCACGCTCTCTCTTCAAAACCTCTACACCTCACGGTAGAAGGGGAACAAATAAGTAAGTAAATAACTTGGGCTCACTTCGGAAAAGCACAACACTGGATTTTGATACATGTTCATTGACGTGTACGTTCAAGAGGTTGTTAACGAACTAGTAGGTAAGCGAGATTGAATGTGGCCACAGATTGACAGAGTGAGAGAAAGAGGAGTGAAGTTTTTTTTTTTGGTATCATCATTGTACCCACTTCTTGTTTCTTGTTCACTAACTTGATTATTTTAATGGGGTACCTTAAGTAAAAGCTGTG
>JAMPIV010012835.1:0-138208 GCA_024509875.1 Oreohelix idahoensis | reverse complement strand
GTAAAGTAAAGTAAGTATATATATTGTTAGGTTGCATTAGAGTAGCGTGCTTAACACAGTGCCAAGTATTCCTAAAATTTTTTTTTTTTCCTGATATGACACTATCGGCAAATGATTTTTTTTTTTTTTTTTTTTTAAATACCTTTATTCAGGTCAAAATATATCCATATTATTTACAACATTTTTACAAATATCACATAATAAAGTAAAGTAAAGTATATATATATTGTTAGGTTGCATTAGAGTAGCGTGCTTAACACAGTGCCAAGTATTCCTAAATTTTTTTTTTTTTTTTCCTGATATGACACTATCGGCAAATGATTTTTTTTTTTTTTTTTTTTTTTAAATACCTTTATTCAGGTCAAAATATATCCATATTATTTACAACATTTTTACAAATATCACATAATAAAGTAAAGTAAAGTATATCCCCCCCCCCTCCCCCCCCCTCTCCCCAAACTATCATTACGACAAGTCAATAACTATAATAAACAATATAACAATATAAAGTACGAAATTATTTAAACAATATCACATACTAAAGATAAACATACTAAAGATAACACAATATAACAATAAACCATACAAAGGTACATGTTATTGGATGATGAATGAAGATGAAATTGATTGATGGTACATTACTTAATGATGATGACACCCTAAAAATGAAAACCCTAGCTTATTTATTTTTGTTATAATCTTTTTACTCGGGTAGAAGTTCTAAGATAAGTCGCTAGGACTCGATGAGAACGCCCCGGAACGTTGTATTAATAATTTGCCTCAGACGTCCGAGAAAGCTGAAAAAAGACATCGCTTCTCGGCCTTTTGACTAAGATCAAAGTGTAGTATTATTGGCTTCTGATTGATTTGTCTTGTCGCTGCGAATTTTTATAGGTATTGAAAAAGACTAGTGCCATTTACTAGCACAAATTAAAACATAATTATATCGCAGCACCCGAAAGGGGAGCAAAGAATAGTAACACTGTTCCCTGCCAAGCATGTCGTAGAAAGCGACTAAGGAGGGTTGGGCATGGGGCCGGTTACCCCATCCCGTAAAAAATATAAACCACAAAAAACTTCAACAAACATGGACAAGTCAATTAAAGACAATAAAAGGAGGACTTGGCATGTGTTTGTTGAAGGCCTATGCTCCTTCGGGAGCGGAGGGTTATGAATTAACGAAACTGGAGCATGCTCATTTATCAGATATATTTTTAAAAGAAAATGAATACACCATGGTCGAAAATAAAATGAAAAAGGACGAACGTGAGTACAAAATATAAGAATAAAATTATTATAATAGGGAATATCCGTTGCGCGTATTTGTGCGAAACTTTCTGTGAAGAAACACGAGTGAGAAGTGTGCAGTGGTTGTGTAAATTAAGAAGATCCTGAGATGTATAACTTTAAAGTTCGTATCTAAAAAGAGTAAAAAAAAAAAACATAAATGCAAAATGTTACAATATTATTTACAATATATCACAATTTTGATATGATATCAGAAATCGGATTTGCCAAAAGTTTTATTATTCAATGAAAGATATCTATGCCAAATACCATATTGATAGACCAAGAAATACGCAAGTGTTGCGTGAGAAATTCTCGCAACATCGTTTTATTACAATATATATTTTATAACGCAAGGGCAACAACTGCTTGAAATTTATAGTCACTTTTCTCGGTGGGCAGTTGTCTCCTCGCGTTGGTATTGAATGCAGTTAAGTTTGCTATGCTAGGCCGTTTTCTCAGAAAAACGGTTGGCAACCTGTTGGGTTATCCTTTTAAGGTAATCATTCTTACGCTGGTTCGTAGTAAAGGTCCTTGCGTCTTAAGTTCTGAGCTGTGGTCATTTTGCGCTGGACTGCGCATGACTGGTCTTGCTTCTTGGTCGATCGATTTCCGCCCACCAGTCGAGTGAGCGATTTTGAATAGCTAGAAAGATGCCTCGCTGAGAGGGGATCTCCGCTATTTTTTGTTCTGTCAGGAATGTGAAGTCCTCTTTAATGGATATTTCGTTTATTCGAGATAATACCTCTAGTGTATTTCCACATGCCGGGAGGCGTAATATTTCTGTGTATTTCCTGAAGGCAAGGTAAATTAACTTTTCATTAACTCTATCGATTTTTGGTCGTGAGCGATTTTTGATTCATAGCCTGTCTTCGAAAGGCGTCGTCACGAGATGTTTTCCCAGCTCACATGTCGCTGTATTGTACTGCATCGGTTGATGCATGTCCCAAGGACCATTACTTGCTACTTTGTTACATGAACTAGGTTTGGAAAACCTTTGTTATCTAGAGGATATTTTTGAGGACATTATTTATACTTCGGCAGACGTGCCTGTCTTGCTGAAGTCAGATTAAGGAGAGTGAACTGATCTCATACATCTGGTTATCTTCTGGCTAAGATAGAAAGGGATGGAGAATTTTCCCGACTACATTACAGCCTTATAATGTATTGACATGCCTGTGAATCACCTTTATTATGATGCTGTCTACCGTCCATTGCTGTATTGAATGTTGCTGTGATAATGACTGTCTGATGTACCTACATATTCGCGTATACATTTTGTCACTGTGGCGTCCACAATAAATGATACAGAAAAACGTCACTAGCTGTTACAAGAATCATTGACTTTATACGTCGTGAGTTTACTGACGTCCTAATGTGGATTGCCCTGTTATTTTGTATGATCATTGTTTGACTGAACACATCTGCACACTTCACAAAACCAGACCACGGGCACCATCACTCACCTCATGGTGCACGCGTCATTTGGCGGCCAATTACTCAATCATAATAATAAATTGGGCGTCATCATTTGGTGGCCATAAGCTGGTTTGATCTGGTACCAGCAAACACGGGGTCCCTTACCCACTTCATTTTCAACAAGAATTCATCAGCATCCTTCAAGAAATTAACATTCTTCAAGACAGTCAGCATCTTCAAAATTTTCAAAGTACTCGGCGTTGCCCGGTAAATGTCAAAATTGCAATTTTTGACTGAAACAGAAATTTGACAGTACCCGGCGTTGTTACATGTTGCCGGATAACTCGGACTGCTGTTATCTTTTACGCAAGTCAAGCAAGTTGCTGCTGTCAAGGTTCCAGTGCTGTCGTTTTTTGTGAAGGTCAAGTGCCGGTTGAAACGGGTTGTTTTCTGAAGAAGGCCAAGTACCGATTTCCATCAATTTACTATTGGATTAGAGGGTCAAGTGCCGAAACAACTCAACATACAGTATTTCAGAAGCTCTAGTACCATCGTGTTAGCAGTGGAAGCAGTTCAGATGTGCCATCATCGTTGGAGCTTCGCTCTTTAGGACGTTGATTGACATCCGTTTTTTCTGCTGTTCTACGATTGGAAGCCTATAAGTTAAGTGGCCTGTTTGTACGTAAACTGTGCCCTTATACTTCTGCTGAGTCTTCTGTGTATCATCTCATTCTATTGTTATATGTTATTCGTATATTTATATGTTTATATTTCAGCGGGTTCTCGGTTGGGTGGTGTCTCCCATAGATCATACCACATAGCAGAGGTTTTCTATTGAGAGTGTTCTGTAGGGTAAGCAAATTTCCGATACTGGAATTTGCTAAGCGACTTCTGTTGCTATTTATGTTAGTTGTGATGACATGTATTAATATTGTTTTCGTTATTATTTCGCATTCTTTAGTTTTGTTTTGATTTGTTTGTATTTGTTAGCCTACTCTTGACTATAGTTTAGTTTCATACAACATTTTTGTTTATACACTGTGGTGTCATGTATTTTGTTTAATTCTATCGCAGATATCGTCACATTTTTTGTGATATTTCATTAATTTCTGCTTTATTTTTAGTTGATTTCTGCGAACGTTTTTTGTATTGTTGCTGATCTTTGTTATTGTTTACATTGTTATTGTTTACATTGTTTGCATTGTTTACATTTTCAATGTTTACATTCTGCATGTGTTTACATAGTCATTGTTTACAGTTATAGTAATTAGTTAATGGGCTATGCTAATGCACTGTTACTACTACACTGATGATAAATGAATGATGAATAGTGTCGTGCACTATTGAATGAGAAGTGCACTTATGATCAAGAATTGAGTGTTGATATTTCATATACAAGTTCTTTGATTGGAGACTTGTTTCCCACAGAGACTGGGATAATATAATGTGATGTGAATATACAAGTGCTTAATTAAGACTTGTTACACTTAGGTTTGAAATAAATTAGTTAATTATTTCAGGTTTTTGAACTCATATTATTGCTCATCATGTCTACATTTGAGCACTTTATTGAGCAGGGTAAATTGCTTGGGAAGACTGGTGATAAGTTAGAAGAATTTGCAACTGCTCGATATGATAAAGCAATGGAAGCTGAACAAAAGAAACTGCAGATGCAGGTGGATGAAAAAAGATTCCAAATGGAAATGGAAAAACAAAAAAGGGAATCAGAAGCTGAGGAAAGAAAACTCCAGCTAGAAGCTGAAAGATTTCAAAAAGAGGCTGAAAATAAAAGACTTGAAAAAGAAGCTGAGAATAAAAGACTTGAAAAAGAGGCTGAGAATAAAAGACTTGAGAAAGAAGCTGAAAGACTTCAAATAGAGGCTCAGGCTGAGGAAAGAAGATTACAGAGAGAGTCTGATGAGAGGAAAGAGAAAGCAAAAATGGAACATGAAGAAAAGGTCTTAGCTTTAGAGTTGGAAAAATTGAAATTGATGAACATGAGTAATGGTAATGATTCAAACAAGGGTTCATCTTCTGGTAAGGCTAATAATGATACTTTTAAGATTAAGTTACCAACATTTAGTCCTTCCAGTGATGACATAATGTTCTATCTGGACAGATTTGAACAAGCATGTACAGCTCATAACATAGACAAAGCAAAATATGTTTATCAGTTATCAGGGATACTGACAGGTAAAGCTCTAAGTATATTAAATATGGTGGATGAACCTGACAAGAACAATTATGAGGTTGTCAGGGCCGCTTTGTTAAAGAAATATCAGCTTAACGAAGACGGCTATCGTCTACAATTTAAAAACATGTTACCTGAAAATGGAGTTGAATTCTCCGAGTTTATTGCAAGAATACGCATTACTTTCTCACGATGGGTTGAACTATCTAAGACGGAAAAAACTTATGAAGGACTTATGGACTTAATACTTAGAGACAAAGTCATGTCGTCTGTCAATGAGTCTTTCCTTGCTTTCCTTCATGAACGTAAACCTAAAACAATAAAAGAAATGGAAGATTTCTGTTGCCAATATGTAACTGCGCACCCACACATAACCATGGGTAACTCTAAGGTGAAAGAAGGTTTACCGGTTGCTTCGGCAGCACCGTATGGTCAAAACTTTGCTCGTAGATCCCAACAAAATTTTGATAGAAAGGGCAGCGGTAATTTCTGTCAAAATCATGGAAATCAATTTCATGGTGATTCTTCTTCGAAGAATTGGAGACAACCTGATAGTACTCGTTACTATCACCCTAATAATTATAGGCATTTCAAAAGAGGATATGGTAATAGAGGTTATTCCTGCCGAAGACCTCAAAACCAAACAAATAGATGTTCGCATCAATGTGAACATGATAGTAATCGTGGAAACTGGAATTCGAACCAGGATAACAATTACAATAGAGACAATAATAACTGCAGAGATAATAATAACTCTGATAACTTCAGAGGTAATAATAGTCGCGGTAGGTCTCAACACAAAAAAAGAGATATCAGCAGGCTAATTCTGTACAACAGGAAACTGAGGGAGCCTGTAATCATGTTGTTGATAATAAAAACTTTGACGCTGTCACTGGTTCTGCTTTTGACTTTGAGAGAGCAAACAAATGCCCCCAATGCAGTACTTTATTCGAACCGGGTACCATAACTACTTTGAGTTGTGGTCACCCACTTCCCGCTCTTCCTGCTGCTGTTGCGCATGACGGGAGGGGTTCTTTAATCCTACATAAGGGTCTTGTTAATGATACTCCGGTCTCACTACTTTTCGATTCCGGATGCACCACTATTGGTGTTAGACAATCGCTTGTAGATCCATCTTGTGCTACAGGAAAGGTTATTAAATGTGTCACATTTGGCGGCACTCTAGAAAAATATCCTACTGCTGTAATTCGCATTGCCACTCCTTTCTTTACTGGAGATGTGCATGCTTGTCTCTTACCTAATCCTATTGCGGACCTTATTATTGGTCGTATTCACGGAGTTAGGGAGTGTACCCCACAGCAGATTGCTGCTTGGGAAGATAATAACATGCAAGCTACAAATGCAGTGGTTACAAGAGCACAAGCTCTACAAACACCCGAAACTTCACTGAATAGTGATAATGAAGTTGATAGCCAAGATAGTCACTTAGTAATCACTCGTGACTCTTTCATAAAATTGCAAGAAGAAGATCCTTCTTTAAAAAAATTCTTCATTCTTGCGAAGAAAGGTGATCCGAATCAGGATACAAATAGAAAATCTTGGATTGCAATGAGAAACGGCGTACTTGTACGTATGGTACAAGATTCGACTACGTCGGCGCATTCGCAAATTCTTGTTCCCAAGAGCATGAGAGTGCAAATATTGCAACATGCTCATGACTCGCAATGTGCTGGACATATGGGTTTTGCCCGTACGAAGTCGAGAGTCCTTGCGGCTTTCTTTTGGCCTTTTGTCAACAAGGACATTCGTATTTACTGCCGATCATGCAAGGTATGTCAGGAGGTCAAATCTAGAGGACCACGACATGCTGCGCCTATCCAGGCTGCTGACATTCCTATTCGGCCGTTTCAGAAAATGGCCATAGATATTATTGGCCCTTTTAAGGTCAAGTCGGCCAGAGGACATCAGTTCATCCTTACATGTGTCGATATGTGCACACGTTGGCCAGAGGCTATCCCTCTTAAGAGCATATCTACTACAGATATCGCAGATGCTCTTTGGTTGATATTTTCTCGCTTGGGGTTCCCCAGAGAAATATTGTCAGACCATGGCACTCAACTCATATCTGACACTATGTCACAGGTAATGTCTACCTTACATATTGAACGATCTCTCAGTAGTATCTACCATCCTATGTCTAATGGGTTAGTTGAGCGTCTGAATAGAACGCTCAAGACTTTGCTTGGTAAGATAACTGAAGATCATCCTCAAGATTGGGACAGGGTTTTACCCGCGGCTCTCTTTGCCTATAGAGAAGTCCCTAATGAACACACAGGATTTTCTCCCTTCGAACTTGTCTTTGGCGCGCGTCCGCGCGGCCCTATGTCTTTATTACACGATCTCATCACTGCCGATGATATTAGCGATGAAACTCAATCCTCATATGAGTATGTCATTGCTCTTAGACAAAAGATCATTGAGGCATGTAAGCTAGCAACTGCTTCATCGGAAATTGCTAAAGAGAAGGCAAGGCAGTTTGCTAACAAGAATAGATGTCTACGACAACTTTGTCCAGGTGACAAAGCATTCGTCCTACTCCCCAGTAGGGAAAATAGACTTCTTATTGCATGGAAAGGTCCGTATGCAATAGTCTCTCGGATTTCCGATGTTGACTATGTGGTCGATATTGATGGAAAGCATAAAACTTTCCACATAAACATGCTTTCGGAATTTCACGAACGTCCGGACTATTTGCTGCCTATTTTCCAGGCAACGGATGATGCTCCTGCACCTCACGGTCATTATTCATCCCTGTCTGTCATACAGGATGAGGAATCTACCTTCTCTGATGTCAATCTTCCCCTTCCAGTGGTTCCATTACATTCCACGGAATCTTGGAAAAACGTTTCTGTTTCTCCTAATCTTTCTGGTGACGAACATCGACGAGACTTGTCGATGTTACAAACATTTCAGGATGTTCTCACTGACATTCCTGGACACACAGATGTCATAGAACATGACATAATTCTTACCGACAATAATCCAATTAGGGTTAGGCCTTATCCTATCCCTATACACTTTCAGTCGCAAGTGGAAAAGGAATTGGATGAAATGATTCAATTAAATATAATTGAACCATCGACTTCACCATATTCTTCTTCCATGGTTATTGTCCGGAAGAAGGATAAGAACATACGAATTTGCGTTGATTATCGCAAATTGAATCAGGTCACAAAGTTCGATGCTGAACCGATGCCTTTGTTAGAAGATCTACTGATTAGACTTTCTAATTCTAGATTCTTCACTAAACTTGACTTGTCTAAAGGTTATTGGCAAGTGCCTTTAGCAGAGCATGCCAAACCTCTTACTGCTTTTTCTACACCTAGGGGTCTATTTCAATGGAATGTTATGCCTTTTGGTCTCATGAACGCCCCTGCCACTTTCGTTCGCATGATGCGTCGAATTCTGTCACATCGTTCGGATGTCATCGCATACTTAGATGACATCTGTCTCTTCAGTGATACCTGGGAAGATCACTATTTAGGGTTATATGACTTACTGTCCACTCTACGTGAGAATAATTTGACAGCAAAACCTTCTAAAGCTTTTGTTGGTTTTGGTGAAATCTCTTTCCTGGGTCATCGTGTTGGTCATGGTCTCTTGAAGACAGAAGACCACAATACTTCCAAAATACTGAACATCTCTGTTCCTAAAACGAAGAAACAAGTTAGGAGTCTCTTAGGTTTAATTCAATTTTATGGGAGATTTATTGCAAATTTATCTTCGATCATGGCACCTCTCTCAACATTGTTGAAGAAAGGTTCGCCTAATCTGGTCCGTTGGTCTGAAGAATGCCAATCTTCACTAGACCAAATCAAGAATATATTTTTTTCTCCTCCCATCTTAAGATTACCTACTCTTGATAGGACTTTTGTTCTTCGGAGTGATGCTTCATCCACTGGGATTGGAGCAGCACTGATGCAAGAATATGCAAATACTCTGCATCCTGTTATGTACATTTCTAGAAAACTAAATGCGGCAGAGAGGAACTACTCGGTTTTAGACCGTGAGTTGTTAGCGATGGTTTGGTCAATTCTAAAACTACAAAGATTCCTCCTGGGCGCACATTTCATTCTAGAGACTGATCAGAAAGCTCTTACAGCTATTCAGACTAAGAATTTGAAGAGTTCGAGATCCACTCGATATGCTATAGCTCTTCAACCTTTTCACTTCACGGTACGAGCTATCCGTGGTGCGGATAATGTGATGGCTGACATTTTGTCTAGATGCCCACATGACTCCAACTAATACTTCTGTCCTATATTTCCATATATTACAGAGTCATAACACACCTATATTACTACAATAGATTAGCACATCTGTACTCACTTTATATGTACACACTATCGTGCTTTGTTATCATCTTCTTCTGTTCGTTTTTTAAGATGATAGAGGAAGACTGAGTGGTTAATATAAGGGCCGTTAGTTTACTAAACAGCCACAATTATTAATAATGTATTGTACCTTATGAAGCATATTAGTTATTAATTAGCATTATATTGCTTGTACTTTCTCAGAATGTCATTGATGAGCTGAGGACTTACCTTACTATTATCAAGCATGACGAGTTCTAGATTGTGTACTTACCCTCGGAATGCCAGAGGATATGTCCTGGATCGTCATGTAGTTTAACTTTACTATGTACTTATGTCATTACATGTCAAATAATGTACTATTTAAATTTTTCCTATCAGATTTGTACATCCATTTTTAAAGACAATATTAGATTATGCTATTTATTGATGTCTATGGTAACTTGCATACGTATATTGTGTTTACATGCTAACGTGATGTGTGTTGGTGACACCTCCCCGATGTGAATATTTTTTGAGACATATTTATTTTTCTGTTGAGGTATATCCTCACCAGACACTCTATATTTAGCCTCATGTTAGGCAATTTAATTAATTATCAGCGCATAATTCGTGCGTTTTGAGCCGCTTATCGCATGCTCTTTGATATTTAAAAAAAAAAATATGTTCCACATTTTTTTTTTATCGGGAGGAGGTGGTGATATGTTGCGTGAGAAATTCTCGCAACATCGTTTTATTACAATATATATTTTATAACGCAAGGGCAACAACTGCTTGAAATTTATAGTCACTTTTCTCGGTGGGCAGTTGTCTCCTCGCGTTGGTATTGAATGCAGTTAAGTTTGCTATGCTAGGCCGTTTTCTCAGAAAAAACGGTTGGCAACCTGTTGGGTTATCCTTTTAAGGTAATCATTCTTACGCTGGTTCGTAGTAAAGGTCCTTGCGTCTTAAGTTCTGAGCTGTGGTCATTTTGCGCTGGACTGCGCATGACTGGTCTTGCTTCTTGGTCGATCGATTTCCGCCCACCAGTCGAGTGAGCGATTTTGAATAGCTAGAAAGATGCCTCGCTGAGAGGGGATCTCCGCTATTTTTTTGTTCTGTCAGGAATGTGAAGTCCTCTTAATGGATATTTCGTTTATTCGAGATAATACCTCTAGTGTATTTCCACATGCCGGGAGGCGTAATATTTCTGTGTATTTCCTGAAGGCAAGGTAAATTAACTTTTCATTAACTCTATCGATTTTTGGTCGTGAGCGATTTTTGATTCATAGCCTGTCTTCGAAAGGCGTCGTCACGAGATGTTTTCCCAGCTCACATGTCGCTGTATTGTACTGCATCGGTTGATGCATGTCCCAAGGACCATTACTTGCTACTTTGTTACATGAACTAGGTTTGGAAAACCTTTGTTATCTAGAGGATATTTTTGAGGACATTATTTATACTTCGGCAGACGTGCCTGTCTTGCTGAAGTCAGATTAAGGAGAGTGAACTGATCTCATACATCTGGTTATCTTCTGGCTAAGATAGAAAGGGATGGAGAATTTTCCCGACTACATTACAGCCTTATAATGTATTGACATGCCTGTGAATCACCTTTATTATGATGCTGTCTACCGTCCATTGCTGTATTGAATGTTGCTGTGATAATGACTGTCTGATGTACCTACATATTCGCGTATACATTTTGTCACTGTGGCGTCCACAATAAATGATACAGAAAAACGTCACTAGCTGTTACAAGAATCATTGACTTTATACGTCGTGAGTTTACTGACGTCCTAATGTGGATTGCCCTGTTATTTTGTATGATCATTGTTTGACTGAACACATCTGCACACTTCACAAAACCAGACCACGGGCACCATCACTCACCTCATGGTACACGCGTCATTTGGCGGCCAATTACTCAATCATAATAATAAATTGGGCGTCATCAGCAAGTTATTAGGAAATTAGTAACATAACTAAGGTTCTGAGAAATTAATGATTTTCTTCATAGGAAAAGAACAATATCTTCACGAACATACAATTTACAAAATCAATATACACCTACTTAGTATATGCTCTGGCAAATTAAATAGATATATTTAGATTTAGGAGAAAATAAATTATCAGAACAAGGACTAATCCACATTTTTATTTTTGTCCTATTTTGACTTTAAATGCGCTATAGCTCCTAGAGCCCCTTGATGTATAGATCTAGGGGCACTAACTAAATCCAGCCCCAAGTTCTTATTCATGCCGTTTTGTCTGTTACATTTTCCCTTAACAAATGCCAATAACCCTAAACAGCGTTTAACCTGGGTTAAAATATGATAGTAATCTATTATAAACTATTGAACAACATGACAACTTACGGTACGGTAGTGTTGTTGGCAATTTGCGCGATCCGTCGATTTTGCGAAGACAAAAATTCTTAATTCTGACAGAATTTCTGTACTCAGAAAAAGTAATTTAGCCAATCACATAAAAGCCGGATATTTCAACATTTTTTTTTTTTATCCACACGTCCGTCCGGCCAAATCCGGACGTATGGCCACTCTAGTGTAATTAGCCTCACAGACAGATTCACTTCCACATTTGAATACTGTAGCATTGTGCTTAGATGGTGGCATATAAGGATGACTCCAGATATGCCTCCATGCATACTTCTTTGGGGTGTTTAGTTGGTTGTAGTTCTGTTGTGGTCCACTCTGTCATCGACGGTTAGGCGACGCTCAGTTGCTATCCCTTGTGCAGATATCATGTATGTTACTTTTCTGTTCCGAAGTGCCTATCATTTCTGGTATATTTAGGCTTTTTATTGTTCCTTTTTTCTGTATTTCTTTCTATCTAATTAGTATTGACGCAAGCAGTGCTGTTTTTGCAAGCAACGACATTGGATAATTTTTCAAAACAACTGTAGGAGTTCGGCAGGGATGTATCCTGTCCCCAGTGCTCTTTAATATTTATCTATAGCACGTTTCACTAGCTTTGCCCTCAAACAAATGTAATTATCTGATTAACCGTCCAACGTATTAATGCCATTTTTTGCATACGATGTTATATTGGGTTAGACCCAACAAATATATACTTTATATCTGTGCAACTTGTCTAGTTCCCATAAACGGATGAAATCCTTTGATCTTTGTCGGCATACTAATTATTGTGTATCGAGAAAAGAAATTTTACCACTTCATGCACAGATTCTGTGAATTGATTAGGCATAGGCGTGTCTACTATTACAATAATGTGGCCATCACGTTTGCATATGAATACCTATTGAAGATGATTTCTTAAATGATCTGCATGCGAGATACTCGTGACATTGTTTGTCATTGACATTTAATGCGCTACCAAACTGGACCTTCCTTGATCTAATTATTTCAATGGGTATCACCTCTTTTTGCGGTTCATAAATATCATAATGGAACGTTGCTCCTCTAATGTGCTTGTAAATAACGGTAAGGTCATCTTTAAAGAAATTAAACTTCATCCGAGTCATAATCAGATGTCTCTGAGAAATTGATAATCAATCTCGGCTGAATGAAGGACAAACCATTATTCTTCCAATATTCCTCTTCCTCTTGTAACACATGGCTCTCACATTTCTTCCAATAATCCCTGGATATATTGGAGATGGCGGCTTTTATAAGTATTTCAACATCTTTTAATTTGAACGTTCTATTTTCTGTTGCTACCTGTTCCTTAATTTTAGCCCATACTAATTCTATTGGGTTTAAGTGAGAATGGTAAGGAGGCAATCTTAAACATCTGTGACCATGTTCATGGATTGCCTTGTCTATGTGAAATATCTTTGTACGCTGTGTCTTTTTTTACAATTCCAAGTAATTCAGGCTTCAGGGACATTTCGTTGAATGGAATGTTGTTTATGGTCAGCCAAATCGTTATTACATCTCTAGTACTTGATGAATTAGGAACTTTATCTTCTGGTGCCACAACGTTGTGATATGAAGCATTGTCCATTATCAAACACGACGGTCTATCCAAGGAAGGAAGTACATGATTCACAATCCAATCTTGAAATATCTTGCCATTCATCTCTGTATGGTAATCCCTAATAACTGTGGATTTTGAAACAAATATGAGTTCAGTATTATTTAGAAGCCCATGATGGCTGCTTCCTGGATGTGCAATTATTAGGCGCTGTCCTTTGCTGCTTGGTTCTAGTCTCTTAGTTGTCCTATCAGATGATTGCCATTCTCGTTCATTACTGTGGTGAGAATTGATCCAAGTTTCATCTAAATACACAAAATCATAACAATCTCTTCTCATTTCTCTGATCTCGCGTAAATATTTGCTTCTTATTGCAACTATATGAGGCTTCTCACAAATAAGGTTTCTACCACCAACATATTTTCTAAAAGTGAATCCCAAACTCCTAATAGTCCCCCATAGCGTAGATTTGGAAATATCATTGTCATTATTCTTTCTTAACCAAATTTTCAATGTCCTTAAAGTCACTGCCTCATTAATGTGAAATATATTGCAAATTTCTCTCCGGATCAATTCTCTGTCAAAATATCCACCACTCTTGGCCTAATTTTCGTGTGTAAAACACTAGAATTAGAAATTTTAGATGTCGCTATCCAGCGGTGCAATGATCGTTTGATTATCCCCAAGGCATGAATAGTCCTCTTTTGTGGGTTTGAAATAGAATGATATAGTTTTCTACGAGTAGCTTCATTGCAGAAATACTTAAAAATCATATTTGTGATTAGCTGTAATGTCATAAAATGTACTCGCAGACTCATTTTCCTAGTTAACCACATAATACTTTTTGTAGACACGCCACTGATTGACAATGTGTGAGTAGCACCGGATATAAACTATTTTGTGTTCAAGAAGTGCGATTTCACGCAATTTCACTCAAAAATCATGCCAATTGCTTGATAAACCAAAAATGTGCAAATGAGGCCGTATAATTTACTGTAGACATTTCAATATGTGTGCGTGTGATGTGTGTTGGCAAGTAGGATTTTATATTATATCGCAAAGAAACGAAAATTGAAACCAATGGCCGCATTTTAATGAAAAATTTAATTCATAGGGTCTATACCATTTCAAATTCACACACAAAATTTCACTTTTATGCGTTATATATTCGCTGAGATATAGCATTTTGAAGTTGGGCAAAGCTAGTGAAACGTGCTATAGAACATATTATGCAGGAGGCTCTCTACGATTATAAATCAACCATATCGATTGGAGGCCGACCTCTGTGCAACCTACGTTTTGCTGATGATATTGATCTGATAGCTGGATCAGAATCAGAACTTCAAGACCTTACCTCTAGACTGGAGAAAGTAACAAGAACGTATGGGATGGAAATTAATATAGAAAAAAGCAAGATATTGGTGAATAGCCATAAGAAACATGTTCCGACCAACATTACGTTAAATGGGCAAACGTTAGAAGAAGTTAACACCTTTAAATATCTCGGGTCCACTATATGTAGTGATGGAAGATCAAGTAAAGAAATCAAGACAAGACTTGAGATGGCCTCAGCTGCCATGACAAAGTTGAATGTGATCTGGAAAAGTAACATCAGTTTTCCTGTGAAGATCAAATTATACAAATCACTTGTATTATCTATTCTCTTGTATGGGTGTGAGAGCTGGACACTCACTGCAGATACGGAGCGAAGGATTCAGGCTTTCGAGCATAAATGTTATAGAAGAATTTTGCGCATTTGCTATAAAGAGCACAAATTAGTATTACCATTTCTACACTTAATACGAAAATATTGGTTTTTTTATTCGTAAGCGACTAACTAACTGTGTTTACGTGCCAAGATGGCGGTATCCATGGCCCCCAATGCTATTTATTTCCAAGTTTTACTAGTTTTGATGGCCGCATTAACTCTTAGAGTGTGCATTTCTATGTGGGGGTATTCAGGTAAGTTTGCATTAAATATAGGAACAGACGCGTAAATAGAGTTACAAGCGGCAGCCGTGTTGGCCAAGTATATAGGCTATTGATACGCGGCGTTTCGCTTCTAGTTGGAATTTTTTATTATTATTGAGCAACAGTGGGCCGTATGCCAGAAACGGCATCTAAAATAGGGTTACCAGACATCCGGATCTGTACAGATGTCCTTGTCCGAACTGTGCGGTTCGGCCTGTTTTTTTTTTTAATGACGAAAAATCCTGCATTTATGCGATAGACTATAAATCAACTAACAACTCAGGCCAATCCAATGAATATCACTAGATACCCTGCAGGATGGAAGTGTATGGAGGAAATTGTCCATCTCGGTACATTAATTACATCAATTAATAACATGTAGGGAATACAAGCCAGTGATTCCGCCCTGGGAGATCAAGAAACCAGACACGGACTACCACTTAGCAAAAATACTTAAGAAAACAAATAATATAGAAAATATTAAAAACACAGCCAATAAATATATACAACAAATATCAAAAGACAGCATTACTGTGTACTCAGATGGATCCAAGGGAGAGGATGGCAAATTGGGGATAGGAATATATATATATTCCAATATGGAAAATGGCAACAGAATATAGCATCACGGAAAATACGTCCATTTTCACTGCAGAGATGGTGGCAATACTAAAAGCACTAGAAATATTCTCTAATAACCCTCCCAAAAAACTAACAGTTTTAACTGACTCTCTTTCAACAATTAAAGCACTTAGAAACTTACGAGAATGTAGTAGACCTGATATAGCAGAGGAGATATTTCTGGCTACCACATACTTATATTCCAGAGGATGTTCAGTCTTAATTGCTTGGATACCTTCATATGTTGGCATAGAAGGAAATGAAAAGGCAGATAAAGAAGCCAAGAAAGGTAGATCTGATAAAAATCTAATAAATGTAGGGACGAGTTAATCAGAGATTAAGAGCTTAATTAAAGATTTAATAACAGATGAATGGAAAGCAGAGTGGGATAAAAAATCTGAAAGGAAGACATGCATATAAGATGTTCAAGGCTCCAACAAGAAAATGTCAGATATCTTGGGAATTGATAATTCCCAGTAATAAGAAACTTCTCACACTACAGCTGGGAAAAGGCTATTTCAGAATAGAAGAACCTTACTGTGTACGAGGAGCCACGGTAGCATAGTGGTTGGTGCACTGGCTTCCTAGTTCAGTGGTCTATTGGTTTGATCCCCAGATGAGGGGATTTTTTTAGGCCGCAAATGGCTCCTGGGTCGACCCAGCCCCAATTGGGTACCAGAGCAACTTCTGGGAAAGTTAAGGCGGCCGGCATGATGCTGACCACATCACCCCTAGTGTGTCGATGGTCAAGAAAATATGGGCCTAACACCATATTCCCAATATGCTTCAATGGGCGTGTAACGGGATCCTTTTCCTTACTGTGCAGGATGTCTTCAAGACAATATATAAAACATTTCTTGTTAAAATGTAAGAGGTATGAACAAATGAGAATACTAATATTAGATTATACGCAGGCATCAAATTTACCTATAAATATAGAAGAGGTGTTAAGAATAGACAGACCTAGGGAACTGCATAATATAGTCAAACAATATTTAACACGAACAAAGGTTAATATATAGTGGCTGGGAATGTGAAGGTCTGATGCTGTTCTTACAATGCATATGACTTTTAACAGATGAAAGTCAATTAAATATCTGTTAAAGTCAGTTACATAACTGGAACCACCAGGCCTTTACACCCCTCCACTTTAATATTATTCTTGTTTAGAGTTTCTTCTTGATTTTGTTGGTTTTTTTATTTGTTTTATTTAACAAATAAGCGTGATTGTCCCTATTTACAATGATTTTGCAAATGTGATGCCACTTTCTCATATCGGCAGTTGTTCATATTATTTGGAATTGAAAACAATATATATCCTAATTATAACCCATCAGAGGTTGAACGGGATATTTTTCTTCATTAAAAAAAAAACGTGAAAGACGCCATTTCCAGGGTAATTTCCAAAAGAATGTTGCACTTGGGGTTATTTCCCTTTAGCAGTGTTTCGTATATATGTATCTTGGTGTGCAAGTATCATTTGTAATTAGGCCTAGAAACTGTCACACTATTTGAGGTGCAAAACACAGACAATTATAAACAACAACAAAATTTTTGTAAACAAAGGGATAGATTGCTTATTTGACGAACCGACTTATAAACTGATGTACGAAAGTCAGTCCATCATATTAGCAGTCTGTCCATTGTCCATCATTCAGTCAATCATAAGGAGTACAACAGTCAGTCACTCTGTCCATCAGTCAATGCATGAATCAGTCTGTTAGTAAGTTAGATATTTGATATTTCATCAGTTTGTGAGTCAGTCTGTCAGTTGGGGTTCTTGTACAAAATTAATTATGACAAATGAAAGTCTTTTAAACAATAAACCAAAAGCCTTATGCTTTAACACCTGACCCCATTAAAAAAAATATTTAATTTGTTTATAACTATCTCTGCGTTTTGCACATCAAATAGTGTGACAGTTCTAATTACAGTCGACACACTACGATACATGTCCACGAAACACTGCTAAAGCACAAAACACTGCTAAAGAGAAATAGCTCCAATAAATATTCTGTGCTGAAAGATTGACAACATTCATTTGGAGATTACCACAGTATCTATAGTTTTTCCCCATACGTTGGCAACAATCGCGTTACAACAAAACTAATCTTGAGTCCAGGAGTAGGCCTTCCCACCAGAATGGCCCAAATCAGACTCCAAAACTACTAAGGCTGACCCTTAACACTGCACTAGGTTTAGTCAATTAAAACCACATCTATTCATTCATTCGTAACCCTCCACTCTCAAAGGAGCATAGGCCTTCAACAAACACCTGCCAAGTCCTCCTGTCACATGCCATCATCTCAAGTTCTTTCCACGTTCTCCTCATCATTTTCACCTCTGTTTCCAACTCTCTTCTTCATGTGCTTCTTGGTCTACCTCTGCCTCTCTTGCCCTGGGGGTTTCAGAACAAGGACTGCCTTGTAATGCTATCAACAGGTTTCCCAGTGTGTGTCCTATCCATCGGTATCGTCTTCTTCTCATCTCTTGTTCCACTGGCACTTGTCTAGTTCTTGTCCTCAGTTCCACGTTGGTAACCTTGTCATACCATTTTAATTCCTCTATTGTATGCAAGCACCCATTTATGAAAGTCTGTAGCTTTTTGGTTGTTGTCTTTGTTGTTCTCCATATCTCAGAGCCATACAATAGGACTGACTTCACATTTGAATTGAAGATTCTTATTTTCGTGTTGGATCCAATTTCTCTTGATCTCCATATATTTCCCAATGCAATGAAAGCTCATCTTGCTTTTTGTATTCTTATTTTGATATCACTGTCTGTCCCTCCAACTTTGTCTATATTGCTGCCAAGATATGTACGATTCTACATCTTGTTTTGGTGTTTCTTCAAGTTCAACCCTGTTATCATTACCTGCATTTATTCTCATTATTTTTGTCTTTTCCTTGTGTATTTTCAGACCCAATTGCTGTGACCTCTCATCTAGTGTTTTCAATTTGTCCTGCATCTGATTACGGTTATGGGACAGAAGAGCCAAGTCATCAGCAAAATCCAGATCATCCAACTGCTTAGTCAGAGTCCACTGGATTCCATTTCTGATGTGTGTTGTCGATGTTCTCATAACCCAGTCTATTGCTAGTAAGAAAAGAAATGGAGACAAGAGGCATCCCTATCGCACTCCTGTTCTTATACTGAACGGTTCTGTAAGCTGTCCTTCATGAAGAACTCTGCATGTCATGTCTTCATATGTTTTCTTTATTAAATTAATGATCTTCAGGGGAACTCCATAATGCCTCATCAATTTCCAAAGTGATTCTCTGTCTACACTGTCAAATGCCTTTTCGTAGTCCACAAATCCGATGTATATTGGTGAATTCCATTCCAGACTTTGTTCAACTATTATTCTCAAAGTGGCTATCTGGTCTGTACAGGATTTGTTTTGTCGAAAACCTGCTTGTTCATCTCTCAGTTTCTTGTCTATGGACTCTTTTAATCTCTCAAGGATAATCCTGTTTAATACTTTTCCTGGCACTGATAGTGACATTATTACTCTATAATTTGTGCACTCTTGTAAATTTCCCTTCTTAGGCAACTTAACCAGATAACCTTCCTTCCATTCTGCTGGTATCTCTTCTTTTTCCCAGACATTACCAAGTAATTTATATAACATCTCTGTAGCCGTGTTGATATGTGCTGGAATGCCATCAGGTGCTGACGCTTTTCCATCTCTTAGAAGCGTTATGGCTTTCTTTATTTCTTCCTTCGTTGGTCTTTCACCATTAATTTGTAGCTCTTCTTCTGCTGGCTTGATGTTTGGGGGGTTTTGTGGAGCTGGTCTATTGAGAAGGTCCTCAAAATATTCTGTCCACCTCATCATTTGCTCTTGTATATTGCTGAGCAGTTTTCCATTCTTGTCTTTTATGAGGCAACTTGTTTGCTTGTATTTCCCTGTTAGCTTCTTTGTGCTGTTATACAGTTCTCTCATATTTCCTTTGGCTGCAGCATCTTCTGCCTCTCATGCCAACTCCTCAATATACTTCCTCTTGTCTCTTTTGATACTTCTTTTTACTTCTTTGTTTGCTTCTGTGTACACTTCTTGAGCCTTGGCTTTGGAACTTCTGGTTTAGCTTTCTTATTTTTTTCTGTCTTTTATCTTATTGATGGTTTCTGTTGTTATCCATGTTTTTTGTAGTCGCTCCCTTTTCCCCAGTATTTCTTCACATGTCTCATTCCATACAGTTTTGATTTGCTGTCAATAGTCTTCTGTATTCTCTACATCTTCCAGCTGTTGGAGCACTTGGAACTTGTTGGATATTGTGACCGCAAATTTGTCTCTTGTTTCTTGATTTCTTAAATGTCCTACATTAAATTGTTGTCTATAATTTTGCATTGTTGCATATCTCTTGAGTTTCATTTTTACTTTGGCTATCAGAAGGGGGTGATCTGATGCCACATCTGCTCCTCTATATACCTTTACATCCTGCAATGATGATCTAAACTTCTTGTTTATGCAAATATGATCAATTTGATTTTCTGTTCTATGGTCTAGTGATATCCATGTTGCCTTGTGTATTCTCTTATGTGGAAACATGCTTCCTCCTGTAGCCAGTTGATTTGAAGCACAGAAGTTTGAGAATAGTTCCCCATTTTCATTCATTATTCCTAGCCCATGTTTTCCCATGACTTCTTCAAAGCCAGTGTTGACTGTACTGTGGCCATGGATCGTATTAGAAGGTTCGGACCACTGCCCTTTCAGTAGATAGTATGTTGTAAGGTAAATGTGACAAACTTCCTTCTCTCAGACTGACTAAGATATTTTCTCATACTCTCTGTTGCTTCAAACGAATTTACCTTAGTAATAACAGTGAAGATGTCAAAGGTTGAACTTTATTAACAAGGTTAGCAGTCTTTCATAACAACAGCTTCTTCAGCAACAAAAGTATTCAATATTCAAAACTGCAATTTCTTGCCTTCTTACTACTTGCTTTCTTAAGCTATCCCAATATCCTATAATTCTTCAGGTAGAAACTTCTTGTCTCTCTTCTATACTGACTGTTTATTTTATTTATGTTTTTCTTTTCATATGTCTCTTGGTATATCTCACTAAGAGAAAACTGGCCTTACCGCCAGGGCTGTCACTTTGCCAAGATTTTCATCTATTATTCTTCTCTGCTCAGACCTGGTCTGCTGAGCTACACATGTTACTGATATATAAAAGTGTTCAACGTACCTGGGTTTGTTCTCAAACGAAATACACTTTCTTTTCTTTCACATCTATCATGTCCTCAGAATAAAATACTATCACAATAAAATACTGCCGTACACCAAATTTATGGTACTTAATGTACTGAGCGTTTTCTATACACTCTATTTCTCACAGCATAAATCTTGCTTATCATCTAAGACTGAGTATGTTTTCTCACACATCTATTACGCTGAGCGCGTTTCTCAAGTCTAACTTTAACACTTGGGAGAAAATCCTTTTTCCATCCTACACATAGCGCGTCTCAATATCAACCACCTGATCCCTGTTCTAACATTATTCGTTCACTCCTCTCATGTATCATTAATCACACTTTTCACGTGCGTACTTTTTCTGAGCACAACTCACTAACACAATATTCATGTGCAGACTTTTTTTTTTTTTTTTTTGAGCACAACTCACTAATTTATCAAGGGATGTAATCTCTAGTTGACTCCCTTTGCTAAATATACACAAATCCACATTCTCCTCTTTAAACCTTATTACTAAATCTTAACATGCAAATTGGTTCTACCATAATTTGTAACTCATTCAAAATGCTTAACTCTAAACAACGTCATCTTCAAAAACGTATTTCTAGATTTATCTCCCTTGCAAAAACTACTCCTACACTCATTTTACCCTATCAAAACCAAACTACCGTTCACAGTACCTATCTTTGCATTCATGTCACCCATCAAAATTGTGATGTCTCTTCTTTTTACTTTTTCCATAATTTCCTGTAGTCTAGTATAAAATGTTTCTTTCACAGACTCTTCTTTGTCATTAGTTGGTGCATAACATTGGATGACATTTACATTTATTTTCTTTTTAGCTGTTTTAAAAGTAGCTGTTATTTTTAAAACAGCTAAAAAGAAAATAAATCTATTACGTTACAAATAACTTTAATATTTAATTAAACATTAATTAATGACATTTTACATATACTACATAATGTTACGCTAAGTGCCAAAATGAATGTGTGTGCAGATGAATTGAAACATAAATTTTCATGTTTTTCCAGTGGTCTACAAGATTGAGAAACAGAATGTCATTTGTGCAAGAGACGCAACAGAATAATGTTGCTGCTACAGAAGGCCCTTTTGTTTTTCATGGTGTAAAACATCACAGTAGTTTCAAATCAGTGGACTGTACTTCACAATGTTTGCCGTGATTCAGAATTGTCAAAACATTTGCATGCACCAGCATGAAAACACTCCATTCATACACTTTTTAAAAGACTGGAAGAAAACAGTGTTGCTTAATAGAGTTCCCACTGATGTAAACAAACACGGCTCTGGCAAAATATTTTAAATAATCATTCAGTATTGTGTTTTATCATACAAATTAATTAAGGTGCAGAATGCATTAACTCTTTAAGTCCCAATCGACTTTATAAAGGCTCAGGGGTTAGACGAGCTTGGCCCAATCGACTTTAAAAAGCCTTTATTATATGTGCCTTTGTTTGAGACTGTTTCTAATTATAACTACCCACAAACCACCCAAAACGTCATTTCCTACTGCAAGTACATTCTTTTAAATACCGCACATGTTTAAGAGTGAACGTGTTTCTGTTATTTTAGATTTTTAAAGCGATTTTTTAAAGCGCATATCCTCCATTTTACCTTGAATAATTAATCATTTTTTTTTAAGCGCATATCCTCCATTTTACCTTGAATAACTAATCATTTTTCAATGAAAGCTTTTATACTTGTAGCACAAGAGTAAAGACATCCAATTACCTTCAGTTTCATATACAACAACAAAGTTATTTATGCATATGAACATTTAAAAAAATTATTTCCAAACAACAACAATAAAAACGCACTCGGGTGGCCATTTTTGCTTGGGCTAAACCCACTTTTTTGCTTGGGACTGAAAGAGTTAAAAAAGGCAGAAAAAAAAATTTCAAAATATCTGACTGAAACACTTGTATAAAATATGACTTCCTGAGAGAAATGTGTTACGTTTACCTGGGATAATTATAACAAAATGTAAAGTGGAACTGGCGTTATGTATACTGTTCAAAAAAAGAAACGCATAGCTACTGAAGGCACACACATAGCCATAATTTTGACATTCAATAACTTTTTTAATTTAATGAGTTAATTGTTCAAATTGCACACAAGAATACCTTAGGGTTCAACCAATCAATTGACAGTTGTTTTGCATCTGGGTCACGAGAGTTTTTTGGCGTACGGGCTTTCACGTTAGTACGGTGTGTGGCCTCCTCTTGCATCGATCAGCGACTGGCATCTCCTGGGCATGGATGCGATCAGACGTCTGATGTGGGCCTGTGGGATGGCTGCCCACTCTTCCTGGAGTGCCTGGAACAGATCACGATGATTGGCTGGAGCAACGTCTCGGCGACAAACACATCTATGCAGCTCATCCCACAGGTGCTCAATCGGACTCATGTCTGGAGACAGGGATGGCCAGGGAAGGGTGAGAATGTTGTTGGCAGTCAGGAACTGCGTGGTCAACTGTGCACAATGGGGTCTGGCGTTGTCCTGTTGAAACACAGACCTTTGGGCAGCCAAAAGTGGAAGGACATGGGGTCGAAGAATTTCATTGACGTATCGTTGCGCATTCAAACCTCCTTCAATGTGCACCAATTGACTCCTTCCGTTGTAACTGATCATTCCCCACACCATTGCACCTCCACCACCGTGCGGCGGAGCTTCATCAACGCAATTTTGGGCAAAACGTTCATTTCGCCTACGGTAGACCCTACGCCGTCTATCATGATGCTGCAACAAAAAGAAAGATTCGTCACTAAACCAGACACGTCTCCATTGATTGTCAGCTGCCCAGGGACGATGCTGGTTGGCCCAAAGAAGTCGATTTTGGCGATGGCGGCGCGTAAGGACAGGTCCTCAGTGAGGTCGTTGTGCCCAAAGTCCAGCGTCATGCAGTCTATTCCAGACAGTTTGATTAGATACATGACGTCCTGCAGGCAATGACTGGGCAGTTGAGGAAGCTGTTGTAAACCTGTCTCTGAGGTGACGAAGCCGAATAAAGCGATCCTCCGCTGCTGTTGTCACTCTGGGTCGTCCACTGCGATGCCGGTCTTCAACTGAGCCAGTGGCTTGGAACCGGTGCCAAAGTCGACTGATGGTACTCTGATGCACGTTTAGATGCCTGGCAACCTGACTTTGACTTTCGCCTGCATGCAGTCGGCCAATAGCAATGTTCCTTAAATTTATCGATAGAGACGCCATAAATGTCTGCTTGAAAATGAACTGAATTTTTTGTGTGTAGCGTTATCCTTTTATAGGGTTTCAGTTGCATAGTCAGTGAATAGTGTTCACCCCAAATTTTGTTGCTTTCACGTGCGCGCAACATGAGCTGTGGTCAAAAATTGCGTCATAAACACTATTGACCACTGCGTTGTAATGATTACAAAAACGAACGCAATTCAGGTCAACACGTGCATTTGACACTGTAAAGAACATTTGAGGCTGGTTTTTATATACCCTAGCACCAAATTTTACTTACAAACTCATAAAAACGCGTCCTCGGATAGCTATGCGTTTCCTTTTTTGAACAGTATAGATGGCAACAAAGTGTTTTTCTATATGTATTTAAAAAGTAATCAAGCTTTTTAAAAGCTAGTGTTTATCATCATAAATTTATCAATAAACACAAAATCAAGGTCTATTGAACTTATCGTTTGATATGTAATAAATAAGTTTCACTGTCATTTATTTATTGAATAAATATGTCCTACTTTTTCATTATATTGTCCTCCTTTGTCCTCCTTTTCATGACTAAAAATTGAACATTGTCTTCTTTTTGCGGTGAACGATATGGCAACCCTAATCTAAAAAGAATTCAGAGGCACAGTAATGAGGGATAAGGGTTGGGTTTAGGAATCCTAAACCAAAACCTTAATCGTAACCTTAACGACATGGGCGACTTGTTTAGATGGCATCAAACATGCCCCACTCTTCTTAATTTCAGCTTATTTTTTTTGTTTTGTCTTTTGTTGAAATGAAGATAAGTGGGACGTGTTCTTCTGTGTCATCCAAATAAGTCATGCACGTTGTTAGGGTTAGGGTTTAGGATTCTTAACCCTAACCCTTATTATTGATTGGAATAGTAGATAGGAGGCCACTATGTTGCCAGAGCAGCCTTCCATATTTACGCTACAGCTATCCTTAACCTAACCTCAACCCTGTTTCGAGTTTCGTCGAAAACTATAATGTCCTTCGACAAACACTGACGCTTTAAATTAAAACCAAAACAAAAAAATTATAACTTGAAGCAAAATGCAGTGTTTCCGGCAAACAAAGCTGCCTCTGGTCTATTGTTTCCTACATCAACCAAAGCCTCTAACGATTACTGCAACTCTAACTGACACTCTATTTTTCAACTTAAAAAATAGTCTTTTAACGCTAGCCCAAACCTTGTTTCAAGCCTTTTAAAAATAATGACGTGCCCCAAACATTGAGGCCGTACATTAAAATTAACAACAGGAGAGTGCAACTTACTACCAACTAACTCGGCAAACCCATATCACAGACAATGTTCCATTCATACTTCTCTTACACACTTGAACATTCATAATGATCCCTAAAGAAAACCCTTGCTGATATTTTAATCATTCCATGTGACACAGCCAATGCATTGATAGCCACATGGGCAACATGGCGGCATGTGTCTACTAATCTGTTTTTAAAACCAGATGATTTGACAAGTTACACAATACATACATAATTTATTTCTGTATTATTTTTAGGTCAGGGTCAACCTCCAATGTATGGTGACTTTGAAGCACAACGACATTGGATGGAAATCACAGTCAATCTACCAGTCAGAGAGTGGTAAGATAGATAGACTGAATTATTATATCTACTAGCGAGGTTGTAACATAAAGTCTGTGGTCATGGCTTTTGATGTATGATGTTGATTAGCATATACTACTTTTCTATAAAACCACACGTGTGGGGTCTTCTGCATGTATTTTTGTTGTTGTTGTTGCTTCTTTAATCATTGTCCATTATCCACTTCTTTATGATAATGTAAGTTCTGTGTATCGGCTGCGGAATGCTTCATCATAATTCTTTCATCATTGCCCCTTTCACTCCTTATTGAGCGTGAAACCATCACTGCCATTGGTTCCCTTACATGTGTAATAACCTCCGTCAGTCACAGCTAACTATAGAAATGATGCTCCCTTACATGTGTAATAACCTCCTTCAGTCACAGCTAACTATAGAAATGATGCTCCCTTGAGGTGATAGACCTCAGCACATTTTTTTCCTGATGTTCCTTTCAGTGTGTTCTTGTCTCTTTTGTTTGTTGTAAGAGCCTCTTTTTGCCCAATCTAATGTGGCCCCATAGAAAGCATCGCTACTTGGTGCAGTCGGCAGCTTCATCCTCCCAGGTTGCTGGAATAATGACCAATGCTTTCATGTCTCTCTAGCACAAATCTTTAAATCTCAGCTGCAGTTGCCCAGCGGTTCTTTTGCCATGTTCTTTTGCTATCTCCAAGTTGTCCTTGGAGAATATCTTTGGGGATGCGACCATCTTCCATGCGACAGACAGATCCAAGTCTGATCTGCCTAAGCAGTGTATACATGCTTTGAAGGCCAGCACAAGACAGCACCTCAAGATTCGTCACTTTGTCCTTACACAAAATACCATGGATGTGGTGTAGATACTGTAGATGAAAGCTGTTGAGCCTTCGTTTATGCTTAGCATAGGTTGTCCATCGCTACCATATAGAAGTGTCCTGGTGACACACACATTTTATACTACAGCTTTGGTCTTCATTGTGAGTTTGGAGTTTCCGCAGACACACATTGTGAGGCAGACAAATGTAGCTGCAGCTTTGCCAAAATGACTGTCAATTTCTGTATCCAGAGTCAAATGACCGCAGAGTCAAATGTTGATGAATGAGGTATCTACATTAGTGGGAGCCGCGCTGGTGTAATGGCTTCGGCGTTGTACTGGCGACCAGGTGTTCATGGTTCAAACCCGGGCGTCGGCGTTTGAAGAAATGTTTACGGCCGGAAATTTGACTGAATAGCCTGAACGGCTCCTGTGATAAACCCTCTGTGGATGGGAAGGAGCGAAGCTCCTGACCGGGTTGGAAGGAAAGTCCTCAGGTTCCCCAGCCTCGCAATGACATGTCATTGGGCCGAAGGGCTGAAAGCCCAAGTGCCGCTGGATAAGAAAAAAAAAAAAAAAAAAAAAAAAAAAAAAAAATCTACATTAGTAGACATTTTGATTGTTGTATACATGATGAATGTGGTATCTACATTAGTAGACATTTTGATCGTTGTATACATGATGAATGTGGTATCTACATTAGTAGACATTTTGATCGTTGTATACATGATGAATGTGGTATCTACATTAGTAGACATTTTGATCGTTGTATACATGATGAATGTGGTATCTACATTAGTAGACATTTTGATCGTTGTATACATGATGAATGTGGTATCTACATTAGTAGACATTTTGATCGTTGTATACATGATGAATGAGGTATCTACATTAGTAGACATTTTGATTGTTGTATACATGATTATGTCAAATATGTTGAACGCTGTCTCTTCCCAGGTACGTGCAGGGCCCAGACAATGACCTCCAGTACTGGGGTTTAGACTACCCTCCAGCGACTGCCTATCACATGATGCTTAATGGGCTGGTGTAAGTTTATTAAGTGTAATACCTTCAGCTGCCTCTGTAGCAAACACACAACAAGGTTTATTGTCCTGTACCATCCCTTCAAGGTCTGTTCGCATCTTATTTTTAAAAATCCCCTTCAGGTCTGTCTCCAGTTGCCTTCACTAATACGAGTAGTTTCAGAGTTAACAGAGATTTAAGAAACCTGGGGAACTCTAAAAAAAAAATATATATGGTCAACATAGCAATTACGCTAAAAGGACTGGGAGTCATAAACTGAAGAGAGATCCTTTAAAAGGTGGAAATGGCTTATGTTTGCAGCAGAAAATTTTAAATGCTGTTCCCTGTAGAGCAGAGACTTTCAGTCAGTTCTTGTCTTGCATCCCCTAACCCCCTTTCTGGTCCTGGGCAGTATTTTGTATCATTTTTATTCTTGTTAAATCTGTTTTTAGATCTGTCTTCTGTGTTTGGGTCTTCCTCTGTTTATGCCCCACTTAATACCTCTGTTTATACATCTGCTTGGTGTTCTATTTATACCTCTCTTTGTGCTTCTGCATGTGCCTCTGTGTACCAGAAAGTTCCACCAATTGAATACCAAGACAACACAAGCGGATAGGGTATATATCGAGGAAATCAGTCGATAGTATTACAAGGCACCATGTGTGCCAGAATCCCTATGGCAAGAGAGGTACCTGGAATGGATGGCACCAGACAGGAAGTCTTTGTGTTAAATTTGTTGAAGGTCTGCACTGCTCAAGGACCTGAAGGGTCACTAATAAATGTATGAAAAGTTGGTCTCGTTTGTAAATCTCGTTCAAGATATCAGCAGTCTTTAACTGACCAGTCCTGTGTTCCCGTATGATTGTAACCTGTGCAGGACAGGTAATTCTCACTTAGCCCTGTTTTTTTATAGCGACCAGGGAAATTGGTATTCAATTTTTACTTGAAATTTTTAAATGACAGAAATTCATAATTTCTTAAGTGCAATCCACAAGTCGCAACATTCAGAACTTCCCGAGAGCAGGCAGCACCACCAACTCACATTTAGCTAATTAAAACATTTCCTACGCACTTGCTTGACCGCTCACAGCTGACCTAGGTTCTCTTCTTATAAAATGTAGTCTACTTGTCTCTTAGTTAAAGCTTGGTCTTGATCTTGTATGCATACATTCTTGTTCTTTCACACATTTTGTCTATTGTTTTTCATGCACCATGCCAGGAAAACAGGCTTCAACTTCAAGTGTTGGTATTGCATCTAAGGTGCAGCGGAAAATATTTGCTTGAATGTAGAACTGCTTGAAGGCATATCTGGAGTCATCCTTTTATGACCACCAGCTAAGCACAATGTGATAGTATACAAATTTGGAAGTGAACCTCTGTGAGGCTAATTACACCCTCACTGACTCTTGATATCTTCCACACACTTCCAGGGATTCCCCGTGGTGAAACTCGTTGAGAACCCAGCATTGGAACTAAGCTTGGAGAAGTCACTTGAGCTCCAGATATAACTCCGGCTTTGACCTGGTTGGCTGCATGCAGGAGGATCTCACTTTGGACCCAGTGATCGGCAGATGGACCTGAGAAGTGGCTCAATGTCAAAAGGTAAAGATAAAGGATCCCGTTACACACCCATTGAGGCATATTGGGAATATGGTGTTAGCTCTATGTAGGACATGTCAATTCTTTAGGAGAGCCCAGAACCAGAGTACAGTTGACATTCAAAAATCCGGCAACCTCTGGACCTGAGGAGTGCCGGATTGTTGAAAATGCTGGATTTTTTTTTGGTTATATATGCTGTATATATTTAACAGAAAATGACTACCTGTACAGTCCTTTAAAGAAAGAAAATTAAATGTTTACGTTTTACACCACTTCTTTTATTTGCTGAATCCATAATGGGGCTAAACAGCAGCAAATAAATGATAAAATGAGAAGGAATGAGCAGGAATGCCTGTTAACACGTGCAAGCAAGACCCAAACAGCTGCATCAAAACATAAACTGCTCCAGAAAACAGTGGCGCGCCAACGAGGTAAATTAAAAAATGCGCTCCGAAATCCATTCCGGAAAACTGAAGGAACCGGATTATCGAGGGCCGGATTTTTGAATGTCAACTGTACAGTATTTTAGCTCTGCACAGTTGGATGGCGGGGAATGCACAGTATGCCACACGCTTCTTACTCCTAGCTTGAGACCAGATGTGATGATCCTTTAAATGCAAGCCAAACTGGAGCTCATGCCTTCAACTCCACACATTTTGGAATGGCAGTAAAGCCACACGAAAAGCTTAGATCTCCAATGTAGATAATATCAAGGAGTCTTCAATGTGGTATTGGCTGCAAAAGAGAGAAAAGCTCACCCATCCTAGTTAAACAACAACAACAACTATGAATTACTGTATACATACTTTATTATATCTCAGGTTTAAAAAACAACTTGTCAGGATGAGCTTCTTATTCATGCTATGTAATAATGACCCAATGATGACACTGTAGAATGCTGTTGTGTTTAGCCCTTCTATTTCTAATAACCTATTCTGAGCACAAAGTCAGATAGGTATTCCTGTATATTAAAAAAAGATTTTTTTTGGTTTAAACTGCTATAAAAAATTGGCCCATTTAACGGTAGTGCGAGTACATGGATACTTCAGTGGCTGTTTTGAAGTTGTTTTCTTTCATTCCCAGAGCTCAGCATGTCAATGGTAGCATGGTGGCCTTGAAACAATCGCGTGGACTTGAAGATCCTGGAATCAAGCTCTTTATGAGGGCTTCAGGTATTGTATTAGTTACATCTTAAGTGGAGCTAAAAGTGTTGTCTTTATGAGTTACATCAAGTAGAACTGAAGGTGTCTTTATGAGTTACATCTTAAGTAGAACTGAAGGTGTCTTTATTACATCTTAAGGGGACTAAAAGTGTTATATTTATGAGTTACATCTTAAGTGGAGCTACAGGTGTTGTCTTTCTGAGTTACATCTTAAGTGGGACTAAAGTTGTTGTCTTTGTCTTTACGAGTTACATCTTAAGTGGAGCTAAAGGTGTTGTCTTTGTCTTTATGAGTTACATCTTATGTGGAACTAAAGATGTTGTCTTTATGAGTTACATCTTAAGTGGAACTCAAGGTGTCTTTATTAGTTACATCTTACGTGGAAGGTTTTATCTTTGTCTTTATGAGTTACATCTTAAGTGGAGCTAAGAGTGTTATCTTTATGAGTTACATCTTAAGTGGAGCTAAAGATGTTGTCTTTATGAGTTACATCTTAAGTGGAACTCAAGGTGTCTTTATTAGTTACATCTTACGTGGAAGGTTTTATCTTTGTCTTTATGAGTTACATCTTAAGTGGAGCTAAAGGTGTTGTCTTTGTCTTTATGAGTTACATCTTAAGTGGAGCAAAAGGTGTTGTCTTTATGAGTTACATCTTAAGTGGAACTCAAGGTGTCTTTATTAGTTACATCTTACGTGGAAGGTTTTATCTTTGTCTTTATGAGTTACATCTTAAGTGGAGCTAAAGGTGTTGTCTTTGTCTTTATGAGTTACATCTTAAGTGGAGCAAAAGGTGTTGTCTTTATGAGTTACATCTTAAGTGGAACTCAAGGTGTCTTTATTAGTTACATCTTACGTGGAAGGTTTTATCTTTGTCTTTATGAGTTACATCTTAAGTGGAGCTAAGAGTGTTATCTTTATGAGTTACATCTTAAGTGGAGCTAAAGATGTTGTCTTTATGAGTTACATCTTAATTGGGGCTACATGTGTTGTCTTTAAGTCGACTAAAGGTGGGCTAATATTGATATAAATAAAATGTTATAAGTACTGTCTATCTGTGAATTATCCTGCAAATCAGAACTAGTCAGACACCTGGGGGTGTGTCAAACTGTTAAAAACAGTTAGAGATTAATGTAGCTTTATGTGTTCATCACTACTAATATCTTTCAGAATATACTGACTTTTTTCTATATCTTGTGTCACATCATCATCAGTTCCCAGAGACAGGGTTCGTAGCGACCTGGAAAAACCTTGAAAAACCTGGAAAACGAAAAAAAAAATTCCAGGCCTTGAAAAGCCTGGAAAAATGGCTAAAAGCCTGGAATTTTCCGTATCGGACCTTGAAAAATAATACGAAATCGAAAGTTCGTTCTTTGTGTCCATTTTTTGGTTATTGATGGTATTTTTCGCAACAATAGACGCGACGAGTCTAAAAATAAATCTGCGTTATCGCCATTAACGCAAAGCGCCGAAAACGAAACACCGCCGAAAACTTCTGGAAATGGAAGTGCGCAAAGGGAAGTAAAAATTGTAAAGTTACCGTACAATTTTTACTTCCCTTTGCGCATTAAATCCATTTCCAGAAGTTTTCGGCGCTTTGCGTTAACGACGTAAACGCAGATTTATTTTTAGCACTCGTCGTAAGTAATAAATTCATTTATCTCATTTATAAAACCTATTTAAATAAGTCCAGTTTATAGATAGACCTACTGTACTTGCGTCTGCAAATAGTAAAGATGGGGGGGGGGGGGGTATGTAAAGGTCTCCAGTTATATATTTAATAGATTTTCACTTATCATAAGTATTACCCTTCCAATTACTATATATATTACCTTTTGTTCTAGTTAAATATTGTTTGACTGTATTATGTATGCGTTTAGAATTTTGAATTGGTAAATATTTTGTGTACCCTTTTTTTTTTTTTTTTTTTTAAACTAACACTACTAGGAGACCTACAGATGTGACATCATTTGTGACCAAGGAAAAAACTCTTGCGAGCTGAGATTATTTGGACTCTTTTTTTTCTTCAGTGAAAAGTCACCATAGTTTTAATTCAAATTTCATACGCAACAAGGGACATATTCTCTTGTGTGGTAGTTTTTATTCAGCCTTCAGCTTTATTTCCAGACCTGAAATTCAGATTGGTGCATTTGGAACGGTAGCTGAAAATAGGAAGCATTTTCCTGTAGCACTGAAGAAAAAACAACTCAAATTGAAAAAGACAAATCATCCTGTGTTTTGTGCGACAGAAGATAAGGCATGCCGACAGTCACCTGGCATGATACGAAAAGATTTAACCTTATATCTACTGTTCACTCCAATGATAATATAAACAAGACAGTTAGAAAGACAAATTCTTTAGGGCAGAACAATTCAGAAACCAGTGCTTGCAGACAAATACAGCAAAAGTATGGGAGGTGTCGACCACTTCAGCCAACTAGGTGCAAGCTACCCCTACCCACACAGATCCTATTTTTATATCATTTCTTAGTTGAAACTGCCCTGGTCAATGGGCACATAACCTACAACACTGCCAACTCTACAAAAAAAGATCAGAGCAAAGATCAGGATGTCAGTATGACTCTTATTGAACCTGCTATTCTTCGACACAATGTGACACCTTCAAAACCACAGGTCACAACAACACGACTTACTGAGCACCACTTCATTGATAAATATAAAAGGGCAAGGTACAAACCAGACTGTAAAGTGTGTAAGGCTGCAGGGAACAGAAGCCAGACTTGCATGTACTGCCCAGATTGCAATGTACCTCTATGCCTGATACCCTGCTTCAAGTTATACCACACAGTCAAGGATTATCAACGATCCAGACAAAGACTCTTGCAGAGGCCTACAGCTACAACCCCAGTTAATGAAAAATGCAGCTCAGACTCCAACTAGAGGTACTTAACTACTCAAACATTTACAAACGCTCATTGTCAGATGCCACAGGCGCAGAATACATTCAAAAAAGACAAACATGAAAAATCAGTTTTTTTTTGGAATTTTATTCACAATTTTATTAGCCTTTTATGTTGATATATGTGGTTAATCGTTAAATCAATAAGTCAATCAAGCTTATTTTATTCATTACCATCCATGTCACTAACATTTTATTGCGCTGACGTTGAACAAATTCACTAAAAACTGGGAAAAGATGTCTGTTTTTCAATCTTTTATGAATTAAAAAAAAAAAAAAAGTTCTTTTTAAAGAAATCTGCAAACACCCTTGGTAATGGGAGACGGTAATGCTCCAGATTGCTGGTCAGCAAAGTGATAATTATATCTGAGAAAATTAGATGAGGAAAATATTAGAGTTTCCCATCCTTGAAAATCACGTGCTGGACCTGGAAAAACCTGGAAAATGCTTGAAGAAATTTGCTATGAACCCTGCAGAGAATACTGACTATTTCTGTATCTTGTGTCACATCATCATCATTAGTTCCCAGAATATACTGACTATTTCTGTATCTTGTGTCACATCATCATCATTAGTTCCCAGAATATACTGACTATTTCTGTATCTTGTGTCACATCATCATCATTAGTTCCCAGAATATACTGACTATTTCTGTATCTTGTGTCACATCATCATCATTAGTTCCCAGAATCTACTGACTTTCTGTATCTTGTGTCACATCATCATCAGTTCCCAGAATCTACTGACTATTTCTGTATCTTGTGTCACATCAACATCAGTTCCCAGAGAATACTGACTATTTCTATATCTTGGGTCAGATCATCATCATTAGTTCCCAGAATATACTGACTTTTTCTGTATCTTGTGTCACATCATCATCATCAGTTCCCAGAATATACTGACTATTTCTGTATCTTGTGTCACATCATCATCATTAGTTCCCAGAATCTACTGACTATTTCTGTATCTTGTGTCACATCATCATCATTTCCCAGAATCTACTGACTATTTCTGTATCTTGTGTCACATCATCATCAGTTCCCAGAATCTACTGACTATTTCTATATCTTGTGTCACATCATCATTAGTTCCCAGAATATACTGACTATTTCTATATCTTGTGTCACATCATCATCAGTTCCCAGAATATACTGACTATTTCTATATCTTGTGTCACATCATCATTAGTTCTCAGAATATACTGACTATTTCTGTATCTTGTGTCACATCATCATTAGTTCCCAGAATATACTGACTATTTCTATATCTTGTGTCACATCATCATTAGTTCCCAGAATATACTGACTATTTCTATATCTTGTGTCTCATCATCATTAGTTCCCAGAATATACTGACTATTTCTGTATCTTGTGTCACATCATCATTAGTTCCCAGAATATACTGACTATTTCTGTATCTTGTGTCACATCATCACCAGTTCCCAGAATATACTGACTATTTCTATATCTTGTGTCACATCATCATTAGTTCCCAGAATATACTGACTATTTCTGTATCTTGAGTCACACCATCATTAGTTCCCAGAATATACTGACTATTTCTGTATCTTGTGTCACATCATCATTAGTTCCCAGAATATACTGACTATTTCTGTATCTTGTGTCACATCATCATCATCATTAGTTCCCAGAATATACTGACTATTTCTATATCTTGTGTCACATCATCATCAGTTCCCAGAATATACTGACTATTTCTATATCTTGTGTCACATCATCATTAGTTCTCAGAATATACTGACTATTTCTGTATCTTGTGTCACATCATCATTAGTTCCCAGAATATACTGACTATTTCTATATCTTGTGTCACATCATCATTAGTTCCCAGAATATACTGACTATTTCTATATCTTGTGTCTCATCATCATTAGTTCCCAGAATATACTGACTATTTCTGTATCTTGTGTCACATCATCATTAGTTCCCAGAATATACTGACTATTTCTGTATCTTGTGTCACATCATCACCAGTTCCCAGAATATACTGACTATTTCTATATCTTGTGTCACATCATCATTAGTTCCCAGAATATACTGACTATTTCTGTATCTTGAGTCACACCATCATTAGTTCCCAGAATATACTGACTATTTCTGTATCTTGTGTCACATCATCATTAGTTCCCAGAATATACTGACTATTTCTGTATCTTGTGTCACATCATCATCATTAGTTCCCAGAATATACTGACTATTTCTGTATCTTGTGTCACATCATCATTAGTTCCCAGAATATACTGACTATTTCTGTATCTTGTGTCACATCATCATTAGTTCCCAGAATATACTGACTATTTCTGTATCTTGTGTCACATCATCATTAGTTCCCAGAATATACTGACTATTTCTATCATCATCATCAACTCGCTAACCGACACAGGGTTGTACATACAAGTCACCTGGTTCATAAAGTAGTGAGGCTCTGGACAGGTGATGTTGACAATGAGTGAGAGTGTAAATGTCAATTGCGCGAATGTGTAAATGGTTCTGTAGAGTGAGAGCAATCAGGATTATTGTCCCGCTCTTTTGTCCTACAGGAATCGAAACTGAGCATGGAGATACAAGACGAGAGATGTATTGGGTGCATAGAGGAGAGAAGAATCTGGGCACTGAGGAATGGAAACATAAGTCAATTGCCTGGGGATGTTATTGCTGTGCTCGCAGGTTATCTTGTGCGACAGGGTAATTTCAGTTTGACCGGGTAGTCGAATGACGGTTGTCTGAGTGATTCTGGATTCCGGATGTGCATAATTGGGCTTCTATGGGGACCCTTGTGAATTTCGCTTCACCCATAGCGTTGGGGAAAACATAATGCAGCATGTAATCTGTTTAATGAGAAAGAACTTTGCTGATGTGATCCATAGTGTTAAGTTATATGCATGCTATGGATATGTAGTTGATTCAGTGCAATGCATAATTACGCTAGGATCGGATTGTACCTATGATAGCTCCTAGCGAGGATCTGCGTGAAAATGCATAGGGGGTGGGGGATTATCGGGAGGGAGGAAGTCAGTGGTAAAACGGCCAGAGCTCGGACGAGGATTTAATGTCTGCCTTTAGGCAGTGAGGAGAGAGGGTACCGAAAACCGGTACTGATGACGAACGTAGATGATTGACTATTGTTACCGAAAGGAAATACCATGTGCGAATCAGTGGATGAGAGCGAGGTTTGTGGCAGAGGAGCTGGGTAAGTAACCAACTCTAGGGGAGGTTTTATCGGTGAGTAACATAGCCATAGTTAGGGTATATATAAAGAAGTAAGTATTTCCCAGGATGATAGACTTGACAGGGGATTAAGGAAGGAGGATGGTCGAGGAGCACTAGAAGCGCTATGATGAGGAGACTGAACTCACAGATCCTGCCCATTCGCAGAGTAGACATGACCGTGGGGATCAGGGGTGAAGAGTTTGTTTATGTTATTGCACGAGTTAGAGTATAGCATGTGAGATGGATGAGGTCGGGTTCTATGGGGGAGAGGGCAACGATACGAAGGTACATCCTTTCTTAGTTATAATTCAGGGACCGGTAGATGAGGTGCTTTACGTGTTATTGTAGCGGATTTAGACCTGGTCAGGTAGCTATTAAGAAATAAAGAATCCTAATGGGTCGGACAAGATACTGCGTGGGTCCATTTTAGTTATCAGAGAGGGTCTCCGAGCACAGAATTCGGAGGAAATTAAGAGCAGAGGAGTCTTTTCGAATCCGCCATTCCACGCATGATAAGTTGATGTGGGAGTCTTGTGGAGGGGTTTTGGGAGAGAAATAAGAGGAGGTCTCAAACGAAACATTACCCCCATCGTAAAATGAACAACATGGAGAGAGAGAGTGAATGATTGATAAAATACAGAGACCTTCCAAGACACCCCCCAGGTCTGGGTAAATAGATATTTAATTTGATTAGCCTAATCTCCAGGAACTGAGGAACATCCTCCTGAACTACTATATTCCAAGTAAGAGACAAAGACTTGCTATTGACAGTTTCGATGATGACAAATACCGAAGAGCAAGAGGATTCGCCCTTTTTTTACTCAAAGAAGACTGCAGGAAAGGGATACCGTATTTAGTGTCCAATATATTGACTAAACGTAGACACACGTAAGACTGACACATTAGCATTACGGGTTATAAAAAAGAAAGACGTACGAATGGATAGTCGCAGTACTGACAGAATAGTATTGTGACTATATTCTGTAAATTCTGTTCCAACATCATAATTGGTTACAGATAAAATTGACTATGTCGAGTTTCCTGGTGTCACTTGGTAATTTTCTCAGTTTCCAAGAATATCAGGGACACATTTCTATATACATGGTGTCATGCATGATTAGTACCCCAGCATATGAATACATAGTTCTGTTTAATTGTGTCACCGCCTGAAACATCTTGGTAGTTCTATCAGGGTATGACTGTCTATTCTCTTTGGCTGTGTCACATTTTAGTCAGTGTAGTATATCGCTGATTTAATAGAGAAGGGGATGTAATGCTTGTGGCACATTCATCATCAGTTTAGTTTATCGTATTGATGGTGCCTTGTCTATACCGGTATAATGTGGCTTGGGTGTGTAATCATGGGTTCCCTGAATATGGCGGTGGGTATGTTCTGGTTATGGGGGTGTGAGCCCCAGTCATGGGGTGGTTCCCAGATTGTCTTTCAACTTGAACAGAGTCCTGTATTTGTGTACACGTCATAATGTAGATACCCAGAATTGTATTTCGACATCGATTCTGTCCAAGTTCGTTGGAGGTAGGTGGCGGTCGTGACTATAGTAGTTTCCCAGACTATATGACATTGGTTAGGGGTGTGTGTTGTATAGTCTTCATCAGCAGTGTCCAGAATGTACCGTGTTGACCCTGTAAGGGATATGCTTGTGAGAGTGAGATATGGATGGTAAAGTTGGAAGAAAGTGTTTGTGGACTATTTCTGTAATCTTGATGTCACTATGAAACATCAAAAGCTCACACTCAATTTTAATTTGAACTGTAGTTTCTGTATATCTTTGTGGTCACTTCATCATTAGTTTCCCAGAATTTATACTGACTATTTTTCTGATCGTGTGTCACATCAATCATCATTAGTTATCCCGAATATACTGACTGTGTCACATCATCATTGTTCTGTATTCGTATCTTGTGTCACATCATCATCATTAGTTCCCAGAATATACTGACTATTTCTGTATCTTGTGTCACATCATCATTAGTTCCCAGAATATACTGACTATTTCTGTATCGTGTGTCACATCATCATCATTAGTTCCCAGAATATACTGACTATTTCTGTATCGTGTGTCACATCATCATCATTAGTTCCCTTTATGCCCCTTGCAAAGCTTGAAACCACTACTGCGGCAGGCCCCCTGTCAGGAAGTCTGGATGGTGTTGGTTGATGTAGGAGTTCTGTACATTATTTCTGTAGCTAATATTTTCTGAAGTTACTCATCATGTCATACGTAACATTTTTCTTTGGCTGTACACATTTTAAATTTTATACATAGCATTTTTCTGTATTTGTACACATTTGACACCATCTTTCTGTAATTGTACACATTTACATTTTATACATAACATGTTTCTGTAATTGTACACATTTTACACTTTATACATAGCATCTTTCATGTAATCATGCACATTTTACACATATTATAATAGCATCTTTTATGTAATTGTACACTTTATACATAGCATTTTTCATATAATTGTACACATTTTACACTCTTCACAGTTCTTGCGATGGATGTACTGTTATTTTTACCAGCTGTGGCCGCTTATTACCTTCTTCGACAGTCAAAGACTGATGCTGACACAGACATTGTAAGTTTGTTTATGATTACTGTGTGTGTGTCTGTTGTTGTTTGGTCATTTTGGAGCAGACAGTACCTGTTATTTTATAAAGTCACTAACATGAGGTTGTGCACGAGGCTGCCATCACGTGTCATCACGTGTCATCATGTGAAACAAGTTGCTACAAACATTTGTTTGAACACATAACGTGCTTGAGATCTAGTGTCCCATCAAGAGGGCAAGCTGCAGTGGTGACCTCCATGCTCGTTAAGGAGCCAAATAGGAATCAGAAAGTGGCTAGTTCATGGTGGCTAGTTAGTTCATGGTGGCTAGTTCATGGTGACTAACTCCTGCTCCACCATATGGTGTCTGCGCAACACGGAAAGTAGCATTTACCATGTATACACTGCTTAGGCAGCGCAGACTACGCTGGCTTGGCTATGTCCACTGCATGGAAGATGGTCGCATCCCTAAAGATATCTTCTGCTGACAACTGGCAGATAGTAAAAGAACAGTCATGTGACCACAGCTGAGGTTCAAAGATGTGTGCAAGAGAGACATGAAGGCATTGGACATAAATCCATCAACCTGGAAGGATCAAGCTGCTGATCGAACCAAATGGCGATGCTCCCTATGGTGCCACCTCAGATTGGGTGAAAAGAAGCTCTCACAAGAAGCAAAAGAGAAAAGAACATGCCAAAAGGAACACCAGGAACAAAAGCAGCTGAGGCGATGACCTAAGGAGTCACAGGAGGAAGATGAAACTTGGCACATTTAAAGTTCATCATATTTGCACTGAATGTGTGAAGTACGCGTTTGTTTCTTCAATGGGTTTTCCCGCTACGGTGCACGGTGCAATGTACCATATTGACCGGATCTGCTGCTCCAAAGATTTGACAAAACAATGGAAAAGAAGGAGGCCAGAGCTGTGATAAAATTTCTGATGTTTCAGGGAAAAACACCTACAGAAATACACAGGGAGATGGAACCAGTGTTTCGTGATTCTTGTCCTTCACATACTTCGGTAAAAAACTGGTGTCAACAGTTTAAGTGCGGCCGCTCAAATGTTGCTGATCTGCTAAGATCTGGTAGACCAGCCTCAGAGTGCAACGATGAAAATGCAACAAGAGTGAAGAAAATCATTGACCAGGATCGAAAAATGACAATTGTGGAGATAGCTGGTAGAGTAAAACTACCTTTTTTTTTTATGAAAGAACAGTTTTATAGAATTTTTACACAACAGACTGAACATGAGAAAAAGTGTGTGCACGCTTGCGTTCCTCGACTGTTGAACACGTGAACAGAAGCAAACGAGTGGTAAATTGGGGGCTGTCAAAAACAGTTGTTACTCAAAAAGTGTCAGTCAAAAAATGTTTGGAGACCCATGGTGACAGTAGATGTGAGACTTGGGTACACCATTATTTGACCCCGAATCCAAAATTGCCAGCATGCAATGGAAAACCCCGGGCCTCCCCAACACCTGTCAAGTCGAAGAGCGCAGAAATCTGCAGGAAAAGTGATGCTGACTGTTTTTTTTTTTTTTGAACGGCAAAGGTGTCCCCATTTTGAAAGATTATCTGCCTCGTGCCAAACACGGTTAAATGGGACAGTTACTATGGACTTCTCACCATAACTAAAGTTGTGACCAGGAAACGAGAGGATAACGCGGCACAACAAAATCTTTCATTTGCTTCACAACACAACCTAAGAATAAAGAAAGGTTGTGACCAGGTAAAACGCAGGATAACGCGACTCCGTCACAAATCTTTCATTTGCTTCCAAGACAACGCCGCCCTTCACACAACTAGCCAAGTTGGTGCAGCTAGCAGCCAACGATTTTGAATATTGAAATTCTTCCACACCCCCCATAATCTCCAGATTTGGCTCCATCAGCACTTTTTTTCTATTCCCAAATCTTAAAAAAAAACAGCTAAAAGGAAAATCATTTTTGACAGCGATGAAGAGGTTATTTAACTGGCATGTGATGACTGGTTTAGTTTTGAAAAATTAGGGTGTTCTACTCCCAAGGTCTTTTCAAGGTCAAGCAGAGATGGCAGAAGTGTGTCAATTCAGACGGTGGCTATATTGAAAAGAAATAAACACTGTACAAAATTTCAGCTCTCTGTGACATGTTCTTCATGGTCAGGCCCAAGACTTATGTCAATCCCCTTGTACGTCACTTACACTTTCAAAATGTTATGTATGAAGAAATGCACAATAGATTACCATAATCATATTTTACAGGATACCGTAACATTTCAAATACACCATGTCTACCTCTCCTAATCCTTTTTTTTTTTTTTTTTTTTTTTTTGTTGTAGTCAATTATTCCCTTAACTGGGGTCCAGAAAATTTTCTTGATGCAAAATCTCTGTCATAATGTGTTTCACTTACACATACCATTACTTATTAAAAATGCCACATCTTTTAAGCAAAAAAGGTAAGGGACTTACGGCTCACCTTGCATTTTCATTGTACAGAGAGATCAGATCAGGTGACAGCATATATCCTTGGCTCCCAACAGCTTGCCGTAAATTACATTACAACCAAAATTTTCATGAATAGAAATGGCGTTGTTGATGTTATGCAATTCTTTCCTTAATAACATGTTTGTTAATGCTTCTATCTCTCGCAGTTTGGCTTTGTAGCAGTACTTGCGTGCTATCCAGGACTAATCCTCGTAGACAATGGTCATTTCCAGTATCCTTTGTTCATGTCTTGGTCAGTGTTATCATACTGGCTTTTTTTGTTTTAGAAACGTGAAGTGTGAGAGCTACATCTGTACTTCACACTTGGAAAATAGACGGTTTAGAAAAATTATATCCAAAAACAAGATTGTGGTCCACACTCACTTGGATTTCCGTGTGCTATAGCTGATTTTTTTTAGAATTCCATGCAAATGGTCATTTACATTTATTATACGGCTGTATTTATTCAGAAATTGCTGGCAACAGAAGAATTTTGAGTATCAAAATTTGTTTCCCAGCATCAGATGTATAAAAATGGCAGTTTATTTTTAAAAGTTTGCCGAAGTTTTTAATTCAAGTTTTAACATTTCTAAGCTCTTTTTTTTCTTTTTTAACCCTTTCCAGTCCAATTTGCCCAGAATCGCCCGTATTTTATCTTTTATCGTACCAGCTGATTCTCCTAACAGCGCGCGGTAACAGGTTGCTCATTTCGTTGCTAAGCGACAATGGAAGTCTCGCATGTACAAGATTTTGCGTGTTTCATTTGATAGAGGCCATTTCAAAGTTTATTTTGATATTGATCGCATTTTTCTAAGTCAAGTGGTTGATTTTTTTGTGATTTAAAAAAAAGTACACTTTGTAAAAATGGTACTTCAAACCATGGAAGAGATTTTAAATGAACTTTGAAGGGTTAGATCTATGTTTCTGTGTTGTTCAGATAGTGAAAATGATTAATCTACATTGATATGGACTATGACCCAGTTATTGACAGTAGTGAAAGTTGGAAAATCGAACTAGTAACATTGTAGACAATGGACAGAGAGGCACATTTACTTGTATGGAACTATTCCAGATGTATGAGCTCCCAGGGCCTAAACATAATCTGTGTGATGAGCAGCGGTGTATTATTTTTTTCTTCTTATTTATACCAAAGATGGACTTATGAATAAAGCAGCAGAGCTGAAAAGGGTTGGTTACATAGTTTCAGTGTGAGCATAGTTAAATCCAACATCCAACAAACATGAACCATCAAACTCTTGAGCAGGAAATAAATGTTGTGTTCAGTGCTGTAAGAATTAAGAAAAAACATATACTTGTGGAGTTCTAGAGACAGTTTATGGTTGTAAATTGTGTTCTCAACATTATTGTACACCAATACCTCACTCTTTCGACAGGTTAGGGACCAGAGCTATGACGAAAGTCGAAAATCGACGAAAGTCGAATCATAGCCTTTATTTAGCTTACAAATGCATTAGGGCCGCCAAAAAATGTAAATAACTAACTATATAACACTTGCGAATGCGTGCAACACCTAGATAAACAGAAATAAACATAAAAGTAAAGAAAATACAGTAAAAAATAAAAAATATGTAAATAGCATCTTACCGTAAAATCATTCTTGAGCAAGTAGACGATGAATATATACAGTATGTACAGTTTTGAATGTTGGTAATTTAGGGGGATTCTAGACTTAGAAAACCAGATGGAGAAAATTGAGGAGGTTTATCTTCAGAACTGGAGGATTTCAATGTAATTCTTTTAGGAGAAGGGCACTTTGAAGGAGATCTAACTGGGGCTGGGGCTAATGTTGATGGCTCGGAATCTGAAGGGTTAGAAGGAGGGGGTGACTGAAGTTGGTTGTGGCGGTTGCGTCTTGAAAAAGGAGAGCAAAGACGTTTACCTCATTGATGTCTTCTTCCTTTCCCTAAGAAGTTCTCTGTAACAGGCTATTTGGTGTTCTAGCCCACTATTTACTTTTGAACTTCTGTCGAAATTTATTCTACGTTGAAGATCTGCTGCTTTGTGTAGCCAACTTCTATAATTTTTTCAAGCTTCACTTGAAAAGCTCCTGCAGCTGCGGTATCTGCGCTAGCTGATTCTCCCTTCACTGCTATATTATGCAAATTTGACCTTTTCTTAAATTTCTCAAACCAGCCCCTGCTAGCTCCAAATATCTCTTCAGCTGATGTCTCTCCTAGTTCAGCCTTCATTGCATTAAATAAAGTTTGTTCTTTAGCCTGGATAAGATCTTGGCTTAGAGGAATGTTGTGGCTGACTTGGTCTTCAATCCACACATTTAACACTTTCTCCATCTCACCAATTAAATTGTGCCTCTTTCTAATAAGTTTGGTATGCACTGGCGTAGCGTTTTTAATTTCCTCTAACACTTTAGCTCTGTTCTTTACAATTGTGCTAACTGTAGTGCTTGGTACACCTAGCCTGCGGCCTGTTTCAGCATTTAAGATGCCTTGTTCATTAAGCTTGATTAGCTTAAGCTTTTCTTGCAAATTGAGAACCTTATGGGTTCTTTTAACTTTGTCGCTACACTTAGGACCCATTATGAATATATTAAAGCACAAAAATAAGTAGTACTGTATAAAGCCTAATCACACAAAAAAGTACAGTATGAAAACTGTACACGTGTCTTATAATCACGATATGAACACTGTCATTAGACTTATCACTAAAATAACTATGAACTGTTTACAGTATAATCACAAAAATAATATAGTATGAATAGTTTTGTTATTTTAATCACAAAAATAAGTAGTATTAATATGTTTAATGACAAATATAAGAGATTCAATGCGGACAACTTAAAAAAAAAACAGTGCGCACCGAACGATTTCTGTTCAAAGACTGAACAACGAAAGAATCAAGATGACGCGCAGTTGTGACCAAATGCGACGAAAGAGCGAAGCGAGCGACGAAATTTGGAAACGTGGTTAGAATTGAAAACCGACGAAAGAGCGAAGCGACGAAAGTCGAGGTATCGGTGTAATTTGTTTGATATTCACATTTCATGAAAAACTGTCCATAATGTATATATATATAAGCTTTCCAGCGCAAGACTATCCTAAAGATAAAGTAATTTTTTGGCTTTGAAATTTTTTTAAACTGTGAAAAACATTTAAATGTGACATTAAAATATACAGGTATTAAAGTAAGTCCACTTTACTGTACAAATAAATGTGTTATTTGGACTTAGAATGAATAATGTTTTAAACATAAGAAATGGTTACGAAAAAGAGTCCCTTTGCTTGGTCATTGGAGGTTGAAATATTAGCAGAGCTGTGAACTGTAAAGGGTTAACTAAAGAGATCTGAAGACAATTTATTTTCTAAGTTACCTTTTAAGAAATCTACAGAAACATTTTTTTCCCAACAAAGCCATCTGTACAGATTAATTTACTCATAAAAAGATCTACAGTAGCTTTTGTTGTTTTTGCAAGAAGTCTGCAAATAACTTTTTTCTTCTAAATACAGAGGTCTCATTAATTGTTTTTATCTATAAAAAAATTGAGAACTTTCTTTTAACAAACAATTCAGTCATTCATCTTTCCATTTCATTCACTGTGCAGTGTGTGACAACATTTGTTGCTTTCACCAGATTGTGTTTGAGGCTGTCGCCTTTAGTTTAGCCAATCAGGTTCCAGTTTCTTCCATAAGGAGCACAAAGGGAAATGGTGGTGATGATTAATTTATCTGTGAAAGCTGTTTTCTATATAAACAGATGTACTTAAACATTTTTGGTGTCCTCAGAGAGATTTGCAAACAGCCTTATCCTAAACAAAGCCTCAGATACAACAATGTCAGCCTTGGCCTGTTTGTCTTGGCTACACTGGCCATCCAGCAAAAGCGTGATCTGATTGGTGCATTCCTCTTCTGCTGTGCACTTAACTACAAGCAGATGGAACTATACCATGCACTGCCATTTTTTGCCTATCTTTTAGGTAGTTGTATGAGGGCAGAATTGTCTAAAGGGTGTGTAGCATGTTTGTGCTATTTTGTTTAACCTTTAGTTATGAAGAGAGATTAAGACATGACACTGCAAAAACAGAAGCATGCTGGCTAATAGATTATATATATATATATATACATACACACACACACACACACACACATGTATTGACGCCACCAATTTTGTCAGTCAGCAGCCAAGGACCACAAGAATATATATATATATATATATATATATATATATATATATATATATATATATATATATATATATATATATATATATATATATACGAGGGAAGGTCAAAAAGTAATGCCTCCTATTTTTTATGTATGTAAATACTGCATTGGTGTGCAATTTGTAAATTTAGCAGGATTCCTCAAACACTCTTCTGCACTGTATAGCATTACCAACCTGTTTCAGTAACAGGTGGCACCACTGTAACAGTTTAAAAATGGCTGCCAAAGACGTTCGGTTAAAACAACGTTATGTCACAGAATTCCTCAATGCTGAAGGCGAGACCCCAATTCGCATCCACGAACGTTTGAAGAATGTTTATGGAGATTCAACAGTGGATGTTAGCACATTCTGACGTTGGGTACATCGTTGTGACAAAGCTGAAGTAGGTCAATCCTCAATGGCTGACACAAAGCGGACTAGCTGTCCGTCTACCGCAGTGACTCCACACAACATTCATCGAGTTGATGGCATCATTCGTGGTGACTGTCGGGTAACACTGGATGAACTTTCTTCCATGTTGTCCATTAGTAAAGGCAGTGTCCAGAACATCATTAAAAACCTGGGTTATTCAAAAGTTTGTGCACGGTGGGTACCCAGAATGTTGACAGACAGACAAAAAGAAACAAGGAAAACCATAGCCATCAACCTCCTGCACCCTTACGAAACTGAAGGAGAAGAGTTTTTAATTGAATATTGTGACAGGTGATGAGACTTGGGCTCATTTTTTTTAACCAGAATCCAAGAGGCAGTCAATGGAATGGCATCACACAACATCGACGACAAGAAAGAAGTTCAAAAGTTCACCATCTGTAGGGAAAGTTATGGCTTCCGTGTTTTGGGATGAGAAGGGTGTGATTCTTCTCGACTTCTTGGAACAGGGAAACACGGTGAATGCAGACCGTTACATTGAAACAGAAATCTTAAACATCATATGTTCGATAAAAACTCTTCTCCTTCAGAAGAAGCTTAGAGGTCGTCTTCAGCGACTTTACCCATTAAAAGATCAGAGAACTGCACGATAATGCCACGCCACATACCGCTAAACGCACCATTGATGCGATTGCAGAATTTGGCTGGACATTATTACCACATCCCCCTTACAGTCCCGATCTTGCACCTTCTGACTTCCATCTGTTTGGACCACTGAAAGAAGATCTTAGCGGGCATCACTTTGAGGACACCGAGACCCTTAAACACGCCGTACGCAAGTGGTTTAGGAAAAAGGACACAAATTTTTACTGTGCGGGGATACATGCCCTTGTGAGAAGATGGACAAAAACTGTAACAAATAACGGAGACTACATTGAGAAATACATTTTTGAAGTTCAGACTTGGGGCTACATTTCAATGTGAATTTTATCTGTTTTCTTGCCTATTGAATGAAATTTAAAAATACGAGGCATTACTTTTTGACCGTCCCTTGTACATAAAATTTATTGGTGTTGCTGTGTTTAAGCTGAGGTGTTTTACAAAAATATTTGTTTGATGTGTTCAGTTTTGTGAATGAAATTTAAAAATACAGAGGCAAGCGAAGGTGGTACTTGTCGAGACATACTTTATTGATAGTGACATTACTTAATTTGTGTTTGGGGGAGGCTTGTACATAATGGGGGCTCCCTCATTTTAAATGGTGTTGCTGTACATTTTAAGCTGAGCACGGCGCATTTACATAAAAGTATCTCCAGGTTGTTGTTTGTGGCAGCTGCCTCAGTTTTGTTTATCCTTTTTGTTCTTCTGTGTTTCACTTTTTTATGCCATTAAACCTAGTGTTTTGGGGGGTAATTTAAGGGGGGGGCAGGCAGTGTGGCCGGGTGGAGTCTTGGACATTTCTTGCGTGGGGGCTTAAACAGTCCTACCTTTCTCCCCTTCATGTGGGTTTAACATTCTCAGGTATGCTTTTTTTCTTGCCATTTGTGTGGCTAATGAGGGTGTAGGGGGTGCAGCTTTTCCTTTTATAGGGGGGGAACAACTTTCTGACCTCCATCCTGTAATTGAGTCAAATTCTTTCCAACTGATGTTCATGAGTTTTCTAAGACATAGGTACAAGGCAGCTAATGTGAGGTTGTGCATAGGGCTGACAACCTCATCCTGTAAAACAAATAGCTATATAAACCACCTGCTGCCAGAGCATGTCAATGTTTTGTGTAGGCTCCCAGCATGAGGCTCCCAGCACGAGGGTCAGCTGTAGTGGTGGCTCCAAGCCCCATAGGGAGAGGAAAGTAATGATGATTGTGAGCAGCTCACAGCCAAGCATGTCACACAGGCTGGTGTCAGCTTGGGTTGTTGTAGGAATTCTATAATATTACAGTTATATGCATCCATAAAACTGATGAGAAATATTATTTCATCCTGGATCTCTTGTTCTGTTTTAATCGTAATAAAGGATAACCAAGTTGGCCATGCTGGCCGTGATAGTCCTGGCCACTTTTGCAGTAATCTGGTTACCATTCTTACAGACGAAAGAGTCGGTTGTTGCAGTTGTTCAGAGATTGTTCCCTTTGAAAAGAGGCCTCTATGAGGTTAGTTCACATTTTTTGTGTTCTAGTTGGGTGTATTTTTTTATTTTTTTTTAATAATGTAGCTGCTTTTTTGTGTCTGTTTTTTTTTTTTTTTTGGTTTCTTTTTAACTGTGGCATGCTGGTGCAGTGAACAACATTTGACCCAAAAGATAAGGGCATCTCTATTTAAGAAGTGTTCTTTCGTTGACCTATCAGATTGAGGGGACCCTTCAACTCGCTGGCTCTGCATTTGTCATGGCACTTGGAACAATGGGGCTCTCAGGTGACACACCACCGACAAGGTCTTGAAGTGAAACCTACTTGAAGAAGAGGAAAAGAAAATTCCAGAAAAACATAAAGAAGAACCATAGAGAGGGAGTGGACAATACATAAAAGACCTCCAGTAACTCAGCTGGTTTACCTTTTCATACCAGAATATACACACGAAGGTCAGCAAATGGTTTAAACACATAAAGAAGGGAAACCCAAGGCCTGTAAACAGTAAATAAATATTACCCACACACACACACACATAAAGGTATGTTTTCAGGCACTCCTGAATAATAAAGAAGTAGAAAACTAGACAACAGAATAACAACAGACGTGAGTGGCTTACCGGGGAATCGAACCCAGGATCTTCCGTGCAGCACCCCCACCTAGCTATAGAAGCGAATCACACTATCACCAGATGGGCACGCAGAAGCTGAATCAAACATTTCACCGTGGATAGGAATTGGAGGTGATGGCTTCAGGATGTGAGGACGTTGTTGCTGTTGTTTAACTAGGGCTGCTGAGCTTGTCGTTGTCTATAGTATATAATCTAGGTCTGTAATGTAAATGATGCCAGGGATGTGAGAGTCAGAAGAGGAGTAGATAAAGGAAATGTTAAAATAATATTTGTGTTATAACTGAAATGTTTATGCCTCTTCCAGGACAAGGTTGCCAATTTCTGGTGTTCTATTTCTGTTCTCATCAAGTTCAAAGACATGTTTTCTGACAGTGATATGGCAGTAATATGGTGAGCACAGGTGATGAAACACATAGCACAACGTTGTCATCTTCATCCTACCACTAATCATTATTACCACTACTCATCATCATAACTGCCATCCAATCATCTTTATCATCAGTTTTTTTTGGTCATCTGCATCATCATTCATCACCATTATCACCATCAAAGTTCTATCTCACATGCTCACCACCTTATGTCTCAGTGTCTGCCTTTACATCTGTGTCACATGTGGAGTCCAGTCAGTTGCTTGTCTTGGCCATCTATCTTTTCAAGTACATAGTATGTGACCGATTCATTTCTAGCTCCTTCATGTGGTTCAAGACCTTATATTTGCCATTTGGCAGGAGATAGCTGTGTTGGGTTCTGCTGATGTATGCTGGAAACAGAGCTGGACATTACTTAGGAGAGAAACACTGTCACTACTAGATAGAATATGATAGGTTAAGATAACATTATTGTTAAGATCAGCCATATAAGATCTTTGATTGTTTCAGACAGAGCATAAGGCATGTACATCATTTTACCAGTGTACTCTAGTCAGATTTTTTTCATTTTGTCTCAATTCACTGCATTCCCTGCTCACTCCACCATTCTCTGTCCTTGCTGGTTTCACTCTGAGACTTGCCTGGCCAAGTCTTTGGGAGACCTGACTGTGGGGTTATTTATTTTCATTTCATTTTTGGTTTTTTTTTATACTTAAGTTTGTAGTTGTTTCATTCTGGTACATAGATTTCTGTTGTTTATTGTATCCTTTGCCCGCCTCACAATGCGTGTTTGGGGAAACTCTAAACTCACAATGAAGACCAAAGCTGAGGAATATAATGCCTGCATCACCATCATGCTTCTATATGGCAGTGAGACATGGACAACCTATGCTAAGCAGAAAGAAGGCTCACTGCCTTCCATCTACGGTGTTGATACGGACACCATATCAGACGCCAAATGATGCGTGAAATCATAGGATGAGTGATGGTGCCCGTGGTCTGGTTTGTGTAGTGTGCAGATGATGTACAGTCAAACAATGATCATACAAAAACAGGGCAATCCACACAAGGACGTCAGTTAACTCACGACGTATAAAGTCAATGATGCTTGTAACAGCTGGTGACGTTTTTTCTGTATCATTTATTGTGGACGCCACAGTGACAAAAATGTATACGCGAATATGTAGGTACATCAGACAGTCATTATCACAGCAACATAGTCAGTACAGCAATGGACGGTAGACGGCATCATAATAAAGATGAATGTTATACATCATAGTACTGTAAATGTAGTCAGGTGGAAATCTCCATCCTTTTCTATAACAGCCAGGAGATAACAAGATGTATGAGATCAGTTCACTCTCCTTAATCTGACTTCAGCAAGACAGACACGTCTTCTGAGGTATAAATAATGTCCTCAAAAAAATCCTCTAGATAACAAAAGGTTTCAAACCTAGTTCATGTAGCGAAGTAGCAAGTAATGGTCCTTGGGACATGCATCAACCCGATGCGGTACAATGTAGCAATATGTGAGCTGAGAAAACATCTCGTGATGACGACTTTCAAAGACAGGCTACGAATCAAATGTCACTCACGAACAGAAATCGATAAAGTTAATGTAAATGTAATTTACCTTGCCTTCAGGAAATAACCACAGAAATAATACGCCTTCCGGCGTGTGGAAATACACTAGAGGTATCATCTCGAATAAACGAAATATCCATAAGAGGACTTCACATTCCTGAAGAACAAGAAAAGCACAGACGCTTACAAAGACGTCTTGCTCGCTATCCAGAATCTTCGCTCACTGACTGCTGGGCGGAAATCATTCGACAAAGACCCAAGACTTAGACATGCGCAGTCCAGCGCGAATCGACCACAGCTCAGATAACCTAAACCGCTAGGACCTTTACTGAGAACCAGCTTACGAATGATTACCTTATAAGGATAACCCAACAGGTTGCCAACCGCTTTCTGAGAAAAGCGGCCTACCAAGTCCATATCACGCAACATATCACCACCACCACCTCCCGATAAAAAAAAAATGTGGAACATATTTTTTTTTTTTTTTTTTTAATATCAAGAGCATGCGATAAGCGGCTCAAAACGCACGAATTATGCGCTGATAATTAATTAAATTGCCTAACATGAGGCTAAATATAGAGTGTCTGGTGAGGATATACCTCAACAGAAAAATAAATATGTCTCAAAAAATATTCACATCGGGGAGGTGTCACCAACACACATCACGCTCTGGCATTCCGAGGGTAAGTACACAATCTAGAACTCGTCATGCTTGATAATAGTAAGGTAAGTCCTCAGCTCATCAATGACATTCTGAGAAAGTACAAGCAATATAATGCTAATTAATAACTAATATGCTTCATAAGGTACAATACATTATTAATAATTGTGGCTGTTTAGTAAACTAACGGCCCTTATATTAACTACTCAGTCCTCCTCTATCATCTTAAAAAACGAACAGAAGAAGATGATAACAAAGCACGATAGTGTGTACATATAAAGTGAGTACAGATGTGCTAATCTATTGTAGTAATATAGGTGTGTTATGACTCTGTAATATATGGAAATATAGGACAGAAGTATTAGTTGGAGTCATGTGGGCATCTAGACAAAATGTCAGCCATCACATTATCCGCACCACGGATAGCTCGTACCGTGAAGTGAAAAGGTTGAAGAGCTATAGCATATCGAGTGGATCTCGAACTCTTCAAATTCTTAGTCTGAATAGCTGTAAGAGCTTTCTGATCAGTCTCTAGAATGAAATGTGCGCCCAGGAGGAATCTTTGTAGTTTTAGAATTGACCAAACCATCGCTAACAACTCACGGTCTAAAACCGAGTAGTTCCTCTCTGCCGCATTTAGTTTTCTAGAAATGTACATAACAGGATGCAGAGTATTTGCATATTCTTGCATCAGTGCTGCTCCAATCCCAGTGGATGAAGCATCACTCACTCCGAAGAACAAAAGTCCTATCAAGAGTAGGTAATCTTAAGATGGGAGGAGAAGAAAATATATTCTTGATTTGGTCTAGTGAAGATTGGCATTCTTCAGACCAACGGACCAGATTAGGCGAACCTTTCTTCAACAATGTTGAGAGAGGTGCCATGATCGAAGATAAATTTGGAATAAATCTCCCATAAAATTGAATTAAACCTAAGAGACTCCTAACTTGTTTCTTCGTTTTAGGAACAGAGATGTTCAGTATTTTGGAAGTATTGTGGTCTTCTGTCTTCAAGAGACCACCATGACCAACACGATGACCCAGGAAAGAGATTTCACCAAAACCAACAAAAGCTTTAGAAGGTTTTGCTGTCAAATTATTCTCACGTAGAGTGGACAGTAAGTCATATAACCCTAAATAGTGATCTTCCCAGGTATCACTGAAGAGACAGATGTCATCTAAGTATGCGATGACATCCGAACGATGTGACAGAATTCGACGCATCATGCGAACGAAAGTGGCAGGGGCGTTCATGAGACCAAAAGGCATAACATTCCATTGAAATAGACCCCTAGGTGTAGAAAAAGCAGTAAGAGGTTTGGCATGCTCTGCTAAAGGCACTTGCCAATAACCTTTAGACAAGTCAAGTTTAGTGAAGAATCTAGAATTAGAAAGTCTAATCAGTAGATCTTCTAACAAAGGCATCGGTTCAGCATCGAACTTTGTGACCTGATTCAATTTGCGATAATCAACGCAAATTCGTATGTTCTTATCCTTCTTCCGGACAATAACCATGGAAGAAGAATATGGTGAAGTCGATGGTTCAATTAAATATAATTGAAGCATTTCATCCAATTCCTTTTCCACTTGCGACTGAAAGTGTATAGGAATAGGATACGGCCTAACCCTAATTGGATTATTGTCGGTAAGAATTATGTCATGTTCTATGACATCTGTGTGTCCAGGAATGTCAGTGAGAACATCCTGAAATGTTTGTAACATCGACGAGACTTGTCGATGTTCGTCACCAGAAAGATTAGGAGAAACAGAAACGTTTTTCCAAGATTCCGTGGAATGTAATGGAACCACTGGAAGGGGAAGGTTGACATCAGAGAAGGTAGCTTCCTCATCCTGTATGACAGACAGGGATGAATAATGACCGTGAGGTGCAGGAGCATCATCATCCGTTGCCTGGAAAATAGGCAGCAAATAGTCCGGACGTTCGTGAAATTCCGAAAGCATGTTTATGTGGAAAGTTTTATGCTTTCCATCAATATCGACCACATAGTCGACATCGGAAATCCGAGAGACTATTGCATACGGACCTTTCCATGCAATAAGAAGTCTATTTTCCCTACTGGGGAGTAGGACGAATGCTTTGTCACCTGGACAAAGTTGTCGTAGACATCTATTCTTGTTAGCAAACTGCCTTGCCTTCTCTTTAGCAATTTCTGATGAAGCAGTTGCTAGCTTACATGCCTCAATGATCTTTTGTCTAAGAGCAAATGACATACTCATATGAGGATTGAGTTTCATCGCTAATATCATCGGCAGTGATGAGATCGTGTAATAAAGACATAGGGCCGCGTGGACGCGCGCCAAAGACAAGTTCGAAGGGAGAAAATCCTGTGTGTTCATTAGGGACTTCTCTATAGGCAAAGAGAGCCGCGGGTAAAACCCTGTCCCAATCTTGAGGATGATCTTCAGTTATCTTACCAAGCAAAGTCTTGAGCGTTCTATTCAGACGCTCAACTAACCCATTAGACATAGGATGGTAGATACTACTACTGAGAGATCGTTCAATATGTAAGGTAGACATTACCTGTGACATAGTGTCAGATATGAGTTGAGTGCCATGGTCTGACAATATTTCTCTGGGGAACCCCAAGCGAGAAAATATCAACCAAAGAGCATCTGCGATATCTGTAGTAGATATGCTCTTAAGAGGAATAGCCCTGGCCAACGTGTGCACATATCGACACATGTAAGGATAAACTGATGTCCTCTGGCCGACTTGACCTTAAAAGGGCCAATAATATCTATGGCCATTTTCTGAAACGGCCGAATAGGAATGTCAGCAGCCTGGATAGGCGCAGCATGTCGTGGTCCTCTAGATTTGACCTCCTGACATACCTTGCATGATCGGCAGTAAATACGAATGTCCTTATTGACAAAAGGCCAAAAGAAAGCCGCAAGGACTCTCGACTTCGTACGGGCAAAAACCCATATGTCCAGCACATTGCGAGTCATGAGCATGTTGCAATATTTTTGCACTCTCATGCTCTTGGGAACAAGAATTTGCGAATGTGCCGACGTAGTCGAATCTTGTACCATACGTACAAGTACGCCGTTTCTCATTGCAATCCAAGATTTTCTATTTGTATCCTGATTCGGATCACCTTTCTTCGCAAGAACGAAGAATTTTTTTAAAGAAGGATCTTCTTCTTGCAATTTTATGAAAGAGTCACGAGTGATTACTAAGTGACTATCTTGGCTATCAACTTCATTATCACTATTCAGTGAAGTTTCGGGTGTTTGTAGAGCTTGTGCTCTTGTAACTACTGCATTTGTAGCTTGCATGTTATTATCTTCCCAAGCAGCAATCTGCTGTGGGGTACACTCCCTAACTCCGTGAATACGACCAATAATAAGGTCCGCAATAGGATTAGGTAAGAGACAAGCATGCACATCTCCAGTAAAGAAAGGAGTGGCAATGCGAATTTACAGCAGTAGGATATTTTTCTAGAGTGCCGCCAAATGTGACACATTTAATAACCCTTCCTGTAGCACAAGATGGATCTACAAGCGATTGTCTAACACCAATAGTGGTGCATCCGGAATCGAAAAGTAGTGAGACCGGAGTATCATTAACAAGACCCTTATGTAGAATTAAAGAACCCCTCCCGTCATGCGCAGCAGCAGCAGGAAGAGCGGGAAGTGGGTGACCACAACTCAAAGTAGTTATGGTACCCGGTTCGAATAAAGTACTGCATTGGGGGCATTTGTTTGCTCTCTCAAAGTCAAAAGCAGAACCAGTGACAGCGTCAAAGTTTTTACTATCAACAACATGATTACAGGCTCCCTCAGTTTCCTGTTGTACAGCATTAGCCTGCTGATATCTCTTTTTTTTTTGTGTTGAGATCTACCCCGACTATTATTACCTCTGAAGTTATCAGAGTTATTATTATCTCTGCAGTTATTATTGTCTCTATTGTAATTGTTATCCTGGTTCGAATTCCAGTTTCCACGATTACTATCATGTTCACATTGATGCGAACATCTATTTGTTTGGTTTTGAGGTCTTCGGCAGGAATAACCTCTATTACCATATCCTCTTTTGAAATGCCTATAATTATTATTAGGGTGATAGTAACGAGTACTATCAGGTTGTCTCCAATTCTTCGAAGAAGAATCACCATGAAATTGATTTCCATGATTTTGACAGAAATTACCGCTACTCTTTCTATCAAAATTTTGTTGGGATCTACGAGCAAAGTTTTGACCATACGGAGCTGCCGAAGCAACTGGTAAACCTTCTTTCACCTTAGAGTTACCCATGGTTATGTGTGGGTGCGCAGTTACGTATTGGCAACAGAAATCTTCCATTTCTTTTATTGTTTTAGGTTTACGTTCATGAAGGAAAGCAAGGAAAGACTCATTGACAGACGACATGACTTTGTCTCTAAGTATTAAGTCCATAAGTCCTTCATAAGTTTTTTCCGTCTTAGATAGTTCAAACCATCGTGAGAAAGTAATGCGTATTCTTGCAATAAACTCGGAGAATTCAACTCCATTTTCAGGTAACATGTTTTTAAAATTGTAGACGATAGCCGTCTTCGTTAAGCTGATATTTCTTTAACAAAGCGGCCCTGACAACCTCATAATTGCTCTTGTCAGGTTCATCCACCATATTTAATATACTTAGAGCTTTACCTGTCAGTATCCCTGATAACTGATAAACATATTTTGCTTTGTCTATGTTATGAGCTGTACATGCTTGTTCAAATCTGTCCAGATAGAACATTATGTCATCACTGGAAGGACTAAATGTTGGTAACTTAATCTTAAAAGTATCATTATTAGCCTTACCAGAAGATGAACCCTTGTTTGAATCATTACCATTACCCATGTTCATCAATTTCAATTTTTCCAACTCTAAAGCTAAGACCTTTTCTTCATGTTCCATTTTTGCTTTCTCTTTCCTCTCATCAGACTCTCTCTGTAATCTTCTTTCCTCAGCCTGAGCCTCTTTAAGTCTTTTTTTTCTCAGCTTCGTTCTCAGTCTTTTATTCTCAGCCTCTTTTTCAAGTCTTTTATTTTCAGCCTCTTTTTCAAGTCTTTTATTTTCAGCTTCTTTTTCAAGTCTTTTATTTTCAGCTTCTTTTTCAAGTCTTTTATTTTCAGCCTCTTTTTCAAGTCTTTTATTTTCAGCTTCTTTTTCAAGTCTTTTATTTTCAGCCTCTTTTTGAAGTCTTTCAGCTTCTAGCTGTAGCTGGAGTTTTCTCTCCTCAGCTTCTGATTCCCTTTTTTGTTTTTCCATTTCCATTTGGAATCTTTTTTCATCCACCTGCATCTGCAGTTTCTTTTGTTCAACTTCCATTGCTTTATCATATCGAGCAGTTGCAAATTCTTCTAACTTATCACCAGTCTTCCCAAGCAATTTACCCTGCTCAATAAAGTGCTCAAATGTAGACATGTTGTCTAACATATGAGTCCAAAACCTGAAATAATTAACTAATTTATTTCAAACCTAAGTGTAACAAGTCTTAATTAAGCACTTGTATATTCACATCACATTATATTATCCCAGTCTCTGTGGGAAACAAGTCTCCAATCAAAGAACTTGTATATGAAATATCAACACTCAATTCTTGATCATAAGTGCACTTCTCATTCAATAGTGCACGACACTATTCATCATTCATTTATCATCAGTGTAGTAGTAACAGTGCATTAGCATAGCCCATTAACTAATTACTATAACTGTAAACAATGACTATGTAAACACAAGCAGAATGTAAACATTGAAAATGTAAACAATGTAAACAATGTAAACAATAACAATGTAAACAATAACAAAGATCAGCAACAATACAAAAACTTTCGCAGAAATCAACTAAAAATAAAGCAGAAATTAAAGAAATATCACAAAAAAATGTGACGATATCTGCGATAGAATTAAACAAAATACATGACACCACAGTGTATAAACAAAAATGTTGTATGAAACTAAACTATAGTCAAGATGAGGCTAACAAATACAAACAAATCAAAACAAAACTAAAGAATGCGAAATAATAACGAAAACAATATTAACACATGTCATCACAACTAACATAAATAGCAACAGAAGTCGCTTAGCAAATTCCAGTATCGGAAATTTGCACACCCTACAGAAAACGCTCACAATAGACGACCTCTATGACGTGGCATAATCTAACGGAGACACCACCCAACCGAAAACCCGCAGAAATATAAACATATAAATATACAAATAACATATAAACATATAACAGTATGACAAAAGAATGAGATGATACACAGAAGACTCAGCAGAAAAGTACAAGGGCACAGTTTACGAACAAACAGGCCACTTAACTTATAGGCTTCCAATCGTAGAACAGCAGAAAAAACAGATGTCCATCAACGTCCTAAAGAGCGAAGCTCCAACGATGTGCACTGCTCAACTGCCACGACGATGATACTAGAGCTTCTGATATACAGGTAGCGTTGTTACGGCACTTGTCCTTCTTAAATATAACAGCCACCAGTTTCACTCGGTACTTGGCCTTCTTAACACAAGAACTTGTAAGAATCGGCACTTGACCTTCTTAAATATAACAGCCACCAGTTTCACTCGGTACTTGGCCTTCTTAACACAAGAACTTGTAAGAATCGGCACTTGACCTTCTCAAAAAACGACAGCACTGGAACCTTGACAGCAGCAACTTGCTTGACTTGCGTTAAAGACAACAGCAGTCCGTGTTATCCGGCAATATGCAACAACGCCGGGTACTGTCAAATTTCTGTTTCAGTCAAAAATTGCAATTTTGACATTTACCGGGCAACGCCGAGTACTTTGAAAATTTTGAAGTGTTGACTTGAAGGATGCTGTTTAATTCTTGTTGAATGAAGTGGGTAAGGGACCCCGTGTATGCTGGTACCAGATCAAACCAGCTTATGGCCACCAAATGATATGGACACCATATCGGACGCCAAATGATGCGTGAAATCATAGGATGAGTGATGGTGCCCGTGGTCTGGTTTGTGTAGTGTGCAGATGATGTACAGTCAAACAATGATCATACAAAAACAGGGCAATCCACACAAGGACGTCAGTTAACTCACGACGTATAAAGTCAATGATGCTTGTAACAGCTGGTGACGTTTTTCTGTATCATTTATTGTGGACGCCACAGTGACAAAAATGTATACGCGAATATGTAGGTACATCAGACAGTCATTATCACAGCAACATAGTCAGTACAGCAATGGACGGTAGACGGCATCATAATAAAGATGAATGTTATACATCATAGTACTGTAAATGTAGTCAGGTGGAAATCTCCATCCTTTTCTATAACAGCCAGGAGATAACAAGATGTATGAGATCAGTTCACTCTCCTTAATCTGACTTCAGCAAGACAGACACGTCTTCTGAGGTATAAATAATGTCCTCAAAAAATCCTCTAGATAACAAAAGGTTTCAAACCTAGTTCATGTAGCGAAGTAGCAAGTAATGGTCCTTGGGACATGCATCAACCCGATGCGGTACAATGTAGCAATATGTGAGCTGAGAAAACATCTCGTGATGACGACTTTCAAAGACAGGCTACGAATCAAATGTCACTCACGAACAGAAATCGATAAAGTTAATGTAAATGTAATTTACCTTGCCTTCAGGAAATAACCACAGAAATAATACGCCTTCTGGCGTGTGGAAATACACTAGAGGTATCATCTCGAATAAACGAAATATCCATAAGAGGACTTCACATTCCTGAAGAACAAGAAAAGCACAGACGCTTACAAAGACGTCTTGCTCGCTATCCAGAATCTTCGCTCACTGACTGCTGGGCGGAAATCATTCGACAAAGACCCAAAACTTAGACATGCGCAGTCCAGCGCGAATCGACCACAGCTCAGATAACCTAAACCGCTAGGACCTTTACTGAGAACCAGCTTAAGAATGATTACCTTATAAGGATAACCCAACAGGTTGCCAACCGCTTTCTGAGAAAAGCGGCCTAGCAAGTCCATACATGGACACGATTCAAGAACGTATAATAAACTTAACTGCCATCGACACCAACGCGAGGAGACAACTGCTTACAATGAAAAGTGACTAAAAATTTCATACAATTGTTTCCCTTTCATTACAAAATATATATTGTACTCAAAACGATGTTGCGAGAATTTCTCACGCAACAGGTGTCTACGCCACATCCTTGGTATTTCATGGAAAGACAAAGTGACAAATGTCGAGGTGCTGGCCTTCAAAGCATGTATACACTGCTTAGACAGGGCAGTCTATGCTGGCTTGCCCATGTCCACCACAAGTAAGATGGTCAGGGCACCAAAGATATCTTCTATGGACAACTGGCAGATGGCATAAGAACAGTCAGATGACCGCAGCTGAGGTTTAAAGATGTCTGCAAGAGAGTTGTGAACACACTGGACATAAATCCAGCAACCTGGATAATGAAGCTGTTGATCACACCAAATGGTGATGCTCCCTACGACACCTCTTCAGATTAGGCGACAATAATCTCTTACAACAAGCAGAAGAGAAAAGAACACACCAAAAGAAACAGGTCAGGGATATAACATTTAGGGCACATTCCCATAGTCAGTTATGACTGAAGGGGGGGGGGGGTTACTAACTGTCTGATTTTCAAGTTCTGTGAATTTGTTGAACAAGATTTGGAATGTCCTTGTCTAGTTGTATATTCAACACACGATCATCCAGTTGGCAGGGTGGTTAGCACATTTGTCTCTTGCGGCAGATTTACCAGGTTCCAGGTTTGAAACCTAGTAGCATCATGCTCCAGTATACCCATTTGTAAATGGGTACCTGAATCTACACGAGTTAGGGAAGGCAAACGACAGCAAGGAAAGGAATCAGTCACTGTCACCTCATAAAGCTGAGACCTAGTATTGTACAGTCTCTAACACTTCACTCCCATACCGCAATATCTGCTCTTGGACAACCTGTACCTTTTTTTATGGCTCAGTATGTGACATGTCACACAAAATATCACATTCAAACTTCAGACATTCACCATCACATTCAATCTTCAGACATTCACCATCACATTCAAACTTCAGACATTCACCATCACATTCAAACTTTAGACATTCACCATCACATTCAAACTTCAGACATTCACCAACACATTCAAATTCACATCACATTCAAACTTCAGACATTCACCATCAGACATTCACCATCACATTCAAAACTTCAGGACATTCACCATCAATTCAAACTTCAGACATTCACATTCAAACTTTAGACACATCACATTCAAACTTCAGACATTCACCATCACATTCAAACTTTAGACATTCACCATCACATTCAAACTTCAGACATTCACCAACACATTCAAACTTCAGACATTCACCATCACATTCAAACTTCAGACATTCACCATCACATTCAAACTTCAGACATTCACCATCACATTCAAACTTCAGACATTCACCATCACATTCAAACTTCAGACATTCACCATCACATTCAAACTTCAGACATTCACCATCACATTCAAACTTTAGACATTCACCATCACATTCAAACTTCAGACATTCACCATCACATTCAAACTTTAGACATTCACCATCACATTCAAACTTCAGACATTCACCATCACATTCAAACTTCAGACATTCACCATCACATTCAAACTTCAGACATTCACATTCAAACTTTAGACATTCACCATCACATTCAAACTTTAGACATTCACCATCACATTCAAACTTTCATCACATTCAAACTTCAGACATTCACCATCACATTCAAACTTGAGACATTCATTCCATCACATTCAAATTCAAATTCACTTTCAAACTTCATTCACCATCACATTCAAACTTTAGACATTCACCATCACATTCAAACTTTAGACATTCACCATCACATTCAAACTTTAGACATTCACCATCACATTCAAACTTCAGACATTCACCATCACATTCAAACTTCAGACATTCACCATCACATTCAAACTTCAGACATTCACCATCACATTCAAACTTCAGACATTCACCATCACATTCAAACTTTAGACATTCACCATCACATTCAAACTTCAGACATTCACCATCACATTCAAACTTCAGACATTCACCATCACATTCAAACTTCAGACATTTACCAACACATTCAAACTTCAGACATTTACCAACACATTCAAACTTCAGACATTCACCGTCACATTCAAACTTCAGACATTCACCAAACTTCAGTCACATTCATTCACCACTTCAGAGACATTCACCATCACATTCAAACTTTAGACATTCACATCACATTCAAACTTCATTCACCATCACATTCAAACTTCAGACATTCACCATCACATTCAAACTTCAGACATTCACCATCACATTCAAACTTCAGACATTCACCATCACATTCAAACTTCAGACATTCACCATCACATTCAAACTTTAGACATTCACCATCACATTCAACACATTCAAACTTCAGACATTCACCGACACATTCAAACCAGACATCACCGTCACATCACATTTCAAACTTCAAACTTTGAGACATTCACCATCACATTCAAACTTTAGACATTCACCATCCATTCACATTTCAATTACACTTTAGACATTCACCATTCACATTCACCATCTTTCAAACTTCAGACATTCACCATCACATTCAAACTTTAGACATTCTCCATCACATTCAAACTTCAGACATTCACCATCACATTCAAACTTTAGACATTCACCATCACATTCAAACTTTAGACATTCACCATCACATTCAAACTTTAGACATTCACCATCACATTCAAACTTTAGACATTCACCATCACATTCAAACTTTAGACATTCACCATCACATTCAAACTTTAGACATTCACCATCACATTCAAACTTCAGACATTCACCATCACATTCAAACTTCAGACATTCACCATCACATTCAAACTTCAGACATTCACCATCACATTCAAACTTCAGACATTCACCATCACATTCAAACTTCAGACATTCACCATCACATTCAAACTTTAGACATTCACCATCACATTCAAACTTCAGACATTCACCATCACATTCAATCTTCAGACATTCACCATCACATTCAAACTTTAGACATTCACCATCACATTCAAACTTCAGACATTCACCATCACATTCAAACTTTAGACATTCACCATCACATTCAAACTTTAGACATTCACCATCACATTCAAACTTTAGACATTCACCATCACATTCAAACTTTAGACATTCACCATCACATTCAAACTTTAGACATTCACCATCACATTGTTATGGGCTCGGGACCCCAGTATGTTATGGGTGCTTCGATGACTCCTAGTCTGTTGAGGATGATCAAGTTGTTATATGCGTATTCTGTTTCTAGAGTCGAAGTCCTTCGGGTTCTTATCACTTTTGTAGGATACCGTAATACTGTTCGTTGGTATCGATCTTGTCTGCTTAACCCGTGTGATGCATTATCTGCTGAACATGTTTCATATTGAATATTCGTCCATTGACTGACCTGTATTAGTCTCTTGTCTTATTGATTATACTAGCAGTGTGAGATGCAGTGTGTTAAGACATTAATCATCACTGGTCATGATTAGTTGAAGATAAACAGCATTTAACTCAACTCCGAATACTTCAGTTGATAAGACCGTGATTTTGACGACTCAAAATATTTAATTAATATTTTCATTCCATGAGCAGACACCAACTACATGGGAACAAAAGTCACATCACATTCATGTACGATCTGTAAGAGTTCTCATTATTTCATTAACACATGTTCATCAATCTCTATCTAGAGTTCTGGTTAGAGGTCAGTTCCTTTTAACGGCCAATGTCCTTTGGCATAAATTCAGAGGCTAACTAGACTTACTCCCGTCGCTAGTTTATACAATAGCCTTTTGCACTAGACTTAATTATCCTGCTAGTTTTGTAATACACTTCTTACGCTAGGCTTACGTCTACTGCTAGTCGTCTAATGTCCATTACACTAGGCTTACGCTTGCCGCTAGCTGTATAATATCTATCTATACTAGTCTTACACTATTGCTAGTACCATAATGTTCCTTTGGCATACCATGCCTGGCTAATCTGCCATAATTATGCAAACTGCGTTAGTAACAATACGACTTACGTTTTATTCACGAAATACACTGCTCAATTGGCTTCCCAGCCACACAAGTAATAAGTGGACGACGCCACACACTTTCTAAGTGGTTATACCACACAATATAAGTGGCAATGGCCACACATCTGAAACACACTGCCGTAGGGGTCAAAACCCACAAGTCGAATATATAGTGGCTATGCCACACAATCCATAGTGGCGATGCCACGCATTTCAAACACTGCCGTTGGGGCCGAAGCCCACAAGTCGAATGACGTTACAAAGACATACGCGTCATGCATAGTGATATGCATACTATGTCGTTACTATATTCAATTGCGATGTTCCATGGTGCAGCAATTCGAGTGTGATCAAAACTCAAATGCCTGCACACATGCAACAATCATCGACATCGGTCGATGAGATATATCTCTATTCGTTTGAGGTGTTCCATGATACAGTCATTCGGATCGTGCACAAATCCAAATGCCTGTAGACATGAAACAATCATCGACATCAGTCGCGGAGATATAATCATTTGAGGAATGCGCCATGCTGCAGACATGAAGCAATCCTCAACATCATCCCCCTCACTTCCAAACGTGACACTTGTGGCACGGATGATAGTGGTGGAGAAGACGCTCGTCTCCCGAATATATTAATATTAGTACTACCTACTACTACTTATAACTATCATACTCATTAAGTAGACATAATAAATTTCATAACAATAATAACAATACTCTCAAAACGGTAACTAAAGAGTTAATTCGTTTTCTTCTCAGAGAAGTTGCGAGATAGAAGATCCGCCAAGTTATTGTCTGATCCAGCAATAGGCAGAATCGTAAACGAAAATTCTTGAATCAACAGGTACCATCGATGTATTCTAGAGTTACGCATTGTTCTAGATGTTATATACGTCAGAGGACTGTGGTCTGTCATGATAAAAAAGTGAGTGCCGATGAGATATCTTGATAGCTTCTCTAGGCACCAGACCATCGACAGGAGCTCACGTTCACCTGTCGCATACTTCTGTTCAGCCGAAGTGAGTTTCCTTGACACATAGAAACATGGATGGAGTGTTTCCTCGTAACATTGCAGTAAGCAGCCACCCATGGAGTAACTCGAGGCATCTGATTGGAGTATGAATGGGATACGTATATTCGGTAATAACAAAATCGGTGCATTACTAAATAATTTCTTAATTGTTACTAAAGCGCTTTCGCAATCTTGGTCCCAACATACCTTATTAGGACTACCTTTGGTCAACAGTGCGGACAAAGGTGTAGATAGCTGTGCGAAATGCGGGATGAACTTATGGTAATAGTTAACCAAGCCCAAAAGGCTTCTAACTTGTTTCTTAGTTGAAGGGGTAGAAATTTCTAGAATTCTTTTGACTGTATTGTCGTCAGGATATAGTTTGTGGTTACCTATGCGGTGACCAAGAAAAGAAATTTCCTGACAACCTATTTGGACCTTTGAAGGTCGCACAGTCAAACCATGCATACGTAAAGTATGTAGAAGAGAAGTTAAACCATCAATATGGTCTTCCCACGAGTCATGAAATAGGCAGATGTCATCGATGTACGTGATGACATCTTTACGATCGCCAAGAAGGCGGCGCATCATGCGCACAAACGTCGCTGGTGCATTCACCAAACCAAAACACATGTAATTCCATTGGTAGAGACCAAAAGGAGTTGTGAAAGCTGTGTAAGGTTTGGCGTTTTCGGCAAGAGGAATTTGCCAGTAGCCCTTAGAGAGATCTAGTTTGCTAAAGAAAGTAGCATTAGATAATTCTGACAAAAGATCTTCTAAAAGTGGCATAGGCTCACCGTCTGTGACTGTAATTTTTGTTCAATCGTCTAAAGTCAATACAAATACGTAAAGAATCATCCTTCTTCTTAACAATCACCATTGGGAATGCATATGGTGATTCCGAAGGAGATATTACACCTAAATGTATCATCTCTTTTAACTCTTTCTCTACCCTATCTTTATGGTGTAAAGAAATAGGATAGGGTCTAAGTTTGATAGGTTTATAATCAGTAAGAGTGATGTCATGGGATATAAGCGATGTCTGACCTGGAAGGTCAGTGAGGACATCTTTGAAAGAAATAAGAATATCCCGAACTTGATCTTGTTGTGAAGAAGATAGTGAAGAAGAAATAGTCACGTCCTTCCAAGATTCCGATGATTGCAAAGAAGGTAATTGGAATTGTAAAGGGATAGACGACGTGGTATCTTCCTCATGGACAACTGCAAAAGAAGCAGTATGATGTGAAGAATCATCAATAGAGTTAATGACAGGAATTAATTCCTGTGGTCTTTCAACTGCTAATTTTAGCATGTTGACATGGAAGGTTTTGATTTTCCCTCTAACGTTCACAGAATAGTCAACATCTGTGACTTGTTTGATAATATCAAATGGACCTTGCCATGATATTAGTAATTTGTTATCGTTATGAGGTAGCAATAACCAAACTTTTTCACCTGGTTTGAAGGATCTTAATATTCTCTTTTGGTTATGTAATAATCTTGATCGTTGAGTAGCTGATTTTATACTCTGGGATGCATAAGTGCACGCATCAATGATTCGTTGTCGGAGATCAATAACCAACTCGTAGCTGTTTCGAGTGGCTGTATCAATTGATGCTCCAACCAACAAATCCTTGAGTATCATCATTGGTCCGCGAGGATTCGAACCATAAACCAATTCGAACGGAGACCATCCCGTGCTTTCGTGAGGCACTTCACGAAAAGCGAATAGGGCCGCCGGGAGAAGCCTGTCCCATTCCCGAGGGCATTCCTCAGTTATCTTAGATAACATCTGTTTTAGAGTGCTATTATAGCGCTCGCACACACCGTTTGATTGGGGCCTATAGGCACTACAAAACGAGTGGTGAACAGATAACATGGATTCTAAATCCCTCATAATGTTGGACGTAAATTGTGATCCTTGATCTGACAAAATGTCCTCCGGAAAACCGATTCGACAAAATATCGAAAATAATGCATCAGACACAGATGCAGTCGTGATGGTTTTCAATGGTATGGCCTCTGGCCAACGCGTGCAAAGATCTACGCAAGTTAAAATATAACGAAATCCATTATTTGAAGTAATTGATAAAGGACCCACTATATCAACTGCGATCTTTTTGAAAGGTCTTTCAGGCACGTCTGTAATTTGTAAGGGTGCCGTATGGAACCTGCCCTTACGTGCTATACCTTGGCATGTTGTACATAATTTGCAGTATAACTTTGTATCTTTATTAACCCCAGGCCAATAAAATTGTGACGTAACACGAAACAATGTTCTTTTGATCCCCATATGACCTGCCATAGGGGAGTCATGACCTGTTTGTAAGACCAATGGTCTATATTTCTTAGGTACTATCACTTGATGTATAACTGTTTTGCCATCATCAAAATATCTAGTGAGTATTGATTTCTTTATCTTGAACCATTGTTTAGCCACTCCTGTGTATTTAATCGTTTTTTGTTCTGCTCGGCTAAACAATCCTTGTAATGTTGGGTCACTCTTCTGTTTTTCTGCAAAAAACAGAAGGTGTAACAGTGCCAACTTGAGACATAATTGTATCTATTATAGGAAGAGGTGGTGTAGCCATGTCCGTAGCTAACTGTTGTGCTCTCGTTACAACAGCATTCGCCACCTGTGGGTGTGATTCAACCCACATTGCAATCTCCTCAGGAGTGCAATCCTTAACTCCTGGTATGTTTCCTATTATAATTTCAGTAATGGGTGCTCTCAAACCGCAGGCATAAACAGTGCCTGTGTAAAAAGGAGTATCAATGTATACTCGTGCCACAGGGAAAGTTTCTATATTCCCACCAAATGTGACACACTTAACTGATTTGCCTGTAAAAGCAGAAGGCTCGATAAGCGAGTGCTTTATGCCTATCGTTGAGGACCCTGTGTCATGCAAAACTCTCACTACCTTGCCCTCCAATATTCCTGGATGAAATGTAAGATAACCGACATTTACACATGCCGACATTGTAGGCATACAATGACCACAATCCAGTGTAATTGTAGACTTTAATCTGTTTTTTCGATTGACACTCATAACATGTATCATTCATTACCATACATGCGTTCGCATGATCATTATCATCATTACCTTTCTCCTTTTTGACACTGCAATTATTTGCATGTCTATGTTTACTTTTGTCTCTCGACGGAGATCTGGCATTACCTTTGTTATTATTGACTGACTTTTTATTGCTATAATAAAAATCAGTAGAGTCATCCTTCCTGGCATCTCTACCATAAGATGATCTCTGTTTATAGTATCCTTTATGATGTGAATCATCATAATCCCTGCCTCTGTGATACCCACGATCATGAGGTGAATATCCTCTATAACCTCGTCGATATGAATTCGAAGGAGAGCGATGACGACGGAAGTTATAAAAACCTCTGTCGGATTGATAATAATCTGAACGACAACGTCCATCAAAGCTCTTCGATCGAGGTCTGTGATCGTGGTGTGCCGCGCACACAGGCATAGGATCTCGAATAGACGATCTATGAAGATCTTTATTCTGATGTGCGGTTTGATACTGTCTTCCGAGTTTTTCATACTCATCGATAGAATTAGGATGTCTTTCCTGTAAGAATGCTTCTAATTCAGTACTGCATGCGGATAAAACTTTATCCCGCAGCATGAGATCTATAACACCTTCATATGTTTTATTAATACCCGAAAGATCAATCCATCTGCTAAAAAAATGTTTAATAGATGCAATGAATTCACCAAAATCTGCATCCTTACTTGGCTTAGCCGCATGAAAACGATCTCTGAATCCAGACTCAGTTAACTGGAAACGTCTTAGTAATACCTCTTTTACGACTTCGAAATCGTTTCTACTCTTTTTGTCAAGACTCATGAAACATTTAAGTGAGTCACCAGTCAAAAAATCAAGTAAAAGACTGCTCCATCTTTCCTTGGGTATGTTCAGAGCTGTGACCTTGATGATGAATCTAGATAAGAAAGAGTCAATGCAATCGCGAGTTTGGTCAAAATGTGGCATTTTTAGCTTAGGATAGAAAATATTTGTACCAGCCGCAGTCTTAGTCTGTTCAGACTGAACTTTAGCTAATTATAAAGCTTTTTCTTTTTCTGCAAGAAGTTTTAATGTTTCCATCTCAATGGCATTTTTATGGGCCTGATCCAGTTGCATCAGTTCCATTCTCCTTAATTCCATTCTTTCCTTCTCTAGTTCTCTGTTTTTTTCTTGTTGAGCCATTTTATCCCTCTCGAATTCTCTGTCTTTTTCTTGTTGAGCTATTTTATCCCTCTCGAATTCTCTCTGTTGGGTTAATTCAAACTTCCTAAGCTCCTCAGCTCGTTTAGTCGCCTTGCGCTGTTCAATTCTTTCCAGACGTGATAAATATTCATCATATTTCGTATCTGCAAAACTTTGTAGTTCCGCTCCTGATTTCCCATAACTTTTTCCAATATCAATGAATTCCTGTAGTGTAGACATGATAATAGGTTTCTGAGTACCTTCGATAGTCTATAATATACACCAGGACTATAGAACTCACTATAATATGTACATGAATATATTAATCAATAACAAACAAGTTCCAAGAACATGTGACAAAGACAGTGAAAACAATCAAATGAGTTACAATGAAATGATTTCTCAGTTATACGACAACACTTTACACTTATAAAGTAAATAAGGGAGACTTATACACAGTAATCAGTAAAAGAAAGAAAAGAATTTACATCACAAAAATATAACAAGACAAGTCGTCATAAACGAAATGTGTAGACAAAGAAGTTTTAGATCACACACGAAAACAATTGTCAACAGTACTGAAATGAGATTACGTAAATAAAGATGACGTAATTTACATAACGAAACTGCTAAGTACACAAAATATGGTTATATTGCGAACTGAAGAAACATTTATATCCTGACTCCAAAAAAAAAAATATAATCAGTCAGATCCTCAGTCAGCGAATATAAGCATGCAAATCTAATAGAAGTTAACATTCACTGAAGTTTTCATGGGGAAAATTCCAGTCAATATTCAACACGACAAATATACAAATATACGAATAAACATGAATGGGGAACACAGATGATGAGTAGAAAAGTAAGCAAAGTGATGATGAACTGTGGACCAAAGCTAATTCAAGGACGGTAAGATAATGTTCAAGCGCACAAGTAAAAATCAAGAACTTATCTGTTTAACTGTCCCTCTGAGAAATACATGAGTGCATGTAATTCTAATCCTAGTTCTGAACAGTGTCTTCAACAGCTGAAGTCCATTGCTTGAAGACCTTGAACTTCGCAGTAGGACAACCATTTGAAAGTATTGCTTCGGTCTTCGAACGTAGCTTCTTCAATCGATCTGCATCGCAGCTTCAGGTGAATTTGCTGAAGAAATACATTCTTCACTGGTTCAGGTTCTCGAGTGGAAGATTACTGTTCTACCTGCTTGGATCAGTCTCTTGTGGTGGAAGAAAATAATATTCTCTCAGGCAATGTTGTCTGCTAACGGTGACGGCAGCGATATAGTGACGTCACTTACTGACATGCGCATTGCAGTTGCCAGTTTGGCTGAATGAATGAATTTGCTTCAAAACGTTCATCATCAGTTTAACTTTCGTCGATACTTGAAGGGGGTAATCAGTATTCACGCAATCCAGACACCTTCTGACACCAATATGTTATGGGCTCGGGACCCCAGTATGTTATGGGTGCTTCGATGACTCCTAGTCTGTTGAGGATGACCAAGTTGTTATATGCGTATTCTGTTTCTAGAGTCGAAGTCCTTCGGATTCTTATCACTTTTGTAGGATTCCGTAATACTGTTCGTTGGTATCGATCTTGTCTGCTTAACCCGTGTGATGCATTATCTGCTGAACATGTTTCATATTGAATATTCGTCCATTGACTGACCTGTATTAGTCTCTTGTCTTATTGATTATACTAGCAGTGTGAGATGCAGTGTGTTAAGACATTAATCATCACTGGTCATGATTAGTTGAAGATAAACAGCATTTAACTCAACTCCGAATACTTCAGTTGATAAGACCGTGATTTTGACGACTCAAAATATTTAATTAATATTTTCATTCCATGAGCAGACATCAACTACATGGGAACAAAAGTCACATCACATTCATGTACGATCTGTAAGAGTTCTCATTATTCCATTAACACATGTTCATCAATCTCTATCTAGAGTTCTGGTTAGAGGTCAGTTCCTTTTAACGGCCAATGTCCTTTGGCATAAATTCAGAGGCTAACTAGACTTACTCCCGTCGCTAGTTCATACAATAGCCTTTTGCACTGGACTTAATTATCCTGCTAGTTTTGTAATACACTTCTTACGCTAGGCTTACGTCTACTGCTAGTCGTCTAATGTCCATTACACTAGGCTTACGCTTGCCGCTAGCTGTATAATATCTATCTATACTAGTCTTACACTGTTGCTAGTACCATAATGTTCCTTTGGCATACCATGCCTGGCTAATCTGCCATAATTATGCAAACTGCGTTAGTAACAATACGACTTACGTTTTATTCACGAAATACACTGCTCAATTGGCTTCCCAGCCACACAAGTAATAAGTGGACGACGCCACACACTTTCTAAGTGGTTATACCACACAATATAAGTGGCAATGGCCACACATCTGAAACACACTGCCGTAGGGGTCAAAACCCACAAGTCGAATATATAGTGGCTATGCCACACAATCCATAGTGGCGATGCCACGCATTTCAAACACTGCCGTTGGGGCCGAAGCCCACAAGTCGAATGACGTTACAAAGACATACGCGTCATACATAGTGATATGCATACTATGTCGTTACTATATTCAATTGCGATGTTCCATGGTGCAGCAATTCGAGTGTGATCAAAACTCAAATGCCTGCACACATGCAACAATCATCAACATCGGTCGATGAGATATATCTCTATTCGTTTGAGGTGTTCCATGATACAGTCATTCGGATCGTGCACAAATCCAAATGCCTGTAGACATGAAACAATCATCGACATCAGTCGCGGAGATATAATCATTTGAGGAATGCGCCATGCTGCAGACATGAAGCAATCCTCAACAACATTCAAACTTCAGACATTCACCATCGCATTCCACCAACATTATCATTATCATTGTCCTTTGTGCTCCACATGGAGCATGGAGCCACCAGGGTAGCTAGTTGACCTGTAGCTAGTTGACCTGTAGCTAGTTGACCTGTAGCTTGTTGACCTGTAGCCAGTTGACCTGTAGCTAGTTGACCTGCTCTTGCAAAGATGGTTTCTATGGCAGTTTGTTTGACAGGTGCCAGCCCCATACATAACCTCATATTAGTAGCCTTATATGACATGCTTGAGGGTGTAGTGGTCCCGTTCTGTCTGTCTCTTCAAAGACCTCCTGGTGATTCCACCATCATATTCTCCATATTCAGTTGGCAGATGTAATAACAGACACAGACGTGTGGAGCAGAATGAGATAATAATTAACACAGCTGGAGCTTATAGAAAAAGTGGAAATGGATTTGACACAACCTCAAGAAATAATCAAGTGGAGATGGGATTTTTTACACACCCTTAAGAAATAATCAAGCGGAGATGGATTTGACACTCAATAAATAATCAAGTGGAGAGACTGTATAGCTAGGCGGTGTTGTCATACGGAAGGTCCGGGGTTCGAATCCTGGGTAAGCCACTCACGTCTGTTGTTTTTCTGTTGTCTAGTGTTCTACTTCTTTATTTCTTACGAGTGCCTGAAAACATACCTTTATGTTTGTCTAATATTTATTGCAGAACAGTGTTGCTTGTGAAACCAAGAGCATTGATACCAGAAATATCTAGTTGCATCTTTTTGTGCTAATCCATACAGTAAAACTACCATTGTCTATTTGTTTAATCTCCTCATTGTGGTCCTCACACAGTTTTAGCACTCTCTAGAATCTGAGGAATGCAGGTTTTAATAAGGTTCAACATTGTAAGTTTAGTAATGAAAGAATGTCCCTTTTATTGCCCCCTGAGAAGCATGGAACCAAAACACTTCATGTGCTGTGACAGGGGTTGTTTCCATAGCAGTTTGTTTTGCTTGATGAGGCTGTTAGCCTTATGCCCTGCCTTACATTGCTCACCTCTTAGCAGCCTCATGCCCTGCCTTACATTGTTCACCTCTTAACAGCCTCATGCCCTGCCTTACATTGTTCACCTCTTAACAGCCTCATGCCCTGCCTTATATTGTCCACCTCTTAACAGCCTCATGTCCCGCCTTACATTGTTCACCTCTTAACAGCCTCATGCCCTGCCTTACATTGTTCACCTCTTAACAGCCTCATGCCCTGCCTTATATAGTTCACCTCTTAACAGCCTCATGCCCTGCCTTATATTGTCCACCTCTTAACAGCCTCATGTCCCGCCTTACATTGTTCACCTCTTAACAGCCTCATGCCCTGCCTTACATTGTTCACCTCTTAACAGCCTCATGCCCTGCCTTATATAGTTCACCTCTTAACAGCCTCATGCCCTGCCTTATATTGTCCACCTCTTACAACACACCTGGTGGGATGTGGCCAGATTTTATTTTCTGTTATTGTCTTAGAGTACCCTGGGAACTAAGCCAGGTGGTACAATCAGGTATGTGGATATTATACCTAGACATGCTTGTTTTTTTTAAATATTTTATATGATAATATTTTATCAACTGTTACTAGAGAAACACAACCAACAAGGTACATACTTTCTTAAATGGATGCTTGCATAGAATAGAAGGATTGACATGGTATGACAAGATAACTAATATGGAACTGATGACAAGAACCAGACAAGTGCAAATGGAACAAGAGGTGACAAGAACCAGACAAGTGCCAGTGGAATAAGAGATGAGAAGAAGAAGATGATGATGATGGATACAGACATTGAGGAAAATTGTTGATAACATTACAAGGCAGTCCTTGTTCTAGAATCCCCAGTTTAAGAGAAGTAGAGAGAGAGGTAAAAGAACACATGGGGAAGAGAACTGGAGACAGATATGAAAGGAATGAGGTAGTCATTGAAAGACCTTGAGGTGATGGCACGGGGCAGGAAGACTCGGCAGGCGTTTGTTGAAGGCCTATGTTCCTTAGGGAGACATAGGGCGATGATGATGATGACACTAGAAAGATTTCTGTATCAATAGTTTTTTAAATTATTTGTTTTATTTACTGCCTGTATTGTTTTAAGATATTTTTTTGTGTGCAAATTTCTCTGCAGTTATCACAATTTGTATTTGCGGTCTGAGAGTTCTAGCTGATGTGTGATGGATGGCACAGGCAGAGGCAACGATGGAGATAATCAGCTGATAAGTGATCATGCTGGGGATGATGCCACCATTGTATACACTGATGGGTCTGTAGTTCGTGGTGAGAAATCAGGATGGGGCTTCTCTGCGAGAATAAAGGGCAGGGTCATCGCTGAACAGAGTGGAGCCTACATGACAACAACCTCCAGCATGAGAATGGAGGTAGAGGCAGTTACTGCAGCACTGAGGTGGCTGTCTGAAACTCCATCAACCAGGGCAGTTATATTGTCAGACTCTCAAGCCATGCTTCGGAAAGTTCAGAACGGATGGCTGCGGCAGGAATGGAAAACATCAATAGAATCCTCCAGTCTTCAAGAACTGGTGTGGATCTACTGTCCTGGTCATGCAAGGGTACGTGGCATTGAGAGAGCTGACAGACTGGCCTCGAGAGCACCCATAGTGGGGACACTGGACATGGATAAGGGAGAGATACTAAGGGCTATTAATGATCGCCTGCTGAATAATGACACTGCAATGGATGAATCAACAAGGCTGAGGCTGTTGGAGTTTGGCAGACTAGCAGACATGAATGCAATAGAGGATGCATCCGTCGTATGTACAAGCAGCGTGCTACAGGTACAATTAGCATTCATACTCTTCGACATTTGCTGATGTAGACTGAGCACCTATGGGTTTGCCCGGAGTGCAGTGAGGTCGATTCTGATTAACCAAAATATATAATTTCTGCTGTGTGTAAGTCTTATTACTTTATGTTCATCAGTCAATGTGTAAGACTTATTTACAAATTTATGCTTATCATTGTAAAAGAGTTTAAACACGTGTATAATGAGGTGACGTATAAGACTTTATACAAGTTTATGTTCATTATTATTAATATTTTATATTTTCAGATAAATACTTCGTTGGTGTTCTTCCTCTTTTCCTTTCATGTTCACGAAAAGAGCATACTTCTAGCTGCCATGTACGTACTGAACAAAGACAATCAATGCTGTGCTCACAGATAATAATTTTTTATTATAAGTTAATATTTTTTTTTTATTATACAATAATAGTTAATATTATATCTGATATTTATTGTTACTGTTGATTATATCTGATAAATACAATGATGCTGTTAATTTCTGGGTTTTTTTTCTTTTCTTTGTGAAGATGTCTTTCATTGATTATATTAGAGTTTGCTTTCTTGAAGTAGAAATGTTGCTGTCTTTTTGGGAGGGGGGAGGGGGTGGTTTGTAAAAGTTCATTCTTTTATCACCGTTCAGCTCCACAAGGAGCATAGGTCTTCAACAAACGTCTGCCAAGTCAAGTCTGTCCAGTGCCATCAGCTCAAGTCTTTACATGTCTCCTTCATGTCTGTCTCCTGCTCTCTTCTCCACGTATTCTTTGGTCTTCCTCTACCCCTCGTACCCTGGGGATTCTAGAACAAGGACTGTCTTGTAACGCTATCAACATGTTATTGTAGCAGCATAAACTTTAATTTTTTTAACCTTTCCACTTTTCAATCAGAATGTTGCTGACACAAATTTTCTGCAACTGTTTTATAATAGTGACAACTTTCTTTGCTTGTTCCATTTTCTCTCAGCTGGTAAAACTTGGTAACAGAATGTTTCTCGTAAATACAAGGGGATTGACATAAGTCTTGGGCCTGACCATGAAGGACATGTCACAGAGAACTGAAATTTTGTATAGTGTTTATTCCTGTTCAGTATAGCCACCGTCTGAATTGACACACTTCTGCCATCTCTGCTTGACCTTGAAAAGACCTTGGGAGTAGAACACCCTATTTTTCAAACTAAACCAGTCACCATATGCCAGTATAACCTCTTCATCGCTGTCAAAATTATTTCCTTTTAGCTGTTTTTTAAGGTTTGGGAATAGAAAAAAGTCTGATGGAGCTAAATCTGGAGAATATGGTGGGTGTGGAAAAATTTCAATATTCAAATCCGTTGGCTGCTAGCTGCACAAGCCGTGCTTTGTGAGAGGGCGCGTTGGCTTGAAGCAAAGGAAGATTTTGAGTGCGCGTTATCCCTCGTTTCCTGGTCACAACCTTTCTTAGTTTTGTGAGAAGATCTGCATAGTACTGTCCATTAACTGTGTTGCCATGAGGCAGATAATCTTTCAAAAGGACACCTTTACCGTCCCAAAAAACAGTCAGCATCACTTTTCCTGCAGATTTCTGCGCCCTCGGCTTGACAGGTGTTGAGGAGCCCGGGGTTTTCCATTGCATGCTGGCAATTTTGGATTCGGGGTCATAATGGTGTACCCAAGTCTCATCTACTGTCACCATGGTCTCCAACAAATTTTTTGACAGACACTTTTTGAGCAACTGTTGACAGCAATTTACCCTCGTTTGCTTCTGTTCACGTGTCAACAGTCACGGAACCCAGCGTGCACACACTTTTCTCATGTTCAGTCTGTTGTGTAAAATTCTATAAACTGTTCTTTCATTTAGTTTTACTCTACTAGCTATCTCCACAATTGTCATTTTTCGATCCTGGTCAGTGATTTTCTTCACTCTTGTTGCATTTTCATCGTTGCACTCTGAGGCTGGACTACCAGATCTTGGCAGATCAGCAATATTTGAGCGGCCGCACTTAAACTGTTGACACCAGTTTTTTTTAACCGAAGTATATGAAGGACAAGAATCACGAAACACTGGTTCCATCTCCCTGTGTATTTCTGTAGGTGTTTTTCCCTGAAACATCAGAAATTTTATCACAGCTCTGGCCTCCTTCTTTTCTATTGTTTTGTCAAATCTTTGGAGCAGCAGATCTGGTCAATAGGGTACATTGCACCGTGCACCGTAGCAGAAAAACCCATTGAAGAAACAAACGCGTACTTTACACATTCAGTGCAAATATAATGAACTTTAAATGTGCCAAGTTTCATCTTCCTCCTGTGATTCCTTCATGGTCAGGCCCAAGACTTATGTCAATCCCCTTGTATATTTACTGCAGGGGTTCTTTTTTTGCTCATGGCCACTTCAGAACCTCATTGACCTCTGTGACCCAGAAACAGAAAAGATTCTTATAATTGCTACTTTATTTGTGAGTAGTAAAGAAAATTCACAAAGACATTCTTCTTCTTCTTCTTGTGATCGCATCTTTGATGATTACACCGTCAGACGAGTTCTCATGATGAATTCGACTGTTGTTTGAAGTTCCTCCATAGCTCCATATAGCTTTGAGTTTAGTGTTGAGTCATTGGGCCAGTATATCTTTCTTAACTGGTCATCCTGTAGAACATGCTCAGCAGTTTGTTCGTTTAATCCACATGGTGAAGCAGACAATCGTAGCTTGTGCATGTGTTTATTCAGTTTGTTATGCCCTGTCCTGAGGCAAAAAATAGTTATCTGTCCCTGCCGGTCGAGAGTGTGATAGTCGTCTTTGGGTTGGTTCTGTTCTCTTCTGATAGTCTGGATAGCTCTCTTTTTCTCAAAGTATGTGACTTCATTATCTTCTTGTTCACATTCTCCTCCCTTTTTTGCAAGTTTATCTGCCTTTTCATTTCCGGGTACACCACAATGAGATGGTACCCACTGAAGTATGGTTCTCTTTTTGGCAGCTACCTTGTTTAGTTCATTTCTCAGATGCGGGAGTTTACCACCCTTGAGAGCTTGCAGGACAGACAGTGCATCTGTGAGGATGACTACCTGGTGGCAGTCAGAGTTGGTGTTATAAATCATATTTGCAGCTTGCTCTAGAGCTTGAACCTCAGCTGTATAGTTGGAACAGAATTTACCAGTGGGAATGTGCCTAGTCTCATAGTGGTTGTCAGGATATGAGATAAAGATACCGGCACCTCCATTCCTAACAGCATTAGTTGCTGATCCATCTGTATAGGCATGTATCCATGATTGATCGGGATAGCTTTCTTGGATCATACTCAATGTAGCAGTTCGTTTTTGCAGATCATTATACTCACATCCACTTGTGAGACCACTGACTGATGTATTAATTTGGAGGGCATTGCTGGCCTGCTCCCATGGTACAGGGTATAGGGTGGGCTTCAGTGGTGTTGTCTTCATGGATAGGTCTTCTTGATGATGTCTTTTAAGTCTTTTTCCCCGATGCACAAAGCTGCTACGCTTTAGACGTCCCAATGCCAGATCATCTAGTCTTGCCTTCATTGGGTGCGTTGGCATACTGTTGTACTTTTCCATCTGGATCATGGTTTTTGTGTCTCTTCTATGGGACAATGTCTGTAATCCAGCAACCTTCTGCATCTCTGATATTGGTGTAGTTTTCATGGCTGAGAGCTTGATTTTGCACCTTGTCCAAAGACTGCAGATGTGAGTTAGCAGCTGATGACCATGCTGCTGGGCTAAACTCTAAGTGTGGTCTTATTACTCCATTATAAATCTTCTTTAGATTTCGTTCATTTGCTCCCCAGTTGGTACCTGCTAATTTTCTGAGTATGCCTAGTCGTCTTCGGGCCTTTCCTTCTGCATTTTCAATATGCTTATTCCATGTAAGCCTTTGGTCAAATGTCACCCCAAGATAGGTGGGGTAGCTTTCTTCCTTGATCACGGTTGTCCCTAGGTGTATGTTAGCTGATTTGTCCTTGGGGGCGAGGGAGAACAGTGTTGTGGAGGTTGTGTCTGTGTTTATTGTGATAAGCCATTTCTCTGCCCATGACACTAGCATGTCTGCTGCCCGCTGCATTCTATAATTTGCTGTGGTGACGTTTTCATCAGCGCACCAGAGTACTAGGTCATCTGCATATAAGGCAGCTTTCACTCCTGCGGGGAGATCTTTCACCAGGTCATTGATGTAAACAAGGAAGAGTGTTGGGGAAATTACTCCTCCTTGAGGTACCCCCTGATGGAGCAACACTTTTCTGCTCTGCAGACCGTCAAGAGTGACTCTAGTTCTCCTGTTATGCAAGTATGACTGGATCCATTTCATCATGTTGCCTTGGATTCCACTTCTCCTAAGTTTTGCAATAAGGCCATCTTTCCACACCTTGTCAAAGGCCTGCTTGAAGTCGACCCAGATCGTTAGGACCTTTTTTCTTCTCCTGGAAGGCATCTTCTATTGCTTGAGACAAGTAAGTAACTTGGTCTTCTATACTGTAGCATTCTCTAAATCCAGCTTGTTCCGGCACCAGGATCTGCTCAGACTCTAAATACCATTTCAATCTGTGGTTGACTATTCGCTCCATAGTCTTCCCAACACAACTTGTGAGACTGATTGGCCGGTAACTTGCAGCCTCGGTCTTACATTTCCCTTTCTTTAGTATGGGTATTGTGATGGCTTCTCTCCATACTTGGGGTACCGTTCCTTTCAACCAGCTGTGGTTGAATATCTCAAGCAGTTTTGTCTTTGCTGCTGAGCTCAGATTTACTAGCATTTCGTTGCTGATTTTGTCTGGGCCGGGTGACTTTTGAAACTTAAGCTTGGAAATAGCGTTCTGTAGTTCTCCTAGTGTGATGGGTTCCCTCATTGGGGCAGGAGTATCTGTCTGTCCCATGGTTGCCAGTATTTCTTTTCTTATCTCTCTCTGATGGTCTATGTTAATGGGTAAGTTGCTTTCTGAACTGTATCTTCTAGCAAACAGGTCTGCAGCTTGTTTTCCTCTGAAAAGTTTGCCACCTTCATCCAATGTGATAGTCTGCCTAGGTGAGGAACGCTCTTCATTTAGAGACTTGACTAATCTCCAAAGTTTCCTGCCGTCTTTCTCAAGGTTCAGCGATGCCGTTTTAGTTCTCCAGCTTTTCCGTTTTTCTTCTAGCTTTGTTCTCTGAAACTCTGCTACAGCCTTTTTCCATTTGTTGTGAGTTTCAAGTGAAGGCTGAGACTCTGCATCCTTTCTAGCCCTGTCCATAGCTTCCTGACGTTCTTGAAGTGTGCTGGACCAGTATGGTATGTAGTTACGCCGGCATCCTTTGGGAATGGTTTCTTTTGCAGCTTGTAGTATGCATCTGTTGAAGTCTTTTACCACTTCATTAATGTCTCTGTTCTGTACCTTGAGGGTAGACAGCAGCGTGTTTACCTGATGCCTGAATAAACCCCAGTTGGCTTTTTTGTAGTTCCATCTTGTAATAGCTGGGCCTGTACTGAGAGTTGCACTCTGGACAGTAAGAAAGATTGGGTGATGGTCGCTTCCCCCTAGTTGGTCTCCTACTTCTCTACTAATAGATCCAGCTATATCTGGTGTGGAGAAGGCAAGATCTGGTGTTGAAGTTGTGTGCCATCCTCTGGAGTAGAAGGTAGGAGTATCTGTGGCATTATTGACTAGGATTAGGGAGTGATCATCTTGCCATGTTTCAACCTCTTCACCTCTGTGATCTAGATGGTTATAGCCCCAGCTCTGGGAGTGGCTATTAAAGTCTCCAACTGCTATAAAGTTGGTGGCTGGTTCCTGTATAGAGCTGAGACTCAGGGGTTTGTTGTTTGGACAGTAATAGTTCAGGAGTTCTATTTCCATCTTGTCTACCTTTATCTGCAACAGCTGATATTCTGCTCCATCCATGTAGGTTTTCCTTTCGTGTGCAGGAATGTTATTCCTTACAAGAGTAAGTACTCCTCCTTTTCGTCTATCTTGTCTGTCGGATCTGAAGCATTGATATCCCCTTATTTTAAAGGTTTGATCTGCTTTCAAGTGAGTCTCTTGGATACAGCAAACACTGACTTGCTTCTCATACAAGATGTTTTCCAGCTCTGTCTTTTTGCTGTATCCAGCCTGCTTGCTGTTCACTCCCTCTGCATTCCAGTGCATCATGACAAGTGGCACTCTGGGTTTCTCTTTTTCTGTTTTGTTTTGGTCAGCAGTTCTCCTCCGCCGTCTGCTGACTCCACAAGACGGTCTAGAGGGTCCTCCAGTAGCTGAGGGTGGGCTCTGTCGAGGCTCAGAGCCCGGCACTGCACCTGCCTGGTGGAGCTCCACAGAGCGAGCACCAGTACGAGATTTATTTGACGGTGTACTCATCCATAAAAAAAAAGCGAGTTGCGTGATACTGTGGTTTCCGTTGCGCCTTCTGGCCCAGTATCTACGACTTTAGCACCTCTTCAACGGGAGAGTGGGCTCATCCCTAATCTGTTTATGTTCCCAGTAGTAGACTATTCGCAATGCCCAATGGGCTGATCACCCGTTGGCTTGTCACACCGATTACGGAAACAACGGCAGATGGATCTATTTGTTGTTGCCCTAAAGACGCCGCTAGGCGTGATGGGAAACTACAACAGAGAAAATCAATCTGCTGTTGCCCTTAAGACGCCACAAGGCGTGATGGCCTCTGACTGCTTGGTCGGTCTTTGGCTAAGGACGGAAGAAGAAGAAGAAGAAGTAGACTATTCGCAAGCAGCCTGGGGGTGTCACTGCTCTGCGCGGACCTTGTTTACCGAGGCGGCGTCCGAGCTCGTATGGTAAAAATATGGTTGCGTTTTCTTCAAAATAGACCTGTCTTTCCCGTGGCTTTTCTACCATCCTGCAACTTTGAGTTAGGGAGTTCTGAGCTCCAGTCTCTTTCCCAGGCATTTTATCCTGGCCTGGCACGCATACAGAGGACCCCACTTCTGGTTCTAAGTTAGCAGTTGGGGATAGGTGGGGTGGCACACTGTGCATTCTCCGTCATCCAGGGGGGCTCTCCAACTATGCAGAGCTTGCACAATGCTGTGCTCTGGTTCTGGGCTCTCCCAAGGAATCCTCACGTCCTGCACAGAGCCACTTCCAGATACCCACCACCTGCCATCTCTCCATTGTAGAAATCTCCTGCATGCGGCCATCCAGTCAAGAGCCAGTATTAATTAAGTCTGGTGCCCAAGTGATCCCCCCAAGCTCAGTGTGCAATGCTGGGTTCTCATCATGCTGCAACACAGGGGGGGATTGTGATGCTCAGCCATCTCTCTCAACTCTGCACTGATAAGTGACATCGGGGACTTAACTGTGCCTCAGTACTGGGAGGCCCCGTTTCTGGGTACACCACACACAGCCAATTGAGGCAACGGTCGTCGTGGGCGTGTCTTCAGTGGGGAAGTTGTGGAGTCTTCCTGTCCATGTTCTTGCACATCCTAACACTGCCCGCAAGACATCGGAGGTTTGGAGAGTGGCCTTCTCTGCTTTTTTGAGCCGGGGTGGGCTCCCCGGGCAAGTCTCGATGGAGATCGGGACGTGTCCACGCGCCAGTGGGCCCAGCATCGGCCGCATCTGATGGAGGACTTGCTCTGCCAGGTTTGAGTTAGTAAATTCCAACTTTGTCATCTTCATCGCATTGTGATGCTGGGGTGCCTGTGGATTTCCTACTGCCCCGGGTAGGAGCCAGAAGTGTACTGTGCCAGCTCTGGGGGAGATAAAGGGGGTGTTTCTGCATCTCCTTGTGATACGTAGCCAAGGTAGGGCTCACAGTGCTCTTTCCCCACCACCAAATTGCCTGCTGGTTACGCCGAGGCTCTAGTCATGTGACCAAGAGTTGAAGACAATAGGATCGTCACGTCCTGAGTCTCTGTGCCTGTACGATGGGTTCCGATCTTCAGGGAGCAGTCCACACTCGTTCCCACTCTCAAGACTTGTTCAGTATCCATCTGGCTCCTTCCCACCCACAGAGGGCGTGTACGGTGTAGTGCACCGGTTTTATTATCGAGGTTTGCCTGAGGATTCGCACCCTCAGTTACCAGGACTACCTCGAGGAGGGTGTGGCTCTTCACCACGCACAACGATCTTGGGGTATGAGAGGTTTTGCTAGGCCAAGAGACTAACACCGCAATGGTCACTCCTTTCATGAACAAGAATTCACTAGGCCTAGGGTGAAGCAAGGGGGGAAACCCACTACCCACAACACCAACACATCATACCCCCTGTCTGTAAAAGACTTTGCCCCCACAAAGACATCAAATATATAGTAACAGCATAAGGCCTGCTAACAACAAATTTTTGTATAACTGGCACTTTAATTAGTGTGATCCTTGTGGCTGAAGTAAGGTTGCAAGTTTTTCAATATCTGGCTGCAGCGTTGTTAGTGACAAACAAAGATCACCTCTTATCGCAGTATCAAGGCAGTTACGACTTTTTAATATAGGTAAACCATCAAACTAAAGCCAGATTCAGCAAGATAAATAGGAAAAGCAATAAAGTACAACTTTGCTTTCTCCCACAGCAGTGGATACTTCCTAGCCGTTTCACTGCTTATCCATAAATTATGTTTACCATGTTGTTCACACATCAAAAATGTGTGCATGAGGGCACTGGACATAGATCCAGCAACCTGGGAGGATGAAGCTGTCAATCGCACCAAGTGGCGATGCTGTCTATGGCACCACCTCAGATTGGGCAACAGGAAGCTCTCACGCAAGCAGAAGAGAGGAGAAAGTGTTGAAAGGAACACTAGGAAAATAAGCAGCTTAGGGCTGTCACTGAAGGGGCTATTATTATTATTATGTTTACTATGCTTGAATCTAGCTTGAGCTGGTATATCACTGTGTAGCTCAATGAGGCTTTCTTGTGATGTAATGTCAATGTCAGCTGCATTTACCCCTGATGGATCCAACACCTAGTCTGGAATATTCATCTCTAGCAAGTCATTGACCCGAACTTGCATATAACTACACATGCTTCAAATGCTCACAACAGAAAAATCATCATCTTGCAGTTCGATGTCCACAGTGACCAGTGAAGGAAACTGCATCAACTCGCGACGTCCAATATTAATCCAGCTTGAGTTTTCCAAGGAAAGCAGTAAAAACCTCTTTGCAAGAAATAAGATTACAGTTTTTTCCCTGTAATTGCTTGTTCAACAAATTCAGCTTTTCAAATACATCTGATAGGTCAAATATATATCGCACTTGGCAGCAATCATGTATTCTCCAAGCTGCTTACTACTCAGAATTAACACAATACTAAATAATAACCCACATAAATAATTAATGATGTAGCAAGAAAAATATCTTGGTCTGTATATTAGCAAATCCTTCACTAGCATCTGTAGCATTTGTAGCAATGGAAATAATGAAAATGTGGAAAAAAACAACAAAGAATGCAGACAGCAGCCAGATTATAGCCTCATATAACTGCCTAATCAATTATGTTGCATTGTTTACTTGTCATCAAAGACTTTACCAGATATATATATATATACAAGGGGATTGACATAAGTCTTGGGCCTGACCATGAAGGACATGTCACAGAGAGCTGAAATTTTGTATAGTGTTTATTCCTTTTCAATATAGTCACCGTCTGAATTGACACACTTCTGCCATCTCTGCTTGACCTTGAAAAGACCTTGGGAGTAGAACACCCTATTTTTCAAACTAAACAAGTCATCACATGCCAGTATAACCTCTTCATCGCTGTCAAAATGATTTCCTTTTAGCTGTTTTTTAAGATTTGGGAATAGAAAAAAGTCTGATGGAGCCAAATCTGGAGAATATGGTGGGTGTGGAAGAATTTCAATTTTCAAATCGTTGGCTGCTAGCTGCCCAAGCCGTGCTTTGTGAGAGGGCGCGTTGTCTTGAAGCAAAGGAAGATTTTGAGTGCGCGTTATCCCTCGTTTCCTGGTCACAACCTTTCTTAGTTTGGTGAGAAGATCTGCATAGTACTGTCCATTAACTGTGTTGCCACGAGGCAGATAATCTTTCAAAAGGACACCTTTGCAGTCCCAAAAAACAGTCAGCATCACTTTTCCTGCAGATTTCTGCGCCCTCGGCTTGACAGGTGTTGGGGAACCCGGGGTTTTCCATTGCATGCTGGAAATTTTGGATTCGGGGTCATAATGGTGTACCCAAGTCTCATCTTTTGTCACCATGGTCTCCAAAAAATGTAGGTTTTTTTCCCTGAAACATCAGAAATTTTATCACAGCTCTGGCCTCCTTCTTTTCCATTGTTTTGTCAAATCTTTGGAGCAGCAGATCTGGTCAATAGGGTACATTGCGCCGTGCACCGTAGCGGGAAAACTCATTGAAGAAACAAAAGCGTACTTTACACATTCAGTGCAAATATGATGAACTTTAAATGTGCCAAGTTTCATCTTCCTCCTGTGAATCCTTCATGGTCACGCCCAAGACTTATGTCAATCCCCTTGTATATATATTTACTATTTCACTAGAGTCTTCTCTAAACACTTGAATTGCATATCTGATGGTGACATGTTAGTTTAACATTCAAATCCTACCTTGTGTTGGGAAAAAATGGTAATCAAACGTACATGCAATACTCCAAGGAGGCAGGTTAGTGACTAAACTTACGTCACCTAAATGGGTCAGGGTTGCCAGGTTTTTTCACCTCAAAGCGTTTAAAACATTATGGTTAGTTTCTAATGAATATAAAATTTCATCTATTACAGACTGTCTTTTTCATTAAGACATTAATTGTAAACTGTAGTAATTTTCTATATTTATCCTGCTGAAATTAGCACAGAGAATGAGATGTGAGGATTATGACATATTGATCATACGCCTGGCAGTTAAGTTTGGGTGGCCACCTAGAAATATGGCCTGACCCATGTTGTACCTGTTTTATACTTTTTTCTCACACTTTTCCAGTCCTTGTTTTCATTATTTCTTATTTTTATATACTATCAACTTCCTCTTTCCAGTTTAGTGGCAGCCATCTTGCTTTGCTTCACATGTGACTGGACTTAAATATTAAGGGAGTTTTTTTCTCTTATTTTTATAGTTTCATGTTCTCTACTTAATTCTCATTTTCTTTCCCTCCTGTCTCTTGTTTGTCTGTCCCTGACGAAGGCCTTGTGGCCGCAACGTAGGTTTTTCTTGTCCTTCTCCTTGTAAGACGTATTACTATTTGTGTGGGTGTGTGTGTGTGTGTGTTTTTTTTTTTTTTTACCTGTTTTATAACATAACATTATTAGATAATGATTAACTTATTGAATAATGGCATAGTTATCTGTTCAGTTTTAAACTGTTTTAAAATCCTGAATTGTTCACGTTTTGTACTGTTATTGGCAGACTTGTTCCTAATCATTAAAATTTTTCAAATTCCAGCCCATCATGCTTTGTGGTCAAGACTGATCCATTGGCTGTCTTCTGGTTCTTGCTAATTTCAGTGTTCAGGTAATGTAATAGATCTTTACACATGCACAAACATGAACGTGTGCACAGAGACAGATAAATACCTCATGTAGACATTAAGCTGAAATAATATTGACTAATGTGTACGGCAAGAACCAGTGCAGCAAGTAATGACTATCGTCATAGTTACCAGGGGTCCCTTCAAAGACAGAAAGAATAGGACTTTCTTGCATGTCATACAAGGCTAATATAAGGTTGGCCACCTGTTCATGTCAAAACATACTGCCACAGAACCAGAGCTACAAGAGCATGTGACTGCTCAGTGCAGGCTTCCTGGAGGGTTGGCCCCATGCTGTGTCAGAAGTGCAAAGGAAAACAATAAAGAATGACTGTCATCGTCACTGCTTTACTGCTTCCTGTGGAGGATAAACCTGCGACCAGTGCACTCTAAGCCTTTCTATCCTGTGCCATCCATTCTAGATGTTCCCACGTCTCCTTTATCCCTTTTAAATCTGTCTTCCATTCTTAACTTTTTTTTTTAAGTGTCCCTCTATTTATCTCTTTCCCTGGGAGTTCCAGAGTTGTTGTTGTTGTTGTTTGTTGTTGTTTAACTAGGACTGCTGAGCTTCTTGCTATTTTGCAGCCACTACTAAGTTGAAGACTCCTTGGTATTATCTACACTGTAGATCTAGGCTTTTCCTTTGGCTCTTCTGCCATTCTGAAACTGCTGAGTTGAAGTCATGAGCTCCAGTTTCTACAGCTTGGCTTGCATTTAAAGGACCGTCACATCTGGTCCCAGGCTAGGAGTAAGAAGTTCATGGCATACTGTGCATTCCCCACCATCCAAAGGATCTCTTCAACTATGCAGAATTAAAATACTGTACTCTGGTTCTGGGCTCTCCCAAGGAATTGTTCTCCATGTTTCAGTGCCATTCAATAGAACAGCCTTGACATTTGAGTTGAACATTCTAATTGTTGGGCTGGAACTAGTTTCTCTTTATTGACTATGGATTGGGCATTAATACTTAGATGTCATGTGACATCTAGTTACTGTCAAAGTTCTCTTTAGACCTTAAATTATGGTGATCACTGAAAATGATTCTTTGTAACCCTCCTTGGAGTGCTAGGCATACAAGGGGATGTCACTATCATTTACTAGTCTGAAGAGAACTTTTACCCAAGCTGTTTCTGAGAAGATATAAAGTAGATTAGACCACTGCTGCCAGCATTCATGTTTTAAGGGTTGACTAATCCGCAGTTTTGTATAATATTATCCTGTATTGTTCATCTTCTTCTACGATCTGTTAGACTCAAGTATTTTGGACTGTGTGTGTTATCTGGCTTATACTTGCTAATAGGAGAAAAGTTATATTAGTGATTGAGTCTATAAGGCTCAAGGGTCTTATATTCCATAGTTTTGTATAGTTTGGTGCAAAATTACCAGTCATTGAGTTATTTAGGGGTGCTTAGTTGGTTGTGTGGCATTCATGAATCACTGTCTTGGCGAGGGTATTTTTATTTTGGTCATTACCCTTCAGCTATGCTCCTGTCCTGTGCCATCCACTCACAGTCTTCATATCTCCTTTATGTCTCCAGTTCTCTTCTACCTCTCTTACCGTGGGAATACCAGAACAAGGACTGCCTTGTAAATCTATCAGCAAGTTTCCTCAGTGTGTGTCCTATCCATCACAAGCATCTTCTTCTCATCTCTTGTTTCACTGGCATGTGTATATGGTTCTTATCATCAGTTCCACATGAGTGATTTTGTCATACCATTTCAGTCCTTCTATTCTACGCAAGCACCCATTTATGAAAGTCTGTAGCTTTTTGGTTGTTGTTTTTGTTGTTCTCCATGTCTCTGAGCCATACAATAGGACTGGACTGACTTGACATTTGAATTGAAGATTCTGATTTTTTTGTTGAGCTCGATTTCTTTTGATTTCCATATATATCTCAATGCAAGAAAAACTACTCTTGTTGTTTGTATTCCTTATATGTCTATAATCTCTTGGTTGCCATTATGTGTTTCTGATTTGTTACTACGACCTTAAAAGGAGCAAAGTATAGTCACACTGTACCATACCATGTATGTCATATGAGGCAGTTAATCAGGGTTGGGCAATGCCATCCTGTAAATACTAGAGCGACAGATACTTCAGTGAGAAACATGAGAACAGTATTGAGACAGGTGTCACTTTGTACATGTCTGTCTTTGTGTTTACAGTATACTGCCGCTGTTGTTAAAAGATGGACTTCTGATTCCTGCGCTAGCGACCACCGGCTTGTTTTATTTAATAGTAACACATTTCCTGAGCCCAACTAAGCAGGTGTCACCACATATCCAAAGAGTGGTAAGTTAATTTTTTGTTAATCAAACTGGCTGCATAACATTTTTAAAATGGCTAAGAAAACTCGGTCTGAACATAGTTTTTAGTATATTACATGTAGAACAACCATCTTGATGTGACTTACTTAGTCGTTCCTCTTCTACTGTGAGGTGTAGAGTTTTGGAAAAGAGAGTGCCATACTATCCTATTGGCTGTCTTCCTCCTGGCTTGGTTCCACTCTAGTCCTCGGTCCTTCAAAGATTGTCTAATGTTGTCCTCCCAGTAGACTGGGTCATTCTGGAGGTCTGGATCCCTGGCTCTTAGTTTCCCATGCTTGTTGTGGTAGCCGATCTTCACCCATTCTGCAGACATGGCCAGACTATCTTAGTTGGGACTGTTCTACTTGAGTCTGCAGGGGTTGGGTTTTTAGGCCGTGACGTATCGTCTGGTTGCAGACTATGTCTCTTCTTGTTACTTCAACCACCTTCCTCAGATACCTCATGTCTGAGGTTTGGATCTGGTTTTTGTGGGTTGTAGTCATTGCCCATGACTCGCATCCATATGTCAAGACTGGGACATAGGTGGAGCAGTATACAGCCATCTTCGTTTTCTTACCAACCTCTCTCTTGCTGAGGAATCCTCGATTTATGGCCTGAAAAAGTCTCCCAGCTGCTGCTCTTCGGATAGCCAACTTTGATGCCTCCCTTCTGGTCTGTGACAGCTCCAGGGAATTTAAAGTGGTTGACCTGTTCTCCCAGCTTAATCTGATGCCTTCTTTCCTCTCATGATATCACCATGGTTTTTGTTTTAGAGCTGCTTATGACCATCCCTCTCTTTTCCAGCTCTTCCTTCCAGACTTGCGGGTTGGATTGAAGATATGCCTCTGATTTAGCAATCAGGGCAACATTGCCGGCAAATGCCAGCTTTGAAATACATACCTTACTCATCTTCCAGTACCCCACTTAATACTTTCTTGTCCTCTCGTTACATGCTTTGATGAAATCGTCCATGAGGAGTATGAAAAGATAAGGTGACAAGTGCTTTTATTATTGTAAATCAGAATCTACATTATTGCACACCGGGCAAACCTTTAGGTACTTTTTTCCCCTCAGGAAATGTCAAAGGGTATAAATGCTAATTGTTCCTTTAGAACACTGGTTGTATACACACCTGACCCATCCTCTCATACGCCCACCCCTGCATGTCTTACATTTGATGCCAAATTCCAGCCATCTTAGCCTTGATGATTGCAGTGTCATTCTCTAATATGTGATCATTAATTTGTCCTTAGTATGTCTCCAAATCTAGTGTCCCACTAGATACAGGAGTGCTGCATCAAACATTCACATACTCTTGCAGTCGTGATTTCTGTAACAGCGTGTTTAACATGATGAGATTGCCAGCCTCATGCATAACTTCATCTTAGTAGCCTTGTATGACATGCCTGATGGAGCAGTCGTCTATCCTTCTTTGTCTCTTCAGAGACCCCAGAAACTACACGAGGTTGGCAAACTCATCATGTCAAACATATTGCTACAGAAACCATGGCTGTTGGAGCGTATAAATGTATTGGTGCAGACATTTTGTAAGTGGACCAGTTGTAATAATGGTTCCATGCTCCATAAGGAGTAAAAGGGAAAATGAAGAAATACTTTCAGTTTTATATTCAGTACTGTCACATGTAATCATTAATTGTTTCATTGACTCAGTTTTATATTCAGTACTGTCATATGTAATCATTAATTGTTTCATTGACTTTCAGTTTTATATTCAGTACTGTCACATGTAATCATTAATTGTTTCATTGACTTTCAGTTTTATATTCAGTACTGTCACATGTAATCATTAATTGTTTCATTGACTTTCAGTTTTATATTCAGTACTGTCACATGTAATCATTAATTGTTTCATTGACTTTCAGTTTTATATTCAGTACTGTCACATGTAATCATTAATTGTTTCATTGACTTTCAGTTTTATATTCAGTACTGTCACATGTAATCATTAATTGTTTCATTGACTTTCAGTTTTATATTCAGTACTGTCACATGTAATCATTAATTGTTTCATTGACTTTCAGTTTTATATTCAGTACTGTCACATGTAATCATTAATTGTTTCATTGACTTTCAGTTTTATATTCAGTACTGTCACATGTAATCATTAATTGTTTCATTGACTTTCAGTTTTATATTCAGTACTGTCACATGTAATCATTAATTGTTTCATTGACTTTCAGTTTTATATTCAGTACTGTCACATGTAATCATTAATTGTTTCATTGACTTTCAGTTTTATATTCAGTACTGTCACATGTAATCATTAATTGTTTCATTGACTTTCAGTTTTATATTCAGTACTGTCACATGTAATCATTAATTGTTTCATTGACTTTCAGTTTTATATTCAGTACTGTCACATGTAATCATTAATTGTTTCATTGACGTTCAGTTTTATATTCAGTACTGTCACAAGTAATCATTAACTCTTTTCAGACCTGATATTTTGTATCATTTTCTCATACTCTGACAAATCTGACTTCTAATTTTCCTCGATACATTTTAATTTGAAGTCTACCCAATAATGTTATACATCAAATTGATTGTAATTGAACAAACTACCATATTTAGATATAAAATTAATATTTTTTAAATTTATATTGATGTGAGTTTTTAAAAATTGTTTCATTGACTTTCAGTTTTATATTCAGTACTGTCATATGTAATCATTAATTGTTTCATTGACTTTCAATTTTATATTCAGTACTGTCATATATAATAATTAATTGTTTCATTGACTTTCAGTTTTATATTCAGTACTGTTATATGTAATAATTAATTGTTTCATTGACTTTCAGTTTTATATTCAGTACTGTCATATATAATCATTAATTGTTTCATTGACTTTCAGTTTTATAGTCAGTACTGTCACATGTAATCATTAATTGTTTCATTCCCTTTCTTTTTCAGTTTCAGCTGTCCTTAATTATCACAGCTTGCATTACCTTGGCAACATTACTCATCTCTCCCCCGGAGCACTACCCAGATATTTTTCCGTTGCTTATCTCTATTTATTCCTGTGGACATTTCGTATTGTTTACAGTAAATTTTCATATTAGGCAGTTTGGCTTAGAAAGTTTCTTGTTGAAAATAACGTGGCAAAAGATAGGAACCATTGATTTTATTAGTAAAAGTTCAGGGTCTACAGCAACGTGTACTGATGATGAAGTTAGGCCATCTCGTAAAAGAAAGTCAGATGGGACTGGTGTAAGACATAGGAAAATCCAGCAGTGAAAAATTTCATCTATTTCGTTTTACTTCCTAAGCTGTGAAACTGTACAGGGAGAGAGTTAAGCATTCCAAGTCAAGTAAAAAAAAGTGAGGTTTTACTATTGTAATCCATATTTGTTTATCCCACACCTTCAGTCTTTTCCCCCATTGCCCCTCTTTTCTGTTACCACTTTGATGTGATATCTCTCCAAGCCAATCAGGCAGGCTTATTCTCACATTGTGTCCAGATATTTTCATCTTTTACTTCCATGTTTATTTTCTTGAGAATGTTCTATCATATCCACTGAGTTCTTCATAATGTTTCTAGTCACTTCAGATATTATGAGTGGATTTTTGCAAACTCCAAGTAGCACACAATTTTTTTAATTTCTCAGTTCTTAATCTTTGATTATTGTGCAAGTTAGACACTTCTTGTGTAATTTTCAAACTTGGTCTTTGCGTTTTGTTATACATGCATGTTAAGTTATTTTAGAAAAATTAATGAATGTGTATGTTATTTGAATGCATATGCAAAAATATTTAATAAATGTCTTTACTACTGACAAAACATTTGCCTAGACCTGAATTAACATTGATGTGTCCCCCCCCCCCCCCCCCCCCCCCCCCCCCCCCCCCCCCCCCCCCCCCCCCCCCCCCCCCCCACCCCCCCCACCCCCCACACCCCCACCCCCCCCCCACCACCCCACCCCTACGCCCTCCGGCGAAGGGTCAAGATTGATATGTTAAAGTAGAGCTGTTACTTGACCTGACTATTTTATATACATGTTGTAGCAGGGCCCCCTTATATGGTGCAGGGCCCTGGCCAAAGCAGCTTATGCAAGGCCCTTGTCCTCTTATTGTTATTATTATTGATCAGAATAGACATCACTGCACTCAAGGCAAACCCATAGGTGCTCAGTCTCCCTCAGCAAATATTGAAACGTATGAATGCTAATTGTTCTTGGAGGGTGTGTTGTATACATGACGGATACATCCTTTCAAGCGCTCATCTCTGCTAGTCTTAAGTTTGACGTCAAATTCCAGCAATCTTAGCCTTGTTGGTTCATCTACTGCAGCATTGGTCTGTAAAAGGTAATCATCAATTATCTTTAGTACATCTCCTTTAACCATAACCATGTCTCCACTTGTCCTCTAATTTATAGTCCTCAAGAAAGCTAACTCTAATATCAGATACCTGCAGATTAAATGGACCCAGTGATAATGGCTATGTTTGTTTAAGAAGAAAGAAAATCTGGTATGAGAAAGAGATAAAGGGAGGGAAAAGACACAGCAGTTTATGTTAGTGTTAGTTATCTTATTCTTTAGTTTATTGTTGGTGAAAATTATCATTCAAGAGTCAAGAGACATTAAATTTCTGAAATCTTAATATTTAGTTTGAATTAAATAAATTGTTAACATTCTGCCGACACAGTCGATCACAAAATATGTTGAACCAGCCTTTTGAATAAAACTCAGGTTTGATCTGAGAATAAAGTATAGTACAGCGCCCCCTAGTATAGTACAGCGCCCTCTAGTATAGTACAGCGCCCTCTAGGATGTTTCCATCGTCTTTATTACATAATGACCAATTCAGTCTCATTGTCTTTTACTTACTTACTTAGTCGTGAGGTGTAGAGGTTTGTAAGAGAGAACGCCATACTATCCTATCGGCTGCCTTCCTCCTGACCTGGTTTCATTCTAGTCCTCTGTCCTTCCTAGATTGTCTAATGTTGTCATCCAGTGGACTCTGGGTCATCCTGGAGGCCTGGATCCCTGACTCTTAGTTTCCCATACTTGTCATGGTAGCCAATCCTCTCCCATTCTGCAGACATGGCCAAACCATCGTAGTTGGGACTGTTCTACTTAGGTCTGCAGGGGTTGGATTTTTAGGCCATGACATATCGTCTGGTTGTGGACCATGTCTCTTCTTGTTACTTCACCCATCTTCCTCAGATTCTCATTTCTGAGGTTTGGATCTGAATTTTGTGGGTTGTAGTCATTGCCCATGACTAGCATCCATACGTCAAGACTGGAACAAAGGGGAAATGGTATACAGCCATGTTTGTCTTCTCAACCTCTCTTTTGCTGAGGAATCCTTGATTTATGGCCTGAAAAAGTCTCCCAGCTGCTGCTCTTCAGGTAGCCAAATCTTCTTTGATGCCTCGCTTTTAGTCTATGACAGCTGTAAAAGTCGTTAGCTTATATTCTTTTCATTTTTGTGTTTTTACTATAAAGGGACTGATGGTGCTTGGCTATAGAGACTGAATCACACACTTAGACCAAAATGTCTCTTGTAGTGGATGTACATTCTAATGTGATTGACAACTTTTTGTGTAGGTTGAATCTGCCTGCCTTGCCATAACAAAGCAAAGCTTGAGTTTTTTTTTTTTTAATTTTAGTGAGACTGTGACTTCAAAATGTTATTTGTGTTACTAAAAATGTGAGCAAAATTAAAATATTCGTCAAGAACAGAAAGTTAAAACATTCATCCAGAACAGAAAGTTAAAATATTCATCAAGAACAGAAAGTCAAAATTTTCATCCAGAACAGAAAGTTAAAATATTCATCCAGAACAGAAAGTTAAAATATTCATCAAGAACAGACAGTTAAAATATTCATCAAGAACAGACAATTAAAATATTCATCAAGAACAGACAGTTAAAATATTCATCAAGAACAGACAGTTAAAATATTCATAAAGAACAGACAGTTAAAATATTCATCAAGAACAAACAGTTAAAATATTCATCAAGAACAGAAAGTTAAAATATTCGCCAAAACAGACAGTTGTCATAATTTTTTGAATGTTGTTGCGCAAGTGTGGGGCCCCTTTAGTAATGAGGCCCTGGGTAGCTGCTTAGTTTGCCATGGCCTAGGGATGGGTCTTGTTGTAAGCAATACTTGTTCTTCTTTCCTTTCTGAGTAGACTTACTGTTTTATATTTGGTTTTATTAATTATATTTGTATAATAAGTCATCACTAAAAACAACAAAGGACACAAAAAAAACATTTTAAATGTCAAATTACTTTCACTATTTTATTGACTATATCAGAATTTTTTAAATGGTGTTTTTGGATTGTTTCATGCTTATTTTTTTAATGGTGTTTTTGGATTGTTTCATGCTTATTTTTCTAATGCCATGTTTTTTTTAATTTAAATTATGTTACAACTGCTGTATACAGGGGCTGGGAGACTTTTAAGAATCATTTACACTTGACTATTGCTCGTATCAGTTTTTCAACATCAACTTTCTCTGCATGATGCTGCAGGGCCCTCATTTTTGTCATGTTATTAACTTCATAACTATAAATGTTGTAGACAGAGAGAAGAAACGTGGTGCTGAAGTTGTGATAACATTTTTTAAAAAGGCACAGGTAATTCCATAGCAGATGCAGCCGTAGGGGAGTAAAGTGTTAGAGACTATAACACTAAACTAAGTCCAGCTTTTTATGTGGTGGGGTGACTGGTTCCCTTCCTTGCTGCTTTTTGCCTTACCTAACTCGAGAACAGAGTCAATTACCCATTTACAGCTGGGTAGACTGAGCATAATGCTGCCAGGTTTTGATCCCGGAACCCAGTAATTTTGCCTGCAAGAGGAAAACGCTCCGACTGCTTAACCCAGACATACTATCAGTAATAACATGACTCATCATCTCATCTCAACCCGTAACCCGTCATGGGTCGTAGGGGTGCCATGGTGGAAGCATCAGCAGACAGGGTCCTCCACTGCTCAAAACATGACTTTTTTTTAAAAACTAATGAATGAAACAAATGAGAAAATAAAAACTTTAAAGGATAAATGTTCTCTTTAGCCTAATAAATTATTGAGTGACATCCCCTTGTGTGCCTAGCACTCCCAGGGGGGGTTACTAAAAATCGTTTTCAGTGACCATCATAATTTACTAGTCTAAAGAAAACTTTTACTCTTTAAAGTCTTGAAAACACTTGAGTCTCTCAGGGATAACATGTAGCAGACAGAAATCTCAACATGTAGCAGACAGAAATCTCAACTGATGGAAAATGTCTTAGTTTGCTACTTCATTACTGTGGCTCCATGAGGAGTAGAAATGGAACGAGAACAAGAATACAGGTATCATATATCATCTACACATTTGTTTGTTATCAGTTAATGCTGTACTCATCTGTGTTGTTCCTTGTTTGTCAAAACCCAAAATCGCTTCCAGGTTAACTGAAATAAGGTACATAATCCATACAATATCTTGGATATCAACATTTGATGAGTTGATTACCTTCGACTACAGGATAAATATTTGCTTTAAAATTTTTTCAAGGGGATCGAGTATTGGAGGAACATTAATTCATTCACTCACAAACATTGTTCTCGTCTTTTTTCAATAGGAGAAGTAAAATAAACCACCAGTCCAGAAAGATCAACAAAAGCCCAGTAGATACGTTAGAGATAATTTCAATTGCAATAATAAAAATGGGAAAAGCTACAGTGAAACAAAACCTACAAAGCCATCAAAATGCAACATGTAAAGACAGGTAAACCTAAGAACACGGTAAAGGGTACACTACAGACATCAATCAACGCCACAACAAACGGCAGAGAAAGTGCTGCCTGGAAGAACCAAACAAAGGAAAAACAAGCTATGTAATATGCTGAATAAAATAAGAACACTTTGCTTTATACCCAAATTATAACCCAACGTGGGATAGAACCGGGTATTCTATGTTTAACATAACAGTTTTACTGTGCATAGATTAAAAAACCAACCAACCTGGTCCAGTACTCACTAACAGCCTTATATGGACCCAGGGGTCTAGTCCTCACTAACAGCCTTATATTGATCCTGGGGTCCAGCACTCACCAATCTTGTTTGGATTCTGGGGTCCAGTACTCACCAATCTTGTTTGGATTCTGGGGTCCAGTATTGCGGAACAAGGAACAGGAACACTACTGCCCACCAATTCATTGACTTATGTTATGACCCTGTGAGTCAAGACCCACAACTGCAGCTGTAACAGTTCATTGTTCATTGTTCAAAATCCAGTTAAAACTTTTCAGTTTATTTTATTCAACAAAGTCCTTGAACTTGAGCCAGTGATACTAGCTTTTCAAAGTCTAATATTCACGTAAACAAGAATCTTGGATGCCACATTTAGTACTGAGTTGGGGAGCCGCGCTAGCGTAGTGGTTACAACACCGCTCTGGCGACCGGGTGATTCTGGATCAAACCCGGGCGACGGCATTTGAGGATTTTTCGTCGACCGGGAATTGGACTGGATTAACTCGAGACCTGGCGAGAACATTTGAAGGAGTGTCGTCGACCAGGGATTGGCGGCTCCTGAGCCGACCCAGCTCTAATGGGGACCTCCGAAATCGGCGAGTATCTGCCTGAATGGCGAGGGACACCTGTCTCTGTACAAGAAAAGGGATACTCACGTAAAATCAATGTCAGGTTAGACATTAACAATAACCTGAGATTTCGCCTCGAGTATTAGCGGGCGTACGAAAAAAAAAAAAAGTACTGAGTTCACTGTCAGTAAAATCTTGATGTGATAACTGGGTTTGATGAAGTGATACCAGTTTCTCAATGTCTGGTCTAAGTCATTTAGCAGAAGTCTTTGTTCGCCACACTTAGTATTGTGTGGAGTTAATGTCTTTGTCTGGAGAGAAGTTTGATGGCTGCACTAAAACCATTTCCACTACACAAGATCTGACGAGAGCTTCTTAACCACTGTCCATAATGCATCATCATTTTCATTTGCGCTCCTTATGAATCATGAAGCCACCATGGCAGCTGGTCTTCCCTTACACGAAGCCTGCATAAAACATTCCCATGATCTTACAACAGTGGTTTCTGTATCAATTTATGTTGCATGATGAGTTTGCCAGCCCTATGTCCAACCTTTTATTTGTTGCCTGGTATGACATGCCTGAGGATGCAGTAGTCCTGTTCTATCTTGATAGACCCTTGGAAACTACACAGGTCGTCCGTGGTGCAGGATGGTGTAACAGGTCGTCCGTGGTGCAGGATGGTGTAACAGGTCGTCCGTGGTGCAGGATGGTGTAACAGGTCGTCCGTGGTGCAGGATGGTGTAACCACAACTCTTGGTATGATCTTGATAGACCCTCAGAAACTACACAGGTCATCCGTGGTGCAGGATGGTGTAACCACAACTCTTGGTATGATCTTGATAGACCCTCGGAAACTACACAGGTCGTCCGTGGTGCAGGATGGTGTAACTACAACTCTTGGTATGATCTTGATAGACCCTCGGGAAACTACACAGGTCGTCCATGGTGCTGGATGGTGTAACCACAACTCTTGGTATGATTTATTAAACTTTGGCTTCAGCTCAATGTCATTTTTGTAGCTCAGTTTTTCCTACATTATCCCAACTTCTTCTGTATCTAAAAATAGATATATTAACCAATCTGGAATTTCCATTGAAAGAAGATCCTCAGATATCGTGACATATAGATATATGCAGCATATTCTATTGACCAGAATAAACTTATAGATTATCATCTTTTATTACACATTCCTCAGCTCAGACTGAGTGGGAAATTAGTAGTATAGTTTGTGATGGCCTGTATTGCGTTTGGATAGAGTTAACTTTGAAATAAACCAACTTCTAAACAAAAACAAATTTGGCCTTAATAAGATTGACCTCATTTCCATGCAACTGCCAAATAAGATTGACCTCATTTCCATGCAACTGCCAACTCATTTCATTAACTATGCAAATAGTTCTGGGTATATAAGCAACATCACGCCTGGTCTCTTTGACTTCATCACTGAGAAAATCTGTGCCTTTGAAAAACTCCACACCAGTGTGAAAAAAGGTTGTAATGATGACTCACTCAGTTGCCATTTGATATCCAACAACTTCTGTATGAAACAGCAAATGTTCAAAATTCTCATCGTTCTTAACACACAGCCTCAAGGATAGTCAGTTATTGATAGCGTGGGCTTTAATTTTATTCACTGCTGTAATGGCCGTGTGTAATGACTTGTGCAGGTGATGACTGAGATTTCTGCAACCACATGCTGGTGATGAATGACACCCTGAGTTCAAATGACATTTGGCACGTTTTTTTTTTAATTATTAAAAAATATTAAACTTTAATTTATTATATTGGATGCAAATTATTTTAGATGCTTGCCCTATAATGTTATTTATGTGTAGGTAAATTGAATACTTAGAATTATGCACCAATAACCTGGGGGGTACATAGTTAAAGATAATTTATATCTGAGGTACGCGAACAAAAAAGGTTGAATACCACTGTTATAAATGATGAAAATTTGGATCAAGAGTTATTTGAAAAGCAACTAAGAACAGATAGAAAAGAGGAGTCACTATTTTGTGTTGTTGATCAGAGGTTCAGAGACAAGGAAATTCCACTTACCAACATATTGGTTGTGCAACGGATGGAGTCACATCAATGATTGGATGTTTTGCTTTCCTAAACAATAAGTTTTAATTTTACATTTTTCTTCAATTTCACGTTTCCTTTTTATAATAAATGTATCCATGTTGCAATATGAGAAATGAAAGTAATTATTACTGCCAAGGTTGCAAGAAGTCGAGGTGACTAATATATGTTATTACAATTGATCCAGCAAAAGAGTCATAGAGATCCTGTTGGTTGCGTGATTTAAACAAACACAACACACAATGCGTTTTTGCAATTATATTAAAGTTACTAAAACGATTGACACAGCGTTCACTATCATGACGGCTGCATCAATGGCAAATCTAACAACACCTAAGCGCACTTAACTGCCTCCATTGGTTCAAAACTAATTTGCTAATGTTAACAACAATCAACAAAACAAATGAATAATGATAATACTAGTAAAAATTAATCTTAAATAAAGTAGTTTACGCATATGTGGACATTGAGAAATTAATATGACGCAACACAATATATTACAAAAACTAGTGGTGGCTGTTGCGCCAAATAATCTCGCCAAGCTGCTGCATCGCTACAAGCCTTTAATTTGACTCTCGCCGTATCGCTCTCACACACACCACACCACTCACTTATTACAAGAGGCAGGGAGGAGTAAGACAGAATTAAGATGAGTATCAGAGTAAACAACCGAACTATTGCTTCAAGATAAAATAAAAGAGAAATAAGATGGAAAAATAAAGTAATAAAATTTCTCTTGCCTCAACAGGTTATCTTTTCAACCAAAAAAGTTTTCAGTAATTTACTTAAAATAAAGAAAATAAGAAAACCCTCCGACAGTGTATTGGCAGATTTGTTTCCCCACATACCCCCTTAGATGACTTGTCGTACCCCAGGTTGAATACCACTGATTTATAAAGTGCACTTAAACAGGAAACTAAGATTCATTGCCTGGTAAAGTGGAGTCATCAGCTACAGTGCCAATTCTGTTGTCCTTAAAATGCTGCACAATGTATCTTATATAGTTTCATGCATTTCATCTATGTGTCTTTGCACTGAGTTGTTGCTGATATGTATCATCTAAATCACATCATATGGTGACTTGTGCAAAACAGTACTCAGAACTTCAGTAACTGCTTGTTGGATGAAGTCTTCACCAACTGTAAGTGACTTTCCACATTTAAAAAACAAACAACAACAAAATACTTGACAGTTGATGTTATTGATCCAGTGGCACTTGGTCTCTTGCCCTTCCACCCAATGTTATGTCATGATATCTGCAAGTATTGTCATGCTGGGGTACCTTTGTACGAGGGAAGGTCAAAAAGTAATGCCTCCTATTTTTTATGTATGTAAATACTGCATCGGTGTGCAATTTGTAAATTTAACAGGATTCCTCAAACACTCTTCTGCACTGTATAGCATTACCAACCTGTTTCAGTAACAGGTGGCACCACTGTAACAGTTTAAAAATGGCTGTCAAAGACGTTCGGTTAAAACAACGTTATGTCATAGAATTCCTCAATGCTGAAGGCAAGACCCCAATTTGCATCCACGAACGTTTGAAGAATGTTTGTGGAGATTCAACAGTGGATGTTAGCACTGTTCGACGTTGGGTACATCGTTGTGACGAAGCTGAAGTAGGTCAATCCTCAATGGCTGACGCAAAGCGGACTGGCCGTCCGTCTACTGCAGTGACTCCACACAACATTCATCGAGTTGATGGCATCATTCGTGGTGACAGTCGGGTAACACTGGATGAACTTTCTTCCATGTTGCCCATTAGTAAAGGCAGTGTCCAGAACATCATTAAAGACCTGGGTAATTCAAAAGTTTGTGCACGGTGGGTACCCAGAATGTTGACAGACAGACATAAAGAAACAAGGAAAACCATAGCCATCAACCTCCAGCACCGTTACGAAACTGAAGGAGAAGAGTTTTTATCGAATATTGTGACAGGTGATGAGACTTGGGTTCATTTTTTTTTAACCAGAATCCAAGAGGCAGTCAATGGAATGGCATCACACAACATCGCTGACAAGAAAGAAGTTCAAAAGTTCACCATCTGTAGGGAAAGTTATGGCCTCCGTGTTTTGGGATGAGAAGGGTGTGATTCTTCTCGACTTCTTGGAACAGGGAAACATGGTGAATGCAGACCGTTACATTGAAACTTTGAAGAAGCTTAGAGGTCGTCTTCGGTGACTTTACCCATTAAAAGATCAGAAAACTGCACTACTGTTGCACGATAATGCCACGCCACACACCGCTAAACGCACCATTGATGCGATTGCAGAATTTCGCTGGACATTATTACCACATCCCCCTTACAGTCCCGATCTTGCACCTTCTGACTTCCATCTGTTTGGACCACTGAAAGAAGATCTTCGCGGACATCACTTTGAGGACACCGAGACCCTTAAACGCGCCTTACGCCAGTGGTTTAGGAAAAAGGACACAAATTTTTACCGTGCGGGGATACATGCCCTTGTGAGAAGATGGACAAAAACTGTAACAAATAACGGAGACTACATTAAGAAATAAATTTTGGAAGTTCAGACTTGGGGCTACATTTCAATCTGAATTTTATCTGTTTTCTTGCATTAAAAATTATGAGGCATTACTTTTTGACCGTCCCTCGTATTTCCTACCCACTCCGGGTAAAAGCAAGAAGTGTATTGTGCCAGGTCTAGGGGAGATAAAGGGGGTGTTTCTTTCTTACTGACATATGTAGCCAAGGTAGGGTTCACAGTGCTCATTCACTGCCTCTAAAATACCTTCTGATTACGCTGAGTTCTCCGAGGCTCTAGGCATATAACCAAAAGTTGAAGGCAATGGGATTGTCAAGTCCTGAGTCTATGTGCCTCTAAGATGGGTTCTGGTCTTCATGAAGTTCTGCATACTCGTTCCCATTCCTAAGACTTGTTATGTATATATATATATTTATTTATTTATAAAAGTAAAGGATCCCGTTACACGCCCATTGAGGCATATGTGATGATGTCACCATTGATACAACGATAAAATATCTCCAAATTTAACGATGAAATGTAGGGTTAAAAATAATGCGTCAGATACTAGGAGACATGCTCGTCCATGCCAGCCTTTCCCAACGCCACCATTCAAATTATCTAGTTAGACGTGCAGACGGAACGTTTACCCTTTGTAGACGGGAGAGAACGGAGGACACAAAAAAGGAAAAATATGACTGAACACGTGTTTGAAGTTCGAACGGCAAAAAGACGCAATGGGGGTGAAAGGAAAAAAATTCACGTCCCCCTAGTTGACACAAGTAAGGAAATGGACAAGAAATGGACCTTAGCTCTTATTCGAGACAGTCATTTCTTGGAAGTTTTTCGATACTTGGTCTTTATTTGAATGCCGCGGCAAAACACATGGTAGAAGGATCTCGAACAAATTTCAAAAATTAAACTTGAGAAAAAATATGTTTTTTCTTAATAATAAAGTTATGAAAATAAAACCTAGCTAGTTTGATAGCCCATCTTGAGCAGAGAAATAATATGCTTTCAATTATACAGACGGATAGATAATAAGGAAGATATTGACAAAAGACTGTATTGTTCATATCATACGAACGACTGCACTGTTAACCCATGTCACTAAAATTTCGAAAATCTTGACCTTGAGCATGCAATTGTAAAAATCGAGCTGTAATTAAAGAGAGGGGATGTGGTGGAGAATTGTAGCTAAAAATAACTTAGGCAGCATATTCGTGTAGGAAATACATGTAAAACCAAGTGTGTTTTTATGAAAAAACAAGTAGAGACAGACGGACTAACAGACCGTAATACATACTTGACTGAGATTTGACTGAAGTGACTTTTGGTTGGCAATTTGAAAGTTAGGGGGGAAGTCGGCGATTGGTCAACGCATTCTATAGTAGCGGGATAGAGAGGTGAAAGTTTGCCATTTGACATAAATCTGTTCAGAGACGCAGTTTGAATCCATGGTGGTGATGATTCCATAAGAATATAACTATATATAGTGGGACGCCATCATACGGCCAGCAGCTCAGCTGAGTTTTGCTAGCAACTTTAACTGTGTTCTCAATTCTGAATTCTGGTAAGAATGAACAATATTTATTTGGTATATTTTAATAATTCGAGTGATTGATACTGCCATATCATAAAAATGATTACGACAAGTAAGTGTTCGCTCTAGATCCCCAGCCCAAGTTCAGGGTCTAGAGACATACATACAAAGAAAATATATAGGAATGCCTAAATAAAACTATGAAAAAAGGATCTAGTGTTGAGATCAGTGGAACATATCACCTATCTTATTCAATAGCAGGAAGCTATTGAACATATATCAGATGCAATGTAGTCTTGGGGAATTAGTACTATGTGAAACCAACTTGGTAAGATGTGCTGTGTGGTCAGAGAGATCTGACCCCGTCTATGTGGTGTTGTTGGTGTGTAGTGTTGTGTGCAGAAGTGGTTCAGGAGCTAGAGTTCTGACACATGACCCAATACTTTTGTTTCAGAACTGTGAGTTTCTATTTGGCACCAAAGCGGTGTCAAATGCTGTAGTAATATATACAAGTGTGGACCAGTGCAGTCTATCATTGTGTCAGAGCAGCCGTATATTGCCCCCAGCACGGAGAGGTGCGGCCACAAGACTTTTGTACAAGATCGACGCAGGCGAGATAAGTAATATCTGGCCTGCTGGACTTTCACCAACGAAATTTTCAACTAAATTATCTCTAATTCACCATCAAAGAAAGCCCTAACATTTGGGAAATTAAACTATGTATTTATCCCTTAAGTCGATGGACAATGTTTGGCAGTCATAGACTGGGAGTGATGACACCATCCCAACAGCATATCTAGAAATAAGTTCTCCTGGGACTTTCTTAATATAATTATTATTAACCAGTCATTTGAAATAATTAAGTACACATTTTTCCATTTTACTATGTCATATGATTTTGCATTCCATTTATGACTCCATAATATTTCTTATGTTCTGACCAACTAAACATTTGGTTCAGAACAAAATAAATTTATCAAAAGATTTAACTTTAAAAAAACTAAAACAGCCTGAGTTAGTTCAGTGTGTTATAAATTTTATTAATATTATTAGACTTCTGAAATATCTGTGTGTGTATGTGTGTAATTTACCACAACACATTACATATCAGTACCATAGACGTTTAACGTAGCCACATTCATTAGAAAAAAAGATATGTGTGAGGTCGTAAGTGGTAGCAAGAAGGGCCTTCTGTAATTCACATCTACATTTATCTCAGGAGCCTTCACAGCTAACCTCATACATCACACTAGGTAACATCAACCATACAATACCATCAAATCCACTACATATATTGGGGTCTTGTCCAGGGATAATTAGCTTATCAGTAATATTAGGATCTCCTGGTGGGAGAATTAAATCAGGGGAACAAATTGTAAAATTAAAAGTGTCCCTTAAAATTGAAAGTGAAAATAAAAGTTGGTGAATCTTCACAGCCAGTGGTAATTAATTAATTAACTAGTTAATTAGAATTACCTTAGACAATAATTAATTGGAATTACTGTAGTTATTGATTGGTTGGATTTTTACCTTGAGCATTGTTATTTTGTGTGATGGCGGAGTTAGCAAAGTTCAGATCAGCTGCTTTGCTAACGGCGAAGGATATGGGAATGGATGGTCAGGTTTTAATTCAGTATGTAACTGCTGAATGTGACAAGTATATTGAACGGGAAGAAAGAAGATTAGAAAAAGAGGCCGAAAGAAAATTAGAATCTGAAAGGTTGGCTGAAGAGAAGAGGTTACAAATTGAGGCTGAGACTAAGAGGTTGCAGATTGAGGCTGACAAAGAGGCAAAAGCATTGGAGGCAGATAGGGAGAGTAAAAGGCTCCAATTAGAGGCAGAAGAGAAACGACAGCAAAGGGAAGCAGAAGATAAAAAGGCCGAAAGGGAGGCAGAAGATAGAAGGTTGCAAAAGGAGCACGAATTACGACTAAGGGAGCTGGAGTTACAAGGCCAGGCTCCTGAAAATGGTGCCAGCCCTTTTGCCTCAGATGCTACGCCTAGTCAGGTAGCCTCAACATCAGCTATGGGGTTTCATTTAGACCATTTTGATTAAAAAAGACGATGACATCGAGGGGTACCTCAGTCGTTTTGAATTATTAGCTACTACATATGGGTTAGAGAGAGAGAGGTGGAGTTTAAAGTTATCACAGGGACTGAGAGGTACTTCTTATGAAGTCTTCGCAAAAATGAACAGAGAAGACCAAGACAATTATGACATGTTAAAGCAGGCTTTGTTATTGAGGTACGAAAAAAATGGTGAATTTTATCGTAAGAAATTTAGAAATGCCAAACTGTTGTCTGGGGAGACATACCACCAATTCTTTGCCAGACTGGAAACCTATTTGGAGAAATGGACTGCTCTGGGGAAGACCCAAGATCTTAAAGAGATGATCATGCTATAGCAATTAAGAGAGTCCATGGCTCCAGACATGAGAAAATTTCTCATGGAACAAGGTGCAGAGAAGTTGGGGGAGGTTTTAAATGTCGCTGAGAGGTATCAGGCAGCCCAGGCAGAGGTAAGTGGCTCTAAAAAGAAGCACATAGAAACTTTTAAAGCTCCACAGCCATTTAATAAATTTGAAAATAGAGAACAGGGCAATAAGGGTAGGACAAACTTTGAACGGCCAAGAAATGACTATCGAGACAGAAACTCACAGTTCAATGACCAAAAATACAATGACAGAAAACCGTTTAACCAAGGAAAAAGATGGTGCAAATGGTGCAAGAAAGATAACCATAACACCGAATTTTGTAGAAGGAAACCTTCAAACATTGCTGCAATGAAGTCGGGGACTCAAAGATTAAAGGTTAATCCTAATGAACAGCAGGAACCTTATCACCCCCCCAGTTTGTGAGGATGTTATTTGTAATGGGGTCACCATAAGGTGCCTTTATGATACAGATTTGGATTATGATTCAGTTGTGAAGTCTAGCCTAGTGGACCCAAGTCAGTATACCACAGAAACAGTGGAAATACAAGGGGCGACTAAGGACATACCACTCATGACACTTCCCATCGCAAGGATAACGGTGAAAACTCGCTATGTGGAAGGAGCGATCAGAGCAGCAGTGATAGATGAACCAATCTACCCTCTGATATTGGGGTGTAGATACGTCTTCTTGGGGAATCCCGAGAGACCTGTGATCATGGCGACAGTGCAAACCAGGTCACAGAAGAAGGAGGAAGAAGGTGAACCTATAAATGCTCATCCAGAGGAGATGAGGAAGGCGCAGGCTGAGGATAGGACACTCAAGCCATGTTTTAAAAAAATTGCCCAAATGCCACACACCTCCAAGCAAGGGGGAATATTTTATGAAGAACAAACTATTATACAGGAAGGCCGGAACTGGAACAAATGGTCACAACCAGCTGGTTCTTCCCACTTCATATAGGGATAAAGTGATGGAACTCGGGCATGCGATTCCCTTCAGTGGTCACATGGGGATCAGCGCCACAGGACAGCGTATAGCTTGTCATTACTTCTGGCCAGGGATAACGGAGGATATAAAAAGATATGTCAAATCCTGTCCAGAATGTCAAAGGGTAGCTCCAAAGCACTGGACTGCTCCTGCAACTCTAGGGGAAATGCCCATAGTGGGAACACCTTTTGAGAGGGTTGCAGTGGATATTGTGGGACCTCTCACTCGGACCAAGAGGAGGAACAGTTACATCCTTACTCTGGTGGACACTTGTTCTATGTGGGGAGAGGCGGTAGCCCAGCCATCAATTGATTCAAAACATGTAGCAGAGGCACTACTTACAATATTCACAAGATTAGGATTCCCGCATCAAATCTTGACTGATAATGGCTCTCAGTTCAAGGGGAAACTAACGGAAGAAGTTTTAAAGCTATTTCAAGCCAGACACTTTCATTGTAGCCCGTACCATCCGCAAGGGAACGGCCAGGTAGAGAGGTTTAATGGGACTCTCATTTCTATCCTGAGGAAGCTGGCACACGAAAAACCGGATCTGTGGGATCAATTCCTGTCCGCCGCGTTGTTTGCGTATCGGGAGGTACCACATAGTTCAACCGGGATGGCTCCCGCAACTCTGCTATTTGGGAGGCCAATAAAAGGTCCATTAGAAGCACTATTAAGGACCTGGACAGATGAGAAGGCAGAAGAGACTGTTACCTCATCTTATCAATACGTGAACGAACTGACCACTCGTCTGAAAGCTGGATGGAAACTGGCAAATGATAATTTGAGACAAGCCAGGAAGAAACATGCAGCATATTTTAATAGGAAGGCAAAGGACAGAGAACTAGCTGTGGGAGAGAAGGTGCTTCTTCTACTACCCGGCAGCCAGAATAAATTACAAATTGGATGGCAAGGTCCATATACGGTTCTAGAGAATGTGTCTAGAACAAACTATAAAATTGACAAAAAGGGGAAGGAGAAAGTTTATCATGTAAACCTTTTAAAGAAGTATCTGGACAGACCACTCCAGGAAAGCACCCCCTTACTGACCTTGGCTATCGCAACTCAAATGCAAAAGGAACCACTCACTACGCATGAATACCCATTACATCCTTGTGAAACAGCCGCACAGGTAAAAGTCAGTAAGCACCTGACTAAAAATCAGAGGGAGAGAGTTCAACAGGTTCTGGAGGAACATACAGATGTATTAACAGATAAACCAGGACATACAAATTTGCTACAGTATGACATGAAACTGGTAGACTCAAACCCAATCTGTATGAGAGCCTATTCTATTCCGTTCGCGAAGGAGAAGGCATTGAAGGAAGAAATAGATTATTTGTTGAAGGAGGGGATTATTTCACACAGTGAATCATCTTTTAGCTCCAGTGTCGTTTTGTTGAGAAAACCGTATGGGGAACACAGACTGTGCATAGATTACAGGAAACTGAATGCTGTCACAGAAGGACAAGTGGATCCATTACCAGACACAAAACAGTTATTTGCCAGATTAAACAAGGCAAAATACTTTTCAAATGTGGATCTTAGTAAAGGCTATTACCAGATTCCAGTGAAGCCTGAAGTGAGACCTTATTTAGCGTTTAGCACATCGGAAGGACATTATGAATTCAACATGCTACCATTCGGACTGAAAAATGCTCCGAGTGTATTTTCAAGGATGATGCGCAAATTGTTGGATCCCCTGAATAACCGATGTATCACGAATTTCATGGATGATATTCTCGTCGCCACAGAGACATTTGAAGAACACATTGACGATCTAAAAATGTTATTTGATAGACTTAGGGAGGCGAACTTAACTGCTAGGCCAACAAAATGTTGTATTGGATGCAAGGAGTTGGAATTCTTGGGACACACTGTATATCAGGGTAACATGACCCCTGATCCCAAGAACTTGGAAAAACTGCAGAGAGCACCTAGACCACAAACAAAAAAGGACGTGCGATCATTCGTGTCGTTATGCGGATTTTATCAAAAATACATCAAAAATTTTAACTCTATTTGTGCTCCTCTGACTGATCTGACTCGCAAGGGACTTCCAGATAAAATTATTTGGACTGCGCAATGTGAATTAGCTTTCCAAGAATTAAAGGAAAAACTCACTAGCAAGCCTATTCTCAAATTGCCTGATTTGACACAGGACTTTGTGGTGAGAACAGATGCAAGTAATGTAGGCCTCGGGGCGGCCTTGTTGCAGAGGTCATCTTCACCCGATGGGGAACTGAACCCAGTCGCTTACGCAAGCCGCAAATTGAATAAAGCGGAACAAGGGTATTCTACAAGCGAAAAGGAATGTTTAGCGTTAATCTGGGCAATAAAGAAGTTCCAAATCTATCTGTATGGTAGGACTTTTGTGGTCCAGACGGATCATCAGCCCCTCGTATTCTTATCTCAGGCTAAGCATGAAAACGCAAGATTGTTGAGGTGGTCTTTGTTACTGCAACCTTATCAGTTCATTATCCAATATATCCCAGGGTCTTTGAATGTCGGTGCAGATTTCCTCAGTCGGCACCCCTGTGATCAAGATTAGATAGTGGCAGGCGTGAGGAGGAATTTTATCTATGTGTATTACTGGTGTTGGAACTTGCCGTAGTGGATGTTCTCAGGTGGAGACATGTGTGATGATGTCACCATTGATACAACGATAAAATATCTCCAAATTTAACGATGAAATGTAGGGTTAAAAATAATGCGTCAGATACTAGGAGACATGCTCGCCCATGCCAGCCTTTCCCAACGCCACCATTCAAATTATCTAGTTAGACGTGCAGACGGAACGTTTACCCTTTGTAGACGGGAGAGAACGGAGGACACAAAAAAGGAAAAATATGACTGAACACGTGTTTGAAGTTCGAACGGCAAAAAGACGCAATGGGGGGTGAAAGGAAAAAAATTCACGTCCCCCTAGTTGACACAAGTAAGGAAATGGACAAGAAATGGACCTTAGCTCTTATTCGAGACAGTCATTTCTTGGAAGTTTTTCGATACTTGGTCTTTATTTGAATGCCGCGGCAAAACACATGGTAGAAGGATCTCGAACAAATTTCAAAAATTAAACTTGAGAAAAAATATGTTTTTTCTTAATAATAAAGTTATGAAAATAAAACCTAGCTAGTTTGATAGCCCATCTTGAGCAGATAAATAATATGCTTTCAATTATACAGACGGATAGATAATAAGGAAGATATTGACAAAAGACTGTATTGTTCATATCCCATGTCACTAAAATTTCGAAAATCTTGACCTTGAGCATGCAATTGTAAAAATCGAGCTGTAATTAAAGAGAGGGGATGTGGTGGAGAATTGTAGCTAAAAATAACTTAGGCAGCAGATTCGTGTAGGAAATACATGTAAAACCAAGTGTGTTTTTATGAAAAAAACAAGTAGAGACAGACGGACTAACAGACCGTAATACATACTTGACTGAGATTTGACTGAAGTGACTTTTGGTTGGCAATTTGAAAGTTAGGGGGGAAGTCGGCGATTGGTCAACGCATTCTATAGTAGCGGGATAGAGAGGTGAAAGTTTGCCATTTGACATAAGTCTGTTCAGAGACGCAGTTTGAATCCATGGTGGTGATGATTCCATAAGAATATAACTATATATAGTGGGACGTCATCATACGGCCAGCAGCTCAGCTGAGTTTTGCTAGCAACTTTAACTGTGTTCTCAATTCTGAATTCTGGTAAGAATGAACAATATTTATTTGGTATATTTTAATAATTTGAGTGATTGATACTGCCATATCATAAAAATGATTACGACAAGTAAGTGTTCGCTCTAGATCCCCAGCCCTAGTACAGGGTCTAGAGACCTACATACAAAGAACATATATAGGAACGCCTAAATAAAACTGAAAAAAGGATCTAGTGTTGAGATCAGTGGAACATATCACCTATCTTATTCAATAGCAGGAAGCTATTGAACATATATCAGATGCAATGTAGTCTTGGGGAACTAGTACTATGTGAAACCAACTTGGTAAGATGTGCTGTGTGGTCAGAGAGATCTGACCCCGTCTATGTGGTGTTGTTGGTGTGTAGTGTTGTGTGCAGAAGTGGTTCAGGAGCTAGAGTTCTGACACATGACCCAATACTTTTGTTTCAGAACTGTGAGTTTCTATTTGGCACCAAAGCGGTGTCAAATGCTGTAGTAATATATACAAGTGTGGACCAGTGCAATCTATCATTGTGTCAGAGCAGCCGTATATTGCCCCCAGCACGGAGAGGTGGGGCCACAAGACTTTTGTACAAGATCGACGCAGGCGAGATAAGTAATATCTGGCCTGCTGGACTTTCACCAACGAAATTTTCAACTAAATTATCTCTAATTCACCATCAAAGAAAGCCCTAACATTTGGGAAATTAAACTATGTATTTATCCCTTAAGTCGATGGACAATGTTTGGCAGTCATAGACTGGGAGTGATGACACCATCCCAACAGCATATCTAGAAATAAGTTCTCCTGGGACTTTCTTAATATAATTATTATTAACCAGTCATTTGAAATAATTAAGTACACATTTTTCCATTTTACCATGTCATATGATTTTGCATTCCATTTATGACTCCATAATATTTCTTATGTTCTGACCAACTAAACATTTGGTTCAGAAATAATATAATTTAACAAAAGATTTAACTTTAAAAAAACTAAAACAGCCTGAGTTAGTTCAGTGTGTTATAAATGTTATTAATATTATTAGACTTCTGAAATATCTGTGTGTGTGTGTGTGTGTGTGTGTGTGTGTGTGTGTGTGTGTGTGTGTGTGTGTGTGTGTGTGTGTGTGTGTGTGTGTGTGTGTGTGTGTGTGTGTGTGTGTAATTTACCACAACACATTACATATCAGTACCCTAGACGTTTAACGTAGCCACATTCATTAGAAAAAAAGATATGTGTGAGGTCATAAGTGGTAGCAAGAAGGGCCTTCTGTAATTCACATCTACATTTATCTCAGGAGCCTTCACAGCTAACCTCATACATCACACTAGGTAACATCAACCATACAATACCATCAAATCCACTACAGCATATTGGGAATATGGTGTTAGGCCCATATTTTCTCGACCATTGGCACAGTAGGGGTGATGTGGTCAGCATCACGCCATATATATATATACTTCACAGTGTTGGTAGCTGTTGAGATTCATCATGAAGTGATTGAAAAAATGTTAAGATCTTGGCTACCTTGGTAGGATGTGCCACCTTCAAATATTCAACCAGCCTAGAAGGCTTGAGTGCCTAATCAGAAACATCACATGTCAAATATCAGACACACACTGGCAGACGATGGTTTCTTGCTGCTGGTAGAGACACACACTCGCAGACGCTGATTTCTTGCTGCTGGTAGAGACACACACTGGCAGACGCTGGTTTGTTGCTGCTGGTAGAGACACACACTGGCAGACGCTGGTTTCTTGCTGCTGGTAGAGACACACACTGGCAGACGATGGTATAAGTCCACACTTCAGTTATTCTATATTATTATTGTCCTTATTGCATCATACGAAGCATGGAGCCACCACTACAGATGGCCTCCTTGCAGAAAGCCTTGACATGCTATTCCAGCAGTAATTTTTGTAGCAATTTGTGTTACATGATGAGTTTGTCAGTCCCATGCCTAACCTCATATTAGTTGTCTTGTCCATATACGTACAATGAACAAGCAATTAGATGAAAGGAGTGATGACCTTGAGCTGTGGATAAATAGAAGAATGGGGCATGTCTCGTGAAAAGTGAAGAGAACAAATAAAGAAGTCATAGAAAACTAGGAATGAAGAGAGAATTCATGAAGGAGATTAAAATTAGGTAGTGTCACGAAATGGATTTAGGACTAGAGACTGTCTACATATAGTGACAAGACAATAGTAAGAAGAAAGACTGAAATGATAGATTCAGATAGAAATATAGTGCAAACTGTGAAAGTTGAGACCATTGGCTCCGAGGTTGAGAACCGAGGTTGATTCTTTCCTCGCCACTTCGGACGTTTAAATTGCTATGGCCTCGAACCACCTCTAACTACCCTATGGGGATAAGGTTCAATTAAGATTCACAAACACCAAGGTACAGACAACATATAGCTACTGTACTAAAGGAAATGACTGATGCCAGCTACAATTTATACAAGTTTATTATACACCTATAAACAACAAACATATGCATGTCCCATACATCAAGTGCGAGGATGCACTCCTGAAACAAAATCAAGCACAGTTAAAAATGCATCAAGCCCAACCCTTCTCCCACAATTGCAACCTGTATGGAGAAAGAAGGTAAGGTTAACTGAAATGAACTACACTGCACTTGATGTCGCCTACACTCCAAACTAGCTGTTCTAAATTCTAACTCTAAGTCCACTGATAGCTGGAACGACGGCGAAGTGACTACACAATCTCTGCACAGACTTCGGTTCTACACAGCCTATCCTGGAATCTCCTGAACACAACTAACTGCACCTCTAAACTTCAGCAGCTGTCCTCTGCTATGATTCACCAAAACTAACAGTTCTGCCTATCTGTGCTGACTTCAGTAGAGAGAATGTTTACCCTATCTCTCTCCACTACTCTGGAATTGACTGAGGTTTAACAGAACCCCCCCTGGATTCTGGACTGGAACTGTAGCTGACTTCTACCACTCTGAAATTACCTGCCCGAGTATCTATAACTGGGCCGTCGGCTTTATTATGGCCGTGAAGAAACGAACACAAAATTACCACAACGCTGGCAGCCTGCCAAATCTGCGTGTGTAACGAGCGTCAGAGCTCAGGATTTATCCACAAAAATCCTATTCGCTGGAAAATGTCTTCCCCTGGCTGGGAAAACGTATTTTCTTCCTCTCCTTCCACTACTGGCAACTAACGTAAAACCCTTGCGGTTCTGCGAATGCCCCAACTTTGCCGTGGGAGAAAATTTTGTGGTCTCAAAATTCCGCTCTCATTCCCACAAAGCCGGTACCTGCTGTTTTAGACAAAACAAAACAACAGCTAAACAAACCATAATAATACATTTCAAATAACAATTAACTTCCTTACTCTTCACCACGTAACTCCCCTCTCTACCTGAGCCTACAAAGTAAACATTGGCTAACCCAGATCGCTTGTTCTGCCTGACTAACTCCGAGCAACAACAATATTTTCACTGGCCCGTCTGGGCAGACGTACTGTGGCCTACTTCTTACGCTGACACTAATGCCGTAATGTTTAACACAACTAAAACTAGCCCTCTCTAGGAATTCCTAAAATTCCCGTCAATAATAGTAATCACATTCAAAATGTAATACAAAATAATTCCCTTTAAAATTACTTCTCCCATCTTCTGAATTCACAGAACAATAATGCACAATCAATAACATAATCCTGTTTATGCTAGCATCTACCTGCCGTCAAAAGTTATACATAACCCCCGATTATCAAATTGAAAAACCCCGTAGTTCAGCCACGTGGTGCCGCAGTTTTTCAACCACGCGCTCCTGCATACATTCATTACTGATAGCACACACGTGCTCCAATTAATACCTCTATCACTTCCGTCCACAGTTATATGCGTAACTATATAAATAGCGAGCATCAATACTCTCACTAAAATCACAAATGAAAATACACATACACGCTCCCGACTATTCTGTAAATAAATAAAATTCGCAGATGCGGGTTTCTCTGCAGACCTGTTTTTGAAATAGATCCAAGCATGGCCGAAACCTCGCAACTTTCAAATCATCTTAAATACCGCTATTCCTGAAATAAGGAATTAAATGGACCTAGTTTCTCATGTCTATCACTCAGATCGAATTGATGGCTCTGGAGTTAAGAATTAAATTAAACTAAAACTTCCCACAGAGACTTAAATGATCGGCTAGGACTAGAAAAATTAAATAAAGTCCTCACGCAAAAATTCATGCTTACCAAATCTCGAATGTCCAACTGAAGGGCAATCGACTTGACTCTGGCAACCCGGCTTTGGCAATTTTTCATTAAAAGAGCAAGAAGCTATGAAATATAGGCTTTTTATAATCAAGACCCCCACGCGCCGACTTCATGACGTCATATGCGCGGCGTGGTTCTAAAGCCAATCGGAGCTCGGCATTTCAACTGCAGTTGCCAATCAGAACCTTAGATCTTTCTGATGCAACCAGTTTCTGCTAGACAAAGAACCGGGAATTGGTCCTAGCCCTATACTGCGGAAATGAAGCAAAAATGGCCGCAAATAATTTAACTCCCGAAAAATGCGTATATGGCCACGCAATATCTTTAAAAAAAGGACACTGGTGCAAATCCTGATCTAGCCTCTATAATCTTTCTTCTAGAAAAATACTGTCTAATTCCCTACACCCCCATTCTAAACACATAAAGAAGAACCATAAAGCAGATGAGATCAAACTCCCTCGTGATCTCATCTTGAAAAAACGTAAATAATAGAAGGAGAAGAAACATGGAGAAGGATTTCCTGTAATCCCTCCTAAAAATAGTGAACAAAATGCAAGGAGAAAAAGGACATGGGCCATTTGAAAGACAGAATCTCAGTACTTTCGTCACAGGTAGCTACAATATTTTGGCCACATAAAAAGATATAACACATTACTGAAGACCATAATAGAAGGCAGAGTTGAAGGCAAACGTGCAAGAGGAAGACAGCGCTATAAGTGGGAAGATAACATCAAGAGAAGGACAGGAAAGAGTCTATCAGAGTGCACCATCAAGACAAGAGACAGAAGTGCGTTGGAGATCTATTATAGCCGATCTTCGATGTGGAGATGGCACCTGATGATGATGAGATAAATGACATGCCTGATAGTACAGTAAGCCTATTTTGTCTTTATCTCATGGGAGAACCCCGGGGTAATGGCACGTGGTGACAAAAAGAATTTAATGATGACATTTTTAATGAAATAATGTCGACATGAGTGGATGCACTTCTTTAGCTTCTTCTTCAAGTACCATGCCTAGTGGCGTATGAGATCATGTCTCTCCACAACTTCCTGCCTGCAGTACAATTTATCAATTCTGCTGTTGACTTCTCTCCATGTATCGATGTCAAACTGTCCAGTATTTGCTCTCTTTGTCTTCCCTATGTCTTTTTCCTTCAATTTTACCTGTTGTTACGATATATTCCTGCTTTCCTCTTCTCATAATCTGCCCCCAAAAAAGTGGATTGCTTCTTTCTAACTTGTGAAATGTTTCCTTTGCGCATTGGCCTCTTTCAGGACATCCTCATTCCTCTTTTTGACTGTCCATGGTATTTTTAACATTCTTCTGTAAAACCACATCTCTGTTACCTCTAGTGCCTTCCCTATTTGTTTATTAATTGTCCATGACTCACTCCCAAATGTCAGAATTGGTTCTATATAACAATGAAGAACTCTCTTTCTTACTTCCAATGACAAAGAATTGTTGCATAATTGCAACTACAATAGCATATATTAAAGTTGTTGCAATTAAAAAAATAAAGCATTGCGAAGTTCAGTTATTGCAGTTAAAAGTTGTTGATCTCCAACAGCGGATATTAAAGCTGTTCCAGTCCCGTCATAAGACAGGCTAGTTTTATCCTACTCAAGACAGATCGTTGCTACAGTTATCCTGCTCCGTACGAGAAATTTCCTAGGAACAACAAAAATGCTGGCTCTATGCTCCACAACAAAGATAAACGTACATCTTTCCAATAAACGATGTTGATGCAGAAGATAAAGTATTTCAGGTCGTTCAATGAAGGAACATCTTACTTTGCAGGAACATCTTGCTTTGCCATGGGATAATGATAATTTAATTTGCTGCGGGAGACTGAGCACCTATGGGTTTTCCCGGGGTGCAATGACGTCGATTCTGATTAACAATAACAATAATGATAACGAAGAGAAATCATTCACTGGTAACAACTTCACTTTTTAAACCCGATGAATTTTTGAGGATTTTCTCTCGAGTTTAACATGACTTTTCGATCCCCAGATGATGTGGGATTTTTTTAGGCCGCAAACGGCTCCTGGGTCGACCCAGCCCCAATTGGGTACCAGAGCAACTTCTGGGAAGGTTAAGGCGGCCAGCGTGATGCTGACCACATCACCCCTAGTGTGCCGATGGTCAAGAACATATAGACCTAACACCATATTCCCAATATGTCTCAATGGGCGTGTAACGGGATCCTTTACCTTTTTAACATTACTTTATAAAACTTTAGTTTAGGTAAGAACTGAAGTTATTGATGTGTTTACTGTGCATTTAATTTTTAATTTTTCTTTTTTATAATTTAAAATAAACTTTTACAAAATAGTAAGAAACACGTCATGGCAAATTTCTGGTTTGATTTACTTTTGGTTCTAAGGACCATCTTAATTGCACACGGACAAAACCAACTGTGGCCAGATGGATAACTATATAATTTAGAATAATAAAGATTAAGTCAAGGTATTCTTGACCTATTGAAATACCCCAGTCTCAGAAATGAGCACTGGTGTATGGATGGCACAGGATATAGTCAGACTGTTAAGTACTCTTGTCCAGATGGTCAAGTGATATAGATCAAGAGCATACCTTGCCTTCCCGCTACGACTACACCTATGCTTTTATAAATTATTCTCAATTAATTAATTTACAAATACAGAACATGGAAATGATTTAACAACTTCAGAAGTTAACAAAATCAATCAATTTACTTTATTGCTTAATCTTCTCTTTTCTTTATATTTGGAATGAAAATAAGGATATGTATTTATAAATTTACATTAATCAAAATAAGTGACACAATCTAACAACTGTCCTAGTTTACTGTCTTTTTTCATCATCTGACTAGCACCGGATTCTGGTATATCATTTGTAGTAATGTTTATTTTAAGCACTTATCTTCACAAAATTCCTGGTCTGTGGAGCTGTAAGGCTACACCCAGTTGTTTAATGGCTGATATTGCCACACATTTCAGTCAGTATGTTGGACTACCATCGCTTTGTGGCGACCAGATATTCAGCAGTGGTCCAATAACTTTCGTGTTCCATTGTCACAATACGTACTTCGGAATGCACTGTTGGATCCACCACCAGATTGAACGTCAAACCCTCAGGATTTCAGAATACAATATGCAGGACCCTGGTAAGGCTGGTTCTAATGCCATTGTTCTAGGTCGAGATGACATTTGTAGTATCAGCTCTCATACATCTGGTCCACTCTTGTAAACTGCTGGATTTGTTGTGTGTGTCCTGGTCATTTTTTCTTTTTTTTAAATGTAGGTGTTTGCTACTTTTTTTCGTAGCACGCCCCTTTCAACCATCTACTATATACATGGAGCTGTTGGTTATATCAGGACGTGTTTCATTTGTTGTAATATGCTTTTGTTTGTATTCATTTTATACTATATTATCTCTAGCGGGTATTTTTACTTTTGTAGTTATAGTTCACACCATCAGAGTGGAACAAAGGAATAATTGTCAAATTGCCCAAAAAGGGAGATCTTGCAGACTACAATAATTGGAGAGGAATCACTCTTCTCTCAGTTCCCAGCAAAATACTAGGCAGGATAATTATACAGAGAATTTCAAAGGCAGTAGACTACAAACTGAGGAAAGAACAAGCAGGATTTAGAAAGAACAGAAGATGTGTAGACCATATATTCACTCTCAGGAACATTATAGAGCAGTGCTCAGAATGGCAAAGACAGCTTTACATAAATTTTGTTGATTTTGAAAAGGCTTTTGACAGCATACATAGGGACAGTTTATGGAAAATACTGAGGGCTTATGGAATTCCAAGCTGCATGGTGGCAATCATAAAAAGCCTCTATGCCAACTTTACGTGTAGTGTTGGGCAGAGCAACCTAACCTTCGAGGTGAAGACAGGAGTACGACAGGGATGCCCCTTATCGGCCACTCTTTTTTTGACAGTCATGGACTGGGTGGTGCGCCGGACGGCGGAGGGCAGTCCAGGAGGAATGGGATGGACTACATTTTCTGCGTTGGAGGATCTGGAGTGTGCAGATGACATTGCACTGCTGGCGCATTCGCGTCGGCACGTCCAGGAGGAAGCGGATGGACTTGATAGGTTTGGCCAGCAGGTGGGCTTGGACATCAGTTTAAAGAAGTCTGGGGTCATGGCGCTCGGTGTGGGCAACCCTGGGCCCGTGTCGGTGGGGAGTCGGCAATTGGTGCAGACGGGTGCCTTCGCATGCCTGGGGGGCGTGGTGGCACCGGACGGTGGGGCAGGCGGGGACATCGGCGTCGGAGTGGGTGGGGCAAGGGCAGCCTTCTTTGGCCTAGATAACATCTGGGGGTCCTCCCGGTGCAGCACAGGCGCAAAGTTAAGATTATACCGGAGTTGCGTGCTTTCTGTGCTTCTCTGTGGTGCGGGGTGCTGGGGAGTCGCAGAGGAGGAGATGTCGGAATTGTCCTCTTTTCACACAACGTGCCTAAGAAGGATTCACCGCATCTTTTGGCCGAGTGCCATCACCGGCCAAGATCTGCTTGCTCGTGGCGAGCGGGAGGACATGCACACCATCATGGCTGGCGGACGCTGGGGCTGGGTTGGTCATGTCCTCGGGGGAGACCCCGATGCCATCGCAGGAACAGCTATGCTTTGGACCCCTGGGGGAGGGCGAAAGAGAGGCCGACCGGAAGCAGCTTGGCGGGGGACTGTGGAGGCTGAGATGCAGGGAGTGAGCCAGGGTTGGGGCACTGTGCGAGGGGTGGCCGCCGACCGTGCAAAGTGGAATCAATTTGTTGTTGCCCTACAAGACGCCACTAGGCGTGATGGCCACTGACTGCTTTGACGGTCGGTGGTTAAGGATCGAAGAAGAAGAAGTTATAGTTCAATATGGTTTTATTATCCATAATATGATATTGTCTAAACCAAAATATGATATTGTCTAAACTGGTATGTTTTTAATTTTCACTGGAGGCTTTTTTGGTCAATCCGTATTTATCTGGTGGGAGTCTTTCGCCAGTGTAGACTACTGGCTCGCATCCTTATTTATTATTTTTTTTAATATGTTACCTTTTGTTTTTGTAATATAGTGTTTTATTAACTTGTGTATTTCTGATGGGGTCTTAGTGCCTATGAGATTTTCTACACTCATTTCTACCCTGTGGTTACTACAGTATGTCTTAATGTTTTACCTCTGCTGGTCATATTTTTTGCAGTCCACCAGAAAGTGTCTAATTGTGTTTAGTTCTTGTCACTCTTCGCTTGTGGGTTCCTCAATCGTGAAATATCCAGTTCCAAGCTTGAGCCTCAGCAATTTTTTTAATTAATTGCTATTTTTAGTTCATCTTGTATTTGACATTTTTTGCTTGGTTTTTTAAGGACTTTATATGAGTGTCTGGCTTTTTTTACTTTGGTCCCATGCTATTATCCACTCTTTAGTTATTGCTTGGGCAATTAAGCTCTTGATTTCAAACTTCCCTAAGCCTACTTCAATTTTGTTATAACTAGTTCTTCCCCCTTTGGCTTCTTTGTCTGCAAGCTCATTTCCTGCTATCTCAATATGTGCTGGTATTCATGTAGTGTGACACTGCATCCTGCATTGTGTAGATATGTATTGACTTGTGGTACGGTATTTCCTCTATAATATCTGGCCTGCTACATTCGTTTCTGCTTCTGATAGCTAGTACTGACGAAAGGGAATCTGTGAGGATGGATGCTTTATTTGGTGGGTGTTACGCACAAATAATTACTTTTTTCCAAAGTCTTTGTATGATCGTTTTCGTATGTATGATCATTATTTGACTGAAATGCATGTTATATATATTTTATGGTCAAAGGGACAGAACCCGAAATATCGATACTGCTATTTTTTATGAGTTTACCTCCTCTTGTATAGAGACACGTTCGGTCTATAATGTCTTGAACGAAGCGTGACCATATCTCCTTATTTGGTAGTATCAGTCAACTGTTGTAGATGTTTGAAACCTTTCTTAACGCTTCTGTTCATGTCCATAAAAGGCGCGACTGTGTAAGACTTTTATCTCGAATGTTCTTAGAATCGTCTTATTGTGAACAGCGACTCAGAGATTGTCACTCTGCGCATGTCTCGACTGGGTTGTCTTTTTTTTGTTCCGCCCAGGTCGGGGAGTTGAGAAATGGACTGATTAGCGAGCGGACGCGACTGCGTCTTGTGATTCTCTGAGGGAAATACATTGTCTTTGTGAGTTAGTTAGCTAACTAGACTATTTCCCCGTATTATTCAAGCCTGCCTGGAGGCATATGTTCATGGTTGATTTTCCGAAATAAGGTAATTCCTCTTGTATCGAACTTTAGGCTATCATCTAGAGGTTCGTCATTTTGTCGCCTTTTTGCTCGCCTGTGTGATTCAAAATGGAGAGGTACTTTGACTAGGATTAAGTCACCGGTATCTTTATACCTGAACTAGTTATATATCTATGGGTCGCTCTAGACCAACAAGACTATTGTCTGTGTTCCAGGATTCGTTATATCAGAGATCACGTCCAAGTCAGATGGTTAGACTTAGGAAGGTTATAAAGGTCGAGCTGACCTGTAATCCATGTATGCTACTCACGTGCAGACAGTAAACGGACGTATTGTATACATCTGATCTGCTAGCATCAGGAAGGAATAATTATTATTGTCTATGAACATTAAGGATCTGCAGCTGACCACGGTTGCAGAAGTTATATGTATTATTTATCAAGCTTCGCTATGATATTTGTTTTCCATACAACTATTGAGTATTGACTCCTACATGACTGTCAGTTAACATGAGTTTGAATGCTGCATTCGTTATACTATGCTGATGATAACATAAGTATCATGACTGTTTTTGTGGCGTGCAATAAATGGTATAAACCTAAAGCGAAGTTACCATTTTTATGACTCTACACGTCATGTTGCCTGTGGTGTACCCTGAACTGTTCTACTGCAACACACACACAGCAACAATCTAAACCAGATAAGACACCCACATCTTGCATTGTAATACCTGGTGTCGATAGAGGTGGTAATTTGACGGCATCCTAATTCCACCCTTATCAATTCATGGTGGCCAATAGTTGGTTTATTCTGGTACCAACTCTCAAGGGGGTCAACAAACCCAGACATCATCAGCAGACTACAAGACAACATTGCAGTTGCTATTCATCACCTTTGATGAAATTTTTTGAAAGACGCAGCAGTACTGACAGTTGTTGATATTTTGAAACTACCCGGCGCTGCTCGGCGGTATTGAAGTTTGTCTACAAATAGAAGGACAAGTACCGAGCGAATGGATTTCCTGATCTGTTGAGAAGAAGGACAAGTGCCGTAACAACTGTTCCGGTCTCAGAATTACTGTTGCAGATTCAGAAGGTCAAGTTCAGAAGCTGTTTCCTGTCAGAAGCTGTTTCCTGTTAGAAGCTCATTTCCTTCGTCATGGCAGTTTACGAGAGCAGATATGGTTCAACGTTGGATCATTGTCCTAAGAATGCTGATCACATCCTGTTCTGAACTGTGCTGACGTTGTGGATACATAGAAGTTAAGTGGCCTGTTTTGTTTGTGAACTGTGCCCTTATGTTCTAACTGAGCCTTCTGTCTATCACATTTTTTCGCACTCTTTATATGTTTACATGTTTTATTTTATTTGGATTTGTATTTATATGTTTATATTTCTGCGGGTTTTCTCGGTTGGGCGGTGTCTTTCAGTAGATGATACCACGTCACAGAGGTTCTACTGTTAGCGTTTTCGTTAGGGACTGTGCGAATTTCCTACTGTGAAATTTGCTAGCGACAATCGTTGCTATATCTGTTTAGTTGTGACGAGTTGTGCTTTATTTTCGTTTTTTGTATATTTTTTTTTTTTTTTTTTTTTGTTTCTCTCTTTCTTTCTGTTTTTTAGTTTCGATTTCAATTGTTTGTATTTGTAGGTCTCCTCTTTTCTATTATTCAGTTCTTCACGTAAATTTTTGTGTATATACTGTAGCGTCATTTGTTTGTCATATCTTCGCATTCTGTCATCATATTCTTTTTAGTTTCGCTGTTTATTTATTTGACTTATGCGAATGTTTTCGTATTGGTTGATCTTTGTTATTGTTTACATTGACTCTGATCTTTGTTATTGTTTACATTGACTCTGATCTTTTTTTCTTGTTATTGTTTGCATAGTTCTTGCATAGTTAGCTTTCACTATTGTTACATATATGCTCATGCACTATTGATCTATAGTGCACTTATCATAACTAGCTGGTGGTTTTTTCCTTATGCACTATTGTAGTGCAGTTATGATAAATAACTGATGGTTATGCACTGATTTGGGTAGTGCACTGATAATTAAGAGGTGACTTGTGATATTATTGTACAACTGATAATACAAATTGGTGTCAAGTCTTGTTTCCCACAGAGATTGGAGTAAACATAGTAATTATACAAGCACTTTATTAAGTCTTGTTGCTATTAAGATTGAAATAAGATAATTAATTATTTCAGGTTCTGTACTCACATTTTAGACATCATGTCTACATTTGAGTACTTTATTGAGCAGGGTAAAGCCCTTGGGAAGACAGGTGATAAATTAGAAGAATTTGCGACTGTTCAATATGCCAAGGCATTGAAGTCGGAGGAAAAGAAAATGAAAGAACTAACTGAACAAAAGAGAATAGATGCTGAAAATTTAAAACTGCAGATGCAGGTAGATGAAAAGAGATTACAAATGGAAATGGAAAAAACAAAAAAGAGAAGCAGAATCTCAGGAGAAGAGACTTCAGGCTGAGGTTGAAAATAAGAGACTTGAAAAAGAAGCTGAAAATAAGAGACTTGAAATAGAGGCTGAAAATAAAAGATTAGAAAAACAGGCTGAGGCTGAAGAAAGAAGGTTACAAAGAGAAGCTGATGAGAGAAAAGCAAAAATGGAACATGAAGAAAAACTCTTAGCTTTGGAGTTAGAAAAGTTGAAGTTATCTAGTAATGCTAATGATGCTAATAAGGTATCATCTGCTAATAAGTCTAATGCTGTTGATTTCAAGCTTAATTTACCAGCATTCAATGCTTCAATTGATGATATAACATTTTATCTAGATAGATTTGAAAGTGCATGTAAGGTGCATAATATAGATAAAACATTATATGTTTATCATCTGTCCAAGATACTTAGAGGTGATGCTTTGACTTTGTTGGGCATGGTAGATGTGCCTGACAAGAACAACTATGAGGTTGTCAGGGCGGCATTGTTAAAGAAGTACCAACTTAACGAAGACGGATATCGTCTTAAATTTAAAAACATGTTACCAGAAACTGGAGTTGAATTCTCAGAATTCATCTCAGGCATACGTCTTACTTTTTTACGATGGGTTGAGCTTTCTAAGACAGAAAGTACATTTGAAGCCCTCATGGACTTACTTCTTAGAGACAAGGTTATGTCTTCTGTTAATGAAGCTTTTCTTTCTTTTCTTCATGAGCGTAAGCCTAAAAATATAAAAGAAATGGAAGAATACTGTAGCCAGTATGTTACTGCACATCCTCACATAACCATTAGCAACTCTAAGGTAAAAGAAGGTCTGCCAGTTGCTTCGGCAGCACCTTATGGCCCGAATTTTATGCGTAAATTTCAGGGTAGCCAGCAAAATTTCAATAAAAAGAGTAACCGTAATTATGCCCAGAACCATGGTAATCAATTTCAGGGAGATTCTTCTTCCCAGAACTGGAGACAACCTAATATTACACGGTATTCTATTCCCGGTAACTTTAGAAATTTTCATAAAGGTAATCGGTATAGAGGAAAATATTTTTTGCAGAGACCTCAATACCAAGATAATAGAGGTTCTCAACAGCATAGAGATGGTAATGACAGTTATGGAAACTGGAACGCAAACCAGGATAAAAAATTACAGTAGGGACTTTAATGATAATTGCAGAGGCAATAATGGTCGCGGTAGATCGCAACAGAAGAGAAAAAGATATCAACAGACAAACTCTGTTCAACAAGAATCTCAGGGAGCAGATAAACAGGTTAATAATGATAAAAACCATAATACTATCGGATGCTCATCTTTTGACTTTGGTAGGGCAAATAAATGTATCCAATGCAGTACTTTATTTGATCCGAAAACCATTAGTACTCTAAGCTGTGGTCATCCTTTGCCCGCTCTTCCTGCTAATGTTGCTCATGATGGGAGAGGTTCTCTTATATTACATAAGGGGCTTGTAAATAGTAATCCAGTCTCGGTGTTGTTTGATTCTGGATGTACTACTGTCGGGGTTAGGCAATCTCTTGTAGATCCATTCTGTGCTACAGGAAAGGTCATCAAATGTGTCACATTTGGTGGCACGTTGGAAAAATATCCTACTGCCATAATACATATTGCTACTCCTTTCTTCACGGGAGAGGTCCACGCGTGTCTACTTCCAAACCCTATTGCGGACCTTATTATTGGTCGTATTCACGGAGTTAGGGAATGTACCCCACAGCAGATTGCTGTTTGGGAAGAGCAAAACATTGAAGCTACCAATACGGTGGTCACAAGAGCACATGCTCTGGATCCACCTCAAACTTCATTAACTAATAATGATGAAGTAAATGAACAAAATAGTCACTTGACTATTACACGTGACTCATTTATCAAATTGCAAGAAGAAGATCCGTCGTTACAAAAATTCTTCATTCTAGCAAAAAAAGGTGATCCTAATCAAAATACTAATAGAAAATCTTGGATTTCTATGAAGAACGGCGTACTTGTACGTATGGTACAAGACTCGACTACATCCACTCATTCACAAATTCTTGTGCCTAAGAGCATGAGGGTGCAAATATTGCAACATGCTCATGACTCGCAATGTGCTGGACATATGGGTTTTTCCCGTACAAAGTCGAGAGTTCTTGCGGCTTTCTTTTGGCCATTTGTAAGCAAGGACATACGAATGTACTGTCGCTCTTGCAAAGTATGTCAGGAGGTCAAATCTAAAGGACCACGACATGCTGCGCCTATTCAGGCTGCTGACATTCCAATTCGCCCTTTTCAAAAAATGGCAATAGATATTATCGGTCCTTTTAGAATTAAGTCGGCTAGAGGGCATCAATTTATTCTTACATGTGTCGATATGTGCACACGTTGGCCAGAGGCAATACCTCTCAAGAGCATCTCAACTGCTGATATCGCAGACGCTCTTTGGCTGATATTTTCTCGCTTGGGTTTTCCCGGAGAAATATTGTCAGACCATGGCACTCAACTGATATCAGACACTATGTCACAGGTAATGTCTATGCTACATATAAAAAGGTCTCTCAGCAGTATCTATCACCCAATGTCTAATGGGTTGGTCGAACGTTTAAATAGGACTCTAAAAACTTTACTGGGTAAAATAACTGAGGATCATCCTCAGGATTGGGACAGGGTCTTACCCGCGGCTCTCTTTGCGTATAGAGAGGTCCCCAATGAACATACGGGGTTTTCCCCTTTTGAACTTGTCTTTGGCGCGCAACCGCGCGGCCCTATGTCTTTACTTCACGATCTAATCACTGCCGATAATATTAGCGATGAGACTCAGTCTTCTTATGAGTACGTCATTGCTCTTAGGAAAAAAATCATTGAGGCATGCAGACTAGCAACTTCGTCTTCCGAATTTGCTAAAGAAAAGGCAAGGCAGTTTGCGAATAAGAATAGATGTCTACGACAACTTTGTCCAGGTGACAAAGCTCTCGTCCTACTTCCTTCAAGGGAGAACAGACTTCTAATTGCATGGAAAGGTCCATATGCAATAGTCTCCAAAATTTCTGATGTCGACTATGTTGTCGATATTGATGGAAAGCATAAAACTTTCCACATAAATATGCTCACGGAATTTCATGAAAGACCAGACTATTTGCAGCCTATTTTCCAGGCAACGGACAATTCTCAAGTACCTCATGGTCAATACTCATCGCTGTCAGTTATACAGGATGAGGAAACTACTTTTTCTGATGTCAATCTTCCTCTTTCTATGGTCCCACTTTATTCTACGGAATCTTGGAAAAACGTGACCGTTTCTCCAAATCTTTCCGCTGAGGAACATCGACAAGTTTCTTCGATGTTGCAAACATTTCAGGATGTTCTTACAGACATCCCGGGACACACACATGTCATTGAACATGACATTGTGCTAACTGATCATAATCCTATCAGAGTCAGACCCTATCCAATACCTATCCATTTCCAGTCTCAAGTCGAAAAAGAATTGGATGAAATGATACGTTTGGAAATCATTGAACCATCCACTTCAGCATACTCTTCGTCTATGGTTATTGTTCGAAAGAAGGATAATAACATTCGCATTTGCGTAGATTATCGCAAATTGAACCAAGTTACGAAGTTCGACGCTGAACCTATGCCTTCATTAGAAGAGCTACTCAATAAACTTTCTAATTCTAGATTCTTTACCAAACTAGATTTGTCTAAAGGTTATTGGCAAGTCCCGCTAACTGAACGTGCCAAACCTTTTACAGCTTTTTCTACACCTAGGGGTTTATTCCAATGGAATTTCATGCCTTTTGGTCTTATGAACGCCCCTGCTACATTCGTACGCATGATGCGCCGAATTCTCGCATATCGTACAGATGTCATAGCATATCTAGATGATATCTGTCTATTCAGTGATTCCTGGGAAGATCACTATTTGGGTTTATACGAATTACTGTCTACTCTTCGCGAGTATAACTTGACTGCAAAACCCTCTAAAGCCTTTATAGGATTTAGTGAGATTTCTTTCCTAGGTCATCGTGTTGGTCATGGTCTTTTAAAGACAGAGGACCACAATGTTTCAAAAATACTTAACATTTCGGTCCCTAAGACAAAGAAACAAGTAAGGAGTCTATTAGGTTTGATCCAATTCTACGGACGATTCATTCCGAATCTGTCCTCCATTATGGCACCGCTTTCTACTTTATTGAAGAAAGGGTCGCCTAATTTGATCCGCTGGTCAAAAGAATGTCAATCCTCATTGGACCAGGTTAAAGACCTATTTTCATCTCCACCTATTCTTAGGTTACCTACTATTGAGAAGACTTTTGTTCTTCGAAGTGACGCCTCGTCAACTGGATTGGGGCAGCACTAATGCAGGAGTATTCTGATACTCTGCATCCGGTGATGTATATCTCTAGGAAATTAAATGCTGCAGAAAAGAATTACTCGGTTTTAGACCGTGAGTTATTGGCTATGGTATGGTCTATTCTGAAGTTACAAAGATTTCTTCTAGGCGCACATTTCATTGTGGAAACCGACCAGAAAGCGCTTACTGCTATTCAGAGCAAAAACTTGAAGAGCTCGAGGTCCACTCGTTATGCCATAGCTCTTCAACCATTTCATTTCTCGGTTCGAGCTATCCGTGGTTCGGATAATGTAATGGCGGACATTCTGTCCAGATGCCCACACGATTCCACATGATTCTTCTGTCATATATATATTTCCTGATATACAGTCCAATGTTATAATGACATGTTAGTAGATTTTTTTTTCTCACTTTTTTGAGGGGGAATTTATAACATTGTTCCATGTAATTATCTAAGAAGGCTTAGTTAGTGATATACGGGCCAAAAGATCACTCGGCCACATTTATATAAATTATTTTCAGGATTGTATTGAGAGATTTACCAGTTGTCTTTAAGATTTGTGTTATTGATATTTTCGCAGCACATCATTGAAGATGCGAGATTGTGTCCATTGTGGAACTTTGAGTATATCAAGTCCTGTCCTAGATTGGGAGCGGATGATGTCCACATCTTCTTCTATTGAATGTTTTATGTCAACGAAGATCAACACATGTATTACTTATTAGTTACTGATGCATTACATAATGTAATAAAATAGTGCGGTATATTAATATATTACACCGCTATTTGCAACACATTGTATGATATCATAATAATATATTTGATTTCATATATTGGTATGAGAATAATTTGACTTTTATTATGATGTTGCCAGCATTGTGGTTTGTGTTGGTGGCACCTTCCTGGGATATATACGCGTATACTTAGATAAATTTTTCTCTAAGGACCTGGGATATGATCTCAGTTTTGCTCCAAGTGTTGAGCTATTTTGTTAGGTATATCCGCGCATCATACGTGCGTTAGGAGCCTAGATTTTCCGGCTCCAGGATTTTTAAAAAAAATGTTCTTTTTTTTTTCCTGGGAGGGTGCGGTAATGTTACGCACAAATAATTACTTTTTTCCAAAGTCTTTGTATGATCGTTTTCGTATGTATGATCATTATTTGACTGAAATGCATGTTATATATATTTTATGGTCAAAGGGACAGAACCCGATATATCGATACTGCTATTTTTTATGAGTTTACCTCCTCTTGTATAGAGACACGTTCGGTCTATAATGTCTTGAACGAAGCGTGACCATATCTCCTTATTTGGTAGTATCAGTCAACTGTTGTAGATGTTTGAAACCTTTCTTAACGCTTCTGTTCATGTCCATAAAAGGCGCGACTGTGTAAGACTTTTATCTCGAATGTTCTTAGAATCGTCTTATTGTGAACAGCGACTCAGAGATTGTCACTCTGCGCATGTCTCGACTTGGTTGTCGTTTGTTGTTCCGCCCAGGTCGGGGAGTTGAGAAATGGACTGATTAGCGAGCGGACGCGACTGCGTCTTGTGATTCTCTGAGGGAAATACATTGTCTTTGTGAGTTAGTTAGCTAACTAGACTATTTCCCCGTATTATTCAAGCCTGCCTGGAGGCATATGTTCATGGTTGATTTTCCGAAATAAGGTAATTCCTCTTGTATCGAACTTTAGGCTATCATCTAGAGGTTCGTCATTTTGTCGCCTTTTTGCTCGCCTGTGTGATTCAAAATGGAGAGGTACTTTGACTAGGATTAAGTCATCGGTATCTTTATACCTGAACTAGTTATATATCTATGGGTCGCTCTAGACCAACAAGACTATTGTCTGTGTTCCAGGATTCGTTATATCAGAGATCACGTCCAAGTCAGATGGTTAGACTTAGGAAGGTTATAAAGGTCGAGCTGACCTGTAATCCATGTATGCTACTCACGTGCAGACAGTAAACGGACGTATTGTATACATCTGATCTGCTAGCATCAGGAAGGAATAATTATTATTGTCTATGAACATTAAGGAGCTGCAGCGGACCACGGTTGCAGAAGTTATATGTATTATTTATCAAGCTTCGCTATGATATTTGTTTTCCATACAACTATTGAGTATTGACTCCTACATGACTGTCAGTTAACATGAGTTTGAATGCTGCATTCGTTATACTATGCTGATGATAACATAAGTATCATGACTGTTTTGTGGCGTGCAATAAATGGTATAAACCTAAAGCGAAGTTACCATTTTTATGACTCTACACGTCATGTTGCCTGTGGTGTACCCTGAACTGTTCTACTGCAACACACACACCGCAACAATCTAAACCAGATAAGACACCCACATCTTGCATTGTAATACCTGGTGTCGATAGAGGTGGTAATTTGACGGCATCCTAATTCCACCCTTATCAGTGGGTTTTCTGCAACTATTTCTAAAGCTTGTAGGATTGCCACTTAAACTGTCTTGGTCATGTACGGTACATGACAATGAGAGAGCTGGCAGGCTAACCTCGAGAGCACGGATTGTGGAGACTCTGGATACGGATAAAGGAGAGATAATACGGCCAATTAACGATAGCCTGTTAGAGACTGGCACTACAGCCGATGATTTAAAAAAAGGCTAATATTGCGCTGGAATCAAAGGTAAAACTAGCCGAGATAGACGTATGAGAGAATGGGTCAGGGTAAAACTAGCCGAGATAGACGTATGAGAGAATGGGTTAGGTGTGTTTACATTTAGCGTGCTGTAGGAACAATCAGGATCCATACCTTTTAATATTTGCTGATGGAGAATGAGAACTACAATATAAGTGACCCCCGGGTATAAATTAAGTGGGGCCGTCCTAATATGATGGATACCACAACCTTAATCAATATAGTCTAATCTTTTTAAAAATATGAATATTAATTATTTAATAAGTACTATAAGTAACAGAGTGTTAAAAATATTTTATTTTTAATTTAATATAAAGTCTCACATAAGGCGTTATGTCATCTGCTCACATTGTAGCTAAACCTTGTCACTGACCAGAACGTACCGTTGACGTTGCAGTATGGGAGAACAATTGATAGCGTTATAGCATTACTAGCGTCAGTGTTATATCTCAATGTTTGTAAATATACAAATACATTGGACAGAAATAATTGTTTCGTTGGCAATAAGTTAATTGTTAACGAGTTTAAGGTTGTGTTGATAATTGGCTGTTTTTAAATAAGAAACAAGAGCAAGTACAAAGCTGATAAAAAATAATGTTTGCTACTAACTAGTACAGATGACGTCAACAATCTTTATTAATAAAGCTTTCATAAGAATGAGATTTCTCTCAATATTGAGAATTTTCGCTTAGGATTTTGAGTCATCTTTATTTATTTATTTTTTTTTTAAAAGTGAAATGTCATTATAACAAAACTAGTTGAGTTTATTGAATTCTAATATATACTGTTCAAAAAAAAAAGAAACGCAACATTATTGCAGTGGTAATGGACACCAAATTTCAAACTTGTACCAAAATTTTATTTTACGGAATTAATGTTTCAATCTTGGCATGAAGAAACTTTCAGACTTTAACAATGAAATGATGTTCATTAAATTTGGTTTGGACTTTTATTCTTTGCAACTGAGGCCTCCGTTTCAGTAAGGTGTATGGCCTCCTCTGGCCTCTATCAGAGAACGACATCTCCTTGACATGGATCCGATTAGCCGTTGGATCTGTTGTTGTGGGATGGCTGCCCACTCTTCCCGCAGTGCAAGAGACAACTGTCGGAGATTGGCTGGAGCCACGTCTCGCTGGCGGAGTCGTCTGTCGAGTTTATCCCATAAGTGTTCTATGGGGTTCATGTCTGATGACATGGCTGGCCACGGAATGGTCTGGACGTTGTTGTCAGCGAAGAACTGGGTGGTGAGTAGTGCCACATGAGGTCGAGCGTTATCCTGCTGAAAAATCGACCCTCGTGCAGCCAGAAGTGGAAGGACGTGAGGACGAAGAATTTCAGTGACGTGTCGTTGGGCATTCAGGCGTCCTTCAGTTTGCACCAGGTCACTTCTTCCCATGAAGTTGATCGCCCCCCCCCCCACATCAGTACACCTCCACCACCATGTGGAGGAGCTTCATCAACGCTGTTCTGGGCGAAGCGCTCATGGACTCTGCGGTAAACTCTTCTCCGTCTATCGTGTCACTGGAGCACAAAAAATGATTCATCACTAAACCAAACTGTTGCGTGATAAATTCTCGCAACATCGTTTTATTTCAGTGTCTGTTTTATAACGCAAGGGCAACAACTGCTTGAAATTTATAGTCACTTTTCTCGGTAAGCATTTGTCTTCTCGCGTTGGTATCGAATGCAGTTAACTTTTGAGCTGTGGTCATTTTTGCGCTGGACTGCGCATGACTTGTCTTGTTGTTTGGTCGATCGGTTTCCGCCCACCACTAGTGGGGGTGAGCGATTTGGAATGGCGAAAGAGATGCCTCGTTGAAGAGGGGATCTCCGCTTTTTTTTTGTTCTGTCAGGGATGTGTAGTCCTCTTATGGATATTTCGTTTAGTCGAGATAATACCTCTAGTGTTTTCCCACATGTCGGGAGGCGTGATATTTCTGTGTATTTCATGAAAGCAAGGTAAATTGACTTTTTCATTAACTCTATCGATTTTGGGTCGTGAGCGATTTCGATTCATAGCCTGTCTCCGAAAGTCGTCGTCACGAGATGTTCTTTCCCAGCTCACATGTCGCTGCATTGTACTGCATCGGTTGATGCAGGTACCAAGGACCATTACTTGCTACTCTGTTAAATGAACTAGGTTTGGAAAACCTTTATTATCTAGAGGATATTTTTGAGGACATTATTTATACTTCGGCAGACGTGTCTGTCTTGCTGAAGTCAAACTAAGGAGAGTGAACTGATCTCATACATCTGGTTATCTCCTGGCTGTTATAGAAAAGGATGGAGTTGTTCACCTGACTACATTTACAGCACTTTGAAATATAACATGCATCTGACTCATCATTGTAATGCTGTCTACCGTTTATTGCTGTATTGAATGTTGCTGTGATAATGACTGTTTGATGTGCCTACACATTTGCGTAACCATTTTGTCACTGTGGCGTCCACAATAAATAATGAAGAAAAACGTCAACGGCTGTTTCAAGACTCATTGACTTTATACGTCGTGAGTTTACTGACGTCCTATGTGGATTGCCCTGTTATTGTTGCATGAACATTGTTTTGACTGAACACATCTACACACTACACAAAACCAGACATGCGGATGCCATCCATCATCATATGGCATCACGCATCATTTGGTGGCCATAAGCTGGTTTGATTCTGGTACTAGCAAACACGGGGTCCCTTACCCACTTCATTTTCAACAAGAATTCATCAGCATCCTTCAAGAAATTAACATTCTTCAATACAGTCAACATCTTCAAAATTTTCAAAGTACTCGGCGTTGCCCGGTAAAAGTCAAAATTTCAACTTTTTGACGGAAACAAGAATTTGACTGTACCCGGCGTTGTTACATGTTGCCGGATAACTCGGACTGCTGTTATCTTTTACGCAAGTCAAGCAAGTTGCTGCTGTCAAGGTTCCAGTGCTGTCGTTTTTTGAGAAGGTCAAGTGCCGGTTGAAACGGGTTGTTTTCTGAAGAAGGCCAAGTACCGATTTCCATCAACTTACTTTTGGATTAGAAGGTCAAGTGCCGAAACAACTCAACACACAGTATTTCAGAAGCTCTTGTACCATCGTGTTAGCAGTGGAAGCAGTTCAGATGTGCCATCATCGTTGGAGCTTCGCTCTTTAGGACGTTGATTGACATCCGTTTTTTTCTGCTGTTCTACGATTGGAAGCCTTTAAGTTAAGTGGCCTGTTTGTATGTAAACTGTGCCCTTATACTTCTGCTGAGTCTTCTGTGTATCATCTCATTCTATATGTTATATGTCTATATGTTATTTGTATATTTATATGTTTATATTTCAGCGGGTTTCGGTTGGGTGGTGTCTCCGTTAGATTATGCCACGTCATAGAGGTCGTCTATTGTGAGCGTTTTCTGTAGGGTTTGCAAATTTCCGATACTGGAATTTGCTAAGCGACTTCTGTTGCTATTTATGTTAGCTGTGATGACATGTTTTAATATTGTTTTCGTTATTATTTCACATTCTTTAGTTTTGTTGTGATTTGTTTGTATTTGTTAGCCTACTCTTGTCTATAATTTAGTTTCATACAACATTTTTGTTTATACACTGTGGTGTCATGTATTTTGTTTAATTCTATCGCAGATATCGTCACATTTTTTTGTGATATTTCATTAATTTCTGCTTTATTTTTAGTTGATTTCTGCGAAAGTTTTTGTATTGTTGCTGATCTTTGTTATTGTTTACATTGTTATTGTTTACATTGTTTGTATTGTTTACATTTTCAATGTTTACATTCTGCATGTGTTTACATAGTCATTGTTTACAGTTATAGTAATTAGTTAATGGGCTATGCTAATGCACTGTTACTACTACACTGATGATAAATGAATGATGAATAGTGTCGTGCACTATTGAATGAGAAGTGCACTTATGATCAAGAATTGAGTGCTGATATTTCATATACAAGTTCTTTGATTGGAGACTTGTTTCCCACAGAGACTGGGATAATATAAGGTGATGTGAATATACAAGTGCTTAATTAAGACTTGTTACACTTAGGTTTGAAATAAATTAGTTAATTATTTCAGGTTTTGGACTCATATGTTAGACAACATGTCTACATTTGAGCACTTTATTGAGCAGGGTAAATTGCTTGGGAAGACTGGTGATAAGTTAGAAGAATTTGCAACTGCTCGATATGATAAAGCAATGGAAGCTGAACAAAAGAAACTGCAGATGGAAGCTGAACAAAAGAAACTGCAGATGCAGGTGGATGAAAAGAGATTCCAAATGGAAATGGAAAAACAAAAAAGGGAATCAGAAGCTGAGGAAAGAAAGCTACAGCTAGAGGCTGAGAATAAAAGACTTGAAAAAGAAGCTGAAAATAAAAGACTTGAAAAAGAAGCTGAAAATAAAAGACTTGAAAAAGAAGCTGAAAATGAAAGACTTCAAATGCAGGCTCAAGCTGAAGAAAGGAAGTTACAAAGAGAGTCTGATGAGAGGAAAGCAAAAATGGAACATGAAGAAAAACTCTTAGCTTTAGAGTTGGAGAAATTGAAATTGACGAGCATGAGTAATGGTAATGATTCAAACAAGGGTTCATCTTCTGGGAAGGCTAATAATGATACTTTTAAGATTAAGTTACCAACATTTAGTCCTTCCAGTGATGACATAATGTTCTATCTGGACAGATTTGAACAAGCATGTACAGCTCATAACATAGACAAAGCAAAATATGTTTATCAGTTATCAGGGATACTGACAGGTAAAGCTCTAAGTATATTAAATATGGTGGATGAACCTGACAAGAAAAATTATGAGGTTGTCAGGGCCGCTTTGTTAAAGAAATATCAGCTTAACGAAGACGGCTATCGTCTACAATTTAAAAACATGTTACCTGAAAATGGAGTTGAATTCTCCGAGTTTATTGCAAGAATACGCATTACTTTCTCACGATGGGTTGAACTATCTAAGACGGAAAAAAACTTATGAAGGACTTATGGACTTAATACTTAGAGACAAAGTCATGTCGTCTGTCAATGAGTCTTTCCTTGCTTTCCTTCATGAACGTAAACCTAAAACAATAAAAGAAATGGAAGATTTTCTGTTGCCAATACGTAACTGCGCACCCACACATAACCATGGGTAACTCTAAGGTGAAAGAAGGTTTACCAGTTGCTTCGGCAGCTCCGTATGGTCAAAACTTTGCTCGTAGATCCCAACAAAATTTTGATAGAAAGGGCAGCGGTAATTTCTGTCAAAATCATGGAAACCAATTTCATGGTGATTCTTCTTCGAAGAATTGGAGACAACCTGATAGTGGTCGTTACTATCACCCTAATAATTATAAGCATTTCAAAAGAGGATATGGTAATAGAGGTTATTCCTGCCGAAGACCTCAAAACCAAACAAATAGATGTTCGCATCAATGTGAACATGATAGTAATCGTGGAAACTGGAATTCGAACCAGGATAACAATTACAATAGAGACAATAATAACTGCAGAGATAATAATAACTTTGATAACTTCAGAGGTAATAATAGTCGGGGTAGATCTCAACACAAAAAAAGAGATATCAGCAGGCTAATGCTGTACAACAGGAAACTGAGGGAGCCTGTAATCATGTTGTTGATAGTAAAAACTTTGACGCTGTCACTGGTTCTGCTTTTGACTTTGAGAGAGCAAACAAATGCCCCCAATGCAGTACTTTATTCGAACCGGGTACCATAACTACTTTGAGTTGTGGTCACCCACTTCCTGCTCTTCCTGCTGCTGTTGCGCATGACGGGAGGGGTTCTTTAATTCTACATAAGGGTCTTGTTAATGATACTCCGGTCTCACTACTTTTCGATTCCGGATGCACCACTATTGGTGTTAGACAATCGCTTGTAGATCCATCTTGTGCTACAGGAAGGGTTATTAAATGTGTCACATTTGGCGGCACTCTAGAAAAATATCCTACTGCTGTAATTCGCATTGCCACTCCTTTCTTTACTGGAGATGTACATGCTTGTCTCTTACCTAATCCTATTGCGGACCTTATTATTGGTCGTATTCACGGAGTTAGGGAGTGTACCCCACAGCAGATTGCTGCTTGGGAAGATAATAACATGCAAGCTACAAATGCAGTAGTTACAAGAGCACAAGCTCTACAAACACACGAAACTTCACTGAATAGTGATAATGAAGTTGATAGCCAAGATAGTCACTTAGTAATCACTCGTGACTCTTTCATAAAATTGCAAGAAGAAGATCCTTCTTTAAAAAAATTCTTCGTTCTTGCGAAGAAAGGGTGATACCGAATCAGGATACGTCAACTATCGAAAATAATCTTGGATTGCAATGAGAAACGGCGGTACTTGGTACGTATGGAGTACAAGATTCCGGCTAACGTCGGCACAATCGCAAATTCTTGTTCGCAAGAAGCATGAGAGTCCAAATAATTGCAACATGCTCACGACTCGCAAATGTGGTCTGGACAAATGGTTTTTTTCCCGTAACGAAGTCGAGAGTCCTATTGCGGCTTTCCTTTTGGCCTCTTTGTCAATAAGAACATTCGAATTTACAAGCCTGATCATGCAAGGTATGTCAGGAAGGTCAAAATCTAGAGGACCAACTACATGCTGTCGCGCCTATCCAGCTGCTGACTATTCCAATTCTCGGCCTCGGCCGTTTCAGAAAAATGGCCATAGATATTATTGGCCCTTTTAAAGGTCCAAGCAAGTCGCCCAGAGGACATCATTTTAACCTTACATGAGGTCCGATAAGTGCACCACCGTTGTGCCATAGGCTATTCCTCTTATGAGCATATCTACTAACAGATATCGCATAATAGCTCTTTGGTTGATATTTCTCGCTTTGGGGTTTCCCCAGAAGAAAATATTGGTCATACCATAGGCACTCCAACTCATCATCTGACACAAGGTCACAGGTAATTTCTACCTTACAAAATGAACGATCCTCTCAGAAGTATCCTTACCCATCCTATGTCTAATGGGTTAGATGAGCGACTGAAAAGAACGCTCAAAGACATTTGCCTTGGGTAAGATAACTGAAGATCCATCCTCAAAATTGGGACAGGGTTTTAACACCAGCGGCACTCTGTGGCCTATCGAGAAGTCCCTAAAGAACACACCAGGATTTTTCTCCCATCGAACTTGTACTTTGGCGCGCGACCTACGCGGCCCCTAATGTCATTATTACATCGATCTTCATCACTGCCGATGATATTAGCGATGAAAACTCAAATCCTCATATGAAGTATGTCATTTGCTCTTTAGACAAAAGATCATTGAGGCATGTAATCTATGCTACTGTCATTCATCAGAAATGTGCTAAAGATAATGCAAGGCAGAATGCTACCCCAAGAAATATATGTCCTACTGACAACTTCTTGTATAGGCGACAAAGCATTCGTCCCTACTCCCCCAGTATGAAAAAATAGACTTCTTAATTTGCATATGGAGAAGGTCCGAATGCAATAGTCTCTCGGATTCTCCGATGTGTTTTGACTTATTTGGTCGATATTGATGGAAAGTCCATAAAAAAAAATTTCCCACATAAGTCTAAACAAGCTTTCGGAATTTCACGAACGTCCCTGGACTACTTTGCTGCCTAATTTTGCCAGGCAAACGGATGATGCTCCTCGCAACTCACGGTCATTATTCAAACCCCTGTCTGTCATTCAGGAAGAGGGAGCACTACCTTCTCTGTGTTTCAACCTATCCCCTGTCCAGTGGTTTCCATAAACATTCCACGTGAATCTTGGCGAAAAACGTTTCTTGTTTCTCCAAATCTTTTCTTGGTGACGAACATCGACAAGTCCTCGTCGATGTTAACAAACATTTCAGGATGTTTCTCACTGACATACCAGGACTCAAAGATTGTCATAGAACATTACCATAATTCCTTTACCGACAATAATCCAATTAGGGTTAGGCCGTAATCCCTAATATCCCTATACAACTTTCAGGTCGCAAGTGGCAAGAAGGAAATTGATGAAATTGATTCAATTAAATAATAATCTTAACCATCGACTTCACACATATTCTTCTTCCATGGGTATGGTCCGGAAGAAGGATAAGAACATACGAATTTGCGTTGATTATCGCAAATTGAATCAGGTCACAAAGTTCGACGCTGAACCGATGCCTTTGTTAGAAGATCTACTGATTAGACTTTCTTCACTAAACTTGACTTGTCTAAAGGTATATTGTGCACGTGGCCTTTAGCAAGACCTGCCAAACCTCTTACTCTGCTTTTCC